>CM065805.1:161156286-161756286 GCA_033398695.1 Orobanche coerulescens
CCGGAGGAGATCTTGTTTGGAGGAGGTGGGGGGCAGTCTTCTCAGGCGGCCGATCAGGAGGACAAGGCCGAATAGACTTTTTGTTTTATTCCATGCATGGCCTGCGTGCCACTCTTCCTTGATTTTTGTACGGAACTTATTTCGAGTGAATACGATCCTTTTATGGCTTTTGTTGCCTTTTTTGTGTTTGGGCTCTATTGGTCAGACCGCTGTTTTTTCTGCCGGATGGGCCGATCTGAAGGGTGCCGAGGCGAGCTCGGACTTTCAGTGCCGGGTGGACCGGTCTTATAAGGTGCCGAGGCGAGCTCGGACTTTCAGTGCCGGGTGGACCGGTCTTATAAGGTGCCGAGGCGAGCTCGGACTTTCGGTGCCGGGTGGACCGGTCTTATAAGGTGCCGAGGCGAGCTCGGACTTTCGGTGCCGGGTGGACCGGTCTTATAAGGTGCCGAGGCGAGCTCGGACTTTCAGTGCCGGGTGGACCGGTCTTATAAGGTGCCGAGGCGAGCTCGGACTTTCGGTGCCGGGTGGACCGGTCTTATAAGGTGCCGAGGCGAGCTCGGACTTTCCGTGCCGGGTGGACCGGTCTTATAAGGTGCCGAGGCGAGCTCGGACTTTCAGTCTGGGTGGGCCCGGTCTTATAAGGTGCCGAGGCGAGCTCGGACTTTCGGTCTTGGGTGGACCAGGTCTTATAAGGTGCCGAGGCGAGCTCGGACTTTCGGTCGGAGTGGACCGGTCTTATAAGGTGCCGAGGCGAGCTCGGACTTTCGGTCTGCGGGTGGACCGGTCTTATAAGGTGCCGAGGCGAGCTCGGACTTTCGGTCTGCCGGGTGGACCAGGTCTTATAAGGTGCCGGCGAGCTCGGACTTTCGGTGCCGGTGGACCCGGTCTTATAAGGTGCCGAGGCGAGCTCGGACTTTCGGTCTGGGTGGACCGGTCTTATAAGGTCGAGGCGAGCTCGGACTTTCGGTGCGTGGGCGGTCTTATATTCTTGGTGAGATCAACATCCTAATAAAGATCATAATATCACAGATATTTACCTCTTGAAGCGTAGGGGTTGGAACTTTTGATCTCTTCCTCGAAACACAGGGGCCGAGGCGAACCGGGCTTGTTGTGCGGAGGAGCCGGCCATTCGAGGTGCCGAGGTGAACTCGGTCTTATGGTGCCGGGAGGCCGGTCATTCGAGGTGCCGAGGCGAACTCGGTCTTATGGTGCCGGAGGCCGGTCATTCGAGGTGCCGAGGCGAACTCGGTCTTATAGTCTTGAGGAGCCGGTCATTCGAGGTGCCGAGGCGAACTCGGTCTTATGGTGCCGGAGGAGCCATCATTCGAGGTGCCGAGGCGAACTCGGTCTTATAGTCTTGAGGAGGCCGGTCATTCGAGGTGCCGAGGCGAACTCGGTCTTATGGTGCCGGAGGAGCCGGTCATTCGAGGTGCCGAGGCGAACTCGGTCTTATGGTGCCGGAGGAGCCGGTCATTCGAGGTGCCGAGGCGAACTCGGTCTTATGGTGCCGGAGGAGCCGGTCATTCGAGGTGCCGAGGTGAACTCGGTCTTATAGTGCCGGAGGAGCCGGTCATTCGAGGTGCCGAGGCGGACTCGGTCTTATAATGCATTTTGTTTCCGAGGTGAACATAAAATCAAATTTTATTGACTATACCTTAATGGCATTGAACAAATGAATTGACCCTTGGTCACTTACATATTCTAGCTAGCAACTTCCGTTCTGACGGGCTTCGTTACGGGGATTCAGGAGGTCCCGTATCGGGCCCCGGTGCTCATTTTAACAATGAGGTCATTAGCCTGGAAACTGATAATCCTCGGATGTTTCGTAGAATACGCTCCGCCTTATTGGGGCGACGAGGTCCAAGTTCTCGGGGTCATATTGACCTTGCTCTTTGAAACGACTTCTCCTACGGGTGTACCCCAATTCCGAGCGGGGTTATCGTAGAACGCCTGGGATTCTTCCTGGGTCGGCCGTCGCAGCACGGTCAATGACTCGGTCGGTCGGGCCCCTCTTTTCTTATAGATTACTCCTCGGCTCATTTTAGTTTCACCGGGATTTTCCACGTTTCACGGCTTTTTCATCACTTGGAGTTTTGAGGCTCGCCGGTGGCCTCCTAACGATCGCTGGTCGGGTGATTATGGGGAAACCTCCTTTATGGATTACTTTTGCTTTGACTTCCAATTCCCCGGTAAGGACCGCCACTGCTTTTCTAACACATGGCTCAATACTCGGAGATGCTTTGTAGCTTGCCGATTACCATTCGGATTACGGGACCTCGCGGGTGGATGGGAATTAGAAGGAGTTTTCGAGATGTTGCAGTGTATGTTATCGCAACTTTAATTTGAAGGACACGAGGGCTCTTTGAGACCTTCCCTGGAATTTTGAGCGGCGCTCAATATCCTTCAAATTACGACCTTTAAGAAGTCGGTAGAAGCGGCGAGGAGCCGTGATCACGATGGCTCCTGTGCTTTCAACTTCATATTACGATGATTCCTATGCTTTCGACTCGTAGTTACGATGATTCCTATGCTTTCATCTTACCATCCCTTGGTGGGCGTGGTTATTTCCGGATGAACACAAGGTGTGTCAAAATGCTCCGCCACCAGACTGTCTTTCATAACATCTGCGTGCTGATTGCCGTTTGGCGCGAAGCCGTTTTCGTCCTGTGCACACCAAGAATAGTCCGATACGTCCATGCATGATAGAGAACTTCTTAGCGTGTACACCTCATAACGGGGCCCTCCATCGAATAACGGGCCCTGGGGCGGGCCTGATGGTAATTCGTCACTTGTGGTTAGAGATGGAGAATCCTATACTTCACAAGAAATCTTTTAAAGAAAAGTATAGGATTGGCTTGCAGTATGAACGAGAAAAGCGTAGGTTGTGGCGGTTAACCACAAGATCGCTTGCAATATGAACGAGAAAAGCGTAGGTTGTGGCTGTTAACCACAAGGTCGGAGGTTCGCCCTCCTTCTAGCGCCAATCTGTTGACGTCTGATTTGGTCAACGTCACGTGTGCTGATCTGGACGAATGGATCGAAGCCACGTAGAAAATAATAAGAGGGACGTATAAACAGAATTAAAAATACTGGACCATTAAATATTTTATTAATGATCTTGATACAGAGTGGAGCCGGGCCGAAAATATTTTGGCCGGTTCGTACAACTGGTGCTTGTTATTTACAAGTCTTACCCTTTTCTCTTTTCTTTCTTTCTCTCTCTTTCTCTTTCTCTCTTTTTTCTCTTTCTTCTTTTGTCTCTCGATATCTGTATATTTTTTCTCCTATTTTTCCCCCGTCCCCTTTTTTGGGCCTTCTCCTGGCATATATATAGGCGTTTCCAGCCATTCATGAGAGGACAGTAGGACGATTGGGATGAATATGTTGATGACATGTGTCGCGATGGAGGTGACTTCTTTGACACGTGTCGTCTTTTTAAGTGAGCTTTGTGTAGGGATATGACAACTCTCACTTATCGTCCTGTCTGCCTGTTCTTCGGGCTTTTCAATATTTATCTGTTATGACCGACTATGAGGTCGGCCCTTCAGCCTCCTGCTACTCTGGTCGGCCTTACTCGTGATTATAGTGTTTTTATATTGGGTCTGCTCGGCCTTTCTGGTCCGGATTCCGGGTCGGCTCTAAAATCTCTGCCCGGTCCGGCCCTTTGTGCGAACCGGAGAAACGATCAAGTTTATGACCGGTCTGGCTCCGGGATCGGCTCGGCCGTTCGGACGCCCGAGGCGCTTAGGTGGATGCCAAGGCGGATCGACTACCAACAAGTGTCACGTTCAAAAGATGAATGTGGCGGAGATGCGTATGCTACGATGGATTTATGCCAGTGCCCATATAAAAAAGGATTGCCTCAGAAATGAGGTGATTAGGGAGAAAGTGAGAGTTGCATCTATAGAAGATTAAGATGATGGAGTATTAGTTAAGATGGTTTGGCTATGTGAGACGAAGACCTGTGATGCCTCAGTGAGGAGAATAGAAGATTGGGGAACATGTGAGTTTGTATAGAGTAGAGGAAGACCCAAAGAAAACCTGGATAAATGTGATTGCAGAAAATCTGGCGATTGAGAGGACAATGTGAATGGATAATATAAAGGTGGATGATGGAGTTTGATTCTTTTTGTTGTTGTTATTATTATTATTATTATTATTATTATTTTCTGGATTATTTTCAGACTTTAAGAACTTTTCCTGATCTTCTACTATCATTCTTAATATTTGAATATTTTTTTCTCTTGAGTCAATTTGCTTTTCTGTATACTTCGTACTTTTATTTTCTTATTTCTTTTGATTTATTTATTTTTGCTATTAATTAATTTTCTTGGTTATTGATGGTTTCAAAGGATGATTCATTTGAGCCGACCCCCAAATCATTTTGGGATTAAGCATCAGATGTTGTTGTTGAACAAATGTAAAATTCATTTCAAAACCATATACTCTCACTTATTTTTTTTTTAATTTTTTGGTCCAATAAGTTACAATTCTTATTTATACAAAAAAAAACATTAATATAAGGAATATTATATAAATTTTAATTAAATTTTAATATTTTAGTAAACTCTTCTATTAGGACAAAATCATGTTTTGAAGAAATGAGTTCAAAACTTCAAATGTATGGCATCGTATAATGTAATGATTTTGTGTTCGGCTAAGATTATCTTTACAAGGCAATTTTTATGTACTTTCCTTGTGAGGAAATACCTAAGGGCATGATGTGCTCTTCGTCTTCATATGTTTTTAGAAGACCTTGACAGCTATCTTGCTTCCACAGTGCTAGTTTCTCTTTCCCTTGTAAATTTTCAGATTATTTTGTTTTTGTCGTTAATAGCACATAAAGTATGATAATAAGTAGCTCCGGAAAATAGAATGGCGTGTGATTTAATGAAAGATGTCCATCAGAGCTCAGTGTGCAATGTGGTATAGAGTATTAGGGTATATCATAGCGAAATAGGAGTCACAGTCGGGTGCTGTACGATTTGTGAAGGAGATGCTTTTTCTTTGAAGGATTATTTTTTGAAGTCTAATAATATGTAGCTTTAATAGCCTGGTGATTGTAGTAAGTAAACTTGTTGAAATTTAATGTTAAAGAATAAGCCAAATTTCAGATTATTGCTTCAGAATCGGGGTATATTTGATCTGGTTTTTGTTTTGAGATATTCTGGGGATTGTTTCGCGCTGAAGCACTTCCTCATGTCTAAGTTGCTCACTTGATTCACAACAAAATAGAGTGCGTGTGATATAAACATGCTGTGCTCGAATTTGAACATGGTTGGATCAGTAAGGAGTAAGGAAGACTGTCAGAAAGCCTGGAGTACTTCTAAATTTGAGCCGAAAACAAATATGAAAAGTGTGGATAATATATCCATACACGTTAGCATGAATTTTGCACGGAGTGTAGGCATGCAATAAAAAGATTAAGTGTGCTGTGTAAAATGACTGTATTACTGAACGGGCAATCTGAATTTTAGATCTGTTCTTAGCCTTTTGCTTTTACAGTGCCTTTTTTAAAGTAAGAATGGAAAGTAGAAAAATTAATGGACTTCTATGATACTTGAAAAGAAAAATCTCTTCCGCCCACCTCCTTTCTCTGTCCAAACAGTGTTATGAAAATAAAAAAATAAATAAAAGAAAATTAGTTGACCTATATAATCTGTTTTGAAAAAAATCGTCCAGCACACCACAATTTCCTGGGCTCGCTAAGCCATTGCTTCCAGATGTTTTTGTGTTGGTCGGTCTCTGAATGAGATATGAGTATCACTGTTTTTCCATTCAAAGAGTGTGGATCCTTTGCTTCCAAATGTTTTCCTGTTTCGCCATTGCTTCCACAATTTAACTGTCCTTGCTATCCGTATTAAGTCGTCTCACATAGTAAATCATTCTTTTCACATTTTCTTCTTCCTACTTTTTTGTTTTGTTTGAGGCACTGCAGAGAAAGAGATAGTGACAGAGATGGTAAAGTCGATTTCAAAGAGTTTTTCCATGGGCTCTTTGACTTGGTTAGAAACTATGATGAAGTGGATCACAATTATTCGCACGAGTTTGATGAATCGGTTGAGGCCCCGGCTAAAGTGTTGTTCAGACAGCTTGATAAGGATGGCGATGGGTAATTAAAATTGGTTATTGAAATTATATCTGTCCTACAAATTTTTAACGGTAATATAATTCTTTGTTTTTGCAGATATTTGTCAGATGTAGAACTGCTACCTATTATCGGAAAGATCCATCCGTCTGAAGGTTATTATGCTAAACAGCAGATGGAGTACATCATGCAGCAGGTTTTTTTTCCCTTGCCTTCATTTTTTATCGACTTAATTCTGATTCTTTCCTGATGAAAAATTAATCAAGTATTTCGATCTTGAATTGAGCAGGCTGATACGGACAAGGATGGACGTTTGACCTTGACAGAGATGATTGAGAACCCATATGTTTTCTATAGTGCCGTATTTGACGAGAATGAAGATGATGATTACGTATACCATGACGAATTTCGTTAGATTTCTAGGCAGGTAAGGAAGATTGTGGTTCATTCAGAAATACATTATGCTTATGGGTTGATTACGAAAAAAGTAATTCTTGTGATAGTCTACAACATCTAAGCCTTAGTACCAAAATGATTTGGGGTCGGCTAATGATAGTCTAAAATTCTAATTATTTAAAAGTGGATAGTTGCAAAAACTACCCTTTAAGTTTAGTCTAATTACAAAAAAAAGGTAGTAGTCCACTTATCTTATATAATTCCAATATCCCCTTGAAATTTGTATTTACTTTACAAATATCCTCAAGAGGGCTAAACAAATGCAGGGGCATCTGTAATTATAAAAGATGGGACTGTTTTTGTTTTTGGTAATTAGGCTAAACCTTAGGGGTAGTTTTTTTTATCATCCCTAAAAAGATAAGTTGCAACGACACCGTTGATATTTGTATCGTATTTTACAAATTGCACGTTCTGTCAGAGAACGCAACTTAATATAGATGATAAATAAGAGTTAAGTGGTTATTTGTAATTTTAAAGATTATTGAGTTTTCCGAGTAATTAAACCAATCCTCAAGGATAGTTTATTTATCCTTATATGACCAGTAACAACTGATACATACATATAGGTTTGCTGGTGTGTGCCCAACTGACTTTATCAACTCTTTTAGTTTCTGTTTGATTTCTCAAAACCATGCTTATTAGATAGCTTACTTATGCTCTTCCATATTGCAGACTAGCGGTCTTTTGTAGCTTCCAGGTGGTGAATACTTCAGACAGTTTTTTGTCTGCGTAACATTTTATTAATTAAATACTTTGTAATTTTCATTGTCAAATTATTAAATGCTAATTAAATTCATTATATTTTTCTTTTATGTTGTTCTAACTTTTATTTAGCACTTAACTGTACATTTTTTTTGGGAGAAGATTTTGTTTGATTATCTGGTTGAGTTCAAAGCGATTAAATTTCATGTAAAGCGATCACGCAGATCATCTGCACACACCACCTGATGGAAATCAAGAAAGAAAATCTAAATATTTGTATAATCTCCGTTCTTTTATAACTGCAACATTTGGATTTTCATGCTTGCCAATGCACAACTTTGATTATTAATATCTTTAATTCTTTATTTTAAAAAATTATAAGACATTGATATTTTGAAAATATATTTCGATATGAATCTAACAAGATCTCATATGATTATATTTTTTCATATGTATAAATTACAAAAGATGGTCAAAAGAGAGTATGTGAACAATGTAATAGTCAATACGTTGCAATAATAAAGTAACGGAGGAAGTATAATATTACGTATTTTGGGTTATTTCCTATATTTCTAATTTTAATATTTAGTAATTTATATTTTCATAGGATTATATTTCGTGGTTTAATTAAGACTTAAAAATTGCGTCTTATTTAACTTTTTGTTAAAGGAATAATACCTATTGTGTGCCTAAGTCTGTTAGTTTATGGGCTTTCCTAGTTAGGGTTTGGCTAAGGCCTGTTTGTATGTACTTCACCCTATTTAAAGGGATCTCATTGATGGAATAATACAACAATCTTTTGCCCTACTTTCTGTTTCGAGTTATTTTTCCTTTAACACGTTATCAGCACGTAGTCCCCCAACTGAGCAAGAAAAAGTGCATCCCGATTTTTCTGAAAATCTCAAAAAAAAAAAAAATCGGATCTTCTCCAGAAACCCTAATTTCGATCGCTGCCGTCACCCCGTTCAACGACCAGATCCCCCCTTCTCCGACCGAAACCCTCATTTCGGACGACTGTCATCTTCCCCAATCCTACTCGCTGGCTCGTCTCCTTCTCTCGCCTCCGCCAGATTCCGCCGCCTCCACTCCAGCTCGCAGCAACCTCTAGCCGTCTTCCCCGCGAGCAACCCATCGCTCGTCTGCTCAACTTCAGGCCGAGACCCCGACACCGCCAAATCGCCTACGCCGATCGTCTTCATCTTCTTCCCTTAGGGCCGCCGACTTCTGCAAGCCCCGCCACCACACAGATCCGTGTCGTCGCCACTGCAGTTCTTCAGCTCCTTCTTCGGCGTACTGTACCTCACCTCACCTCACCAGCCCGTCTCGCCTGCTTCAGACCCACCATCTGCTTTATGGGCTCACACCAACCAGCCCAGGGATGTCAGGCCTTCTCCCTTCACCCTGTAATATCCGCAATTTCAAATTTCGGTAATTTTCTTTTTTTCGGAGGAAGTTCGTTTTGACAATTCTATCATGACCATTTCGTCATTCCGAGAATGATTAATTGTGCACTTTTTGTCATCCGAGTTCGCTTTGTCGTTTCTTTGAGTTAGTGTCCTTAATCGACTTTTTCACGTGGGAGTTCGACTTTGTTAGATCACCATTAATTTTTGGTAACTCCAAAATTCTAAATCTTTGCAATATTATAGAACATCGAGTTAGCTTTCCAATGGTTCAAAGCGGTGAGTCAATCGAGTCCGGCGAGAGAGTTATGGTCGTTTGATTTTGGCCGATCATCGCCGTCGAACTTCGGCCGTGTCGTCGACACGGCCCGCGGCCGCACTCGTCCGAATCGCCAAAGTTGTCTCAGACCGGACCGTGTCGTCCGACACGGCCCGTCTGCATTTCGTCCAGAATGCTGTAACCGATCGCTGACACGCCCGACCGTGTTCCGTGACACGGCCGAGTCATGCACGGCGCCGTATTGAGCGAGCGCCGTATCGAGCAAGCCCAGATGTCGAGCGCCAGACGAGCGATCGCCGACGAGCGAGCGCCGTATCGAGCGGCCAGACGATCAATGTCAGACGACCGATCAGGTCCTCGTATCGAATCGAAGCGCGTGTCAGTATCCATCGTGTTAGGACCATTGCTTTGGCGGTTCACTTAACCATTTTAAACGCTGGAGTAAATCCTAACAAGGGTAGATGAGTCATTTATTGTCACTTTTTGGACATATTAGGATCGATTGACTATATTACACGGGATGCAGGGAAGGTCTTCATTTTCCTCTCCTCTCTTTTCTTCCTCTCGTTCAGGCGATTCAGAGCAACTCTTGGGCGATTTTAACATTTTCGGACTTGAAGAAATCATCCACTTCGAGTTTTGTTGTAGATTATCGATTTCTTCTTGAATCATTCATCCTAATCCAAGGTAATCTTCTAAGAACCCATTTTTGGGAGATTTGGGGGTTTTCGAATTATTGTTCGAATCTTTCCGTATTGTTGATTAATTCATGATGAATATGATTAATCTTGTTAGTATTCTTAGTTTTCCTACGAATTCATGGTATATTTTGTAGTTTTGCGTAATCGAGAGGGATTGGTTGTGATCCGCCTCGTTGATGTTTTTATACGAATATACATGAATCGTAGGCGGGTTTTCAGTGTTTTCCAATTCCGTATCCATTTAGAATGGTTGTGATTTTGTCCTTCGCATCGTTAGGTTCGTGATTATCGGTTCTTAACGTTCGTCGGTATTTTCCTTCCGTTCGTAAATCAATTATTCAAGGCAAGTATTCTTGGAAACCCTTATGCTTAACGTGAAATGGTAATGTATATTGTGTGTGCTTTACTCACCTCGGGAGGGTCCGACGGGCCTCGAGGGAATCTATGGCCGTCACTGGATTCATGAGTTTGTTTCGCTAGCCGACTCGGGAGGGTCCTTAGAGGCCTCGAGTGGGATTCGTGGCTTCGTCCGGTCTAGGTGACGTGTGGTGCTTGGTTTGTTTTATGAATGTGGCGGCTCGGGAGGGTCCTTAGAGGCCTCGAGTGGGATTCGTGGCTTCGTCCCGGTCTAGGCAAATTAATTGTATTTGTTTGTTTAGGAAAAGACATGTCTTGTTTTGGTTTTCAAATGATATTGGTGCATGTACTATGGAATGTGTAAGCGATTGGTTTGCCTTGATTACTTGTACTAGCGTAATTGCTAACCCCTCTGGGGACCCGTTTTGGGAAATTCTTGTTATGGATTTGAGTTATGATTATCCGGACGGCGGGCACACAGACGATGCGAGGATGTTGGCGTGGTCGTTGACATGTGCATTTGGGTCTTTCTATTTCTTTCGTCCATTTCGATTTGGTTGTTTTCTATATTTATAAATCGATGATCAGATCATGAGTACTTAGGCTTTTCAAATTCAACTCCGTGTTGTACTACTTTTAAATTGTTACATTGTTGGTTGATGATCATTTCGCCGGTTGCTCCGGGCGTAACTTTTTATGTCTTATAATTAAATGTGTGTCCTCGCTAACCGGGATGGTTAGTCGAGTGGAGTTTCCTCGTTTGTAGCCTGGTGGGTCCCATGTGGGGGGTCCACGGCGCTGTAATATACTCTGAATATCTCGGGGTGTTACAGAAATGGTATCGGAGCTCTATGTTTATGGATACCTAGGCTTGTTGGTTATTTGGGTCTAGTTGTGTTTTGTTTTGCACATTGTCACACCGCCGCATCTCAAGACATCCAAAGGCTCGTAAGTTTTCCTTACTCGATTCTCTTGTTTTCTCGTATTGAAATTCCACTTCTTGAGCTGTGATTGCCTCTCTCGTACTTATCGTCGAGTTGTTTTTTTTCGATCCATCCGGTTCGTGCACTTTTGATTCAAGTATTGCACAGTTCTTCATCTCTCTGGAGTATGTGCGTCGTTCTGGGCTTGACCATTTGTCGTTTTGCGAGCCTTCCATCGCTAAACTTCCTAGCATTGGTGGGATCGTTGGTGATCGAAAGATCCGAGTTTTGCTCCGTGGTATATTGTGAGTGGGCTTGACTCTCTAGTCTTTTGCTGTGTGATGGAATCTGTGTTTGGTAATTGCGATATACTAAATGTATGTTGAGCCGAATGTACCGATGAGTTGGACACCGAAGGGTGCAGTATGATGTAGAAGTTTTGAACATTGATATGTTCCGGTATAGGTATTGATGGCAGAGTTTGTTGAGAAACTCACATAGCTGGTTTCGACATATGTCCAAATCGGTGACCTTTAGTTACTGTTTGTTAAACTTGAAGAGATAGTTTGACATATGCTTGGAATTAGTATTTCCGAGTTGCGCTTTTTACCGGTGATTTTGAATGTCGTATATGAGTGTGTCCGGAATTGTTGGTACTTGGCTAATTATTATTATTTACAACCAATGTGTTTCTATTAATAATAATACATGCGGCGTGCATGCTTGAAAATTTCTTAGACTTGATCGTATTGTGGGTTTTGAAAAGTGACATGAATTTGGGCGAGCCACCTTGTATTTTCAAATAAAACCTTGTGTCGGTATTTAAAGGTCGTGTATAAAAGTGTTTAGGACATTCTATAAAATGCTACCCGTTAAGCCCTTGTCGTGTTTAAAAGGGTCTTGAAAGCGATTTTTAACTTATCGGTTTTATTTTCGAATAACAAGAGTAAACGAATTTAAAATCAGATTAGCCTGGAAAACCTAGGGTGTCGAGCCAAGTTGTGTTGGTTGAGTTTTGTCTCGTCGGATTTTGTCCGACTTAGTCGCATCGCGACGCGTCGCTTGAGATCATTGGTCGTGATTAGTATCAAAGGGCGGCGTCACTTACGTGCGACCTATGGATTTAAAACTCCCTTCCTTTTGTAGTGCATCGTGTGAAAAGATTTCTTTGTATGATTAGTCGATTGAATGTTGTAATCCTTCTATGGTTTTTGTTTTCACGATTTGTGTTTATTTGACTCTCGTATTTGGTTTATACGAGGAGTGTCAATCATCTTGATGTATTTTCGCACCGTATTTTATCCATTGCGTGAGTTCTTTCAAACGGCTTTCGGTATTTTGCAAACTGAGTTTTATCTCGTAAAACCGATTCCTTGAATCAAGTTTTGGCATTTTGGCCTTGAATATTTCATGATGGTTTGACAAATGAGTTTTTGAGTTTTGGAAAATATCACCGTCATTGGTCTTTTTAGCATTTTCGAAATGAGATGGGAAATCATGCTTAGCACAGTAAATCCTTGTGAGAAGGGTTTACGGCATGTAATTTTATGATATGTTACATTGTTGTCTCTGTGAATTGTTAGCGCACGCTACGCTTTACGGCTTACGCGCGAGAGTACGTTGGTAGCACGCTAAAGGGAGAATAGCGCCGCTACTGGTAGTTGAGCGATCCAGAACTACTTGGGTGATCGAAGTTCTCGTTAGCGCACGCTAACACTTGGGATTAGCGCACGCTAACAGTGTATTTTTGGTCAGGAGTTTTGTTTGGTGCCGTGATAGCGCACGCTAACCTTAATGATTAGCGCACGCTAATTGTGTCCAGTATAAATACCGGACACCAGTCTAGAAGTTGCATTTTTTCTTCATTTTTCTTCTTCCTCCATGAGATTGAGACGTAGGGACTAGGTTTCGCATTGGGACTGATTTTTTTTCTTCCATCCAAAGGTGTTTTGGAGTATCCTCGATGATTTTTAACATCATCTAATCCATTGTTCTTCGCCGAATCCAGGCAATTTTTCTTGAATCCCTAGAGTTGACTTTTTGGAGTTTTATTCTTGATGTCGTTTTCCATCCGGTTTTGAGAAACCGATCGTTTTCTTAACGATGTTGTTAAGCATATCCTAGGGATTGTATATCACTGTCTTGATTGTGAACGATTTAATGAGTGTGCTATGATGTGTTTAAGTGAATATTGACAAGTGTGAATTCTGGGCATTTTGGACTATTGTACTTCTGAAAAACCTTGAGTATCTTAGAAAATAAATTTCGAGACGTACTTTTAAAATGAATTATTTTCTCGTAGTACATACAAGGTGCCACAACACGTTTCAAAATTCTTCTACCTCGAGGACCAAAATGCTTTGGGATATTTTCAATGTTTTAGAAACACTTTTATTTAGACCCGAGGGTCGAATATTCTGAAAGTTTTCACTAAGAGAAAGTGTCCTCATTTTTATCAAATGCGAAATGGTTCTCCAAAGTCTCGATAACGATGTTTCACGTTTGTACTTTTTGAAAGGTGATACTCAAGATCAACCGGTGTTCTTCTAAATTATTTTCAAAATGAGGTTTTCGTTTTTAAAACCTATCCATTCCCGTTTGAGGGATGGGTATATATGCATGATGTTCGCGTTGTCGTTATGATGTTTGCTCCCGAGTATGATCAGATTGGTGGCATGAACGTCGAGGCGTTGCCACGCATTTGTTGTGAGAGGTGGGATGTTAGTGTCGAATGTTGCCGCCTCGTAGTGATTACTACGTTGTCGCGCATGTGCGAGCTGTTAGAGCTTGGTTGGGTATGACCGTGTGCATCGGTGATCGTTCCGTTATGTGTCGGTTGTTTAATGTCTTGTTACCTTGCTCCTGTTTTTGTGAATTTCGTGGATGAGATCGGGGATACTACCCATACTATTTTGACTTCTGTATTTTCTCTTTCTCCAGTCTATCGATTCGCTCGTGTTCGTTGATACTGTCTGAACTTGTTTTGTATTTCGGGTTCATCATTCGAACGAGCTGTGATCTTGTTCTGGGTCGATCTGGTTATCGCTGTGACTTTTCCGAGTTCGGTTCGATTCTTGTGAACCTTGTTCGGAAGTAACATCTTTTGGTTCTACTAGTTCTTTTATTCGAAGTGGATCGGATTTGGAACTTCTGTATTTTCGACTGTGTCGACTCGTTTATGTTCGTTGACATTTCGAACTTTCCTATCCCTTGCTTTTGTTGATCGAACGAGTGTGGTATTGTTTTGGAATAACTCGTTTGTCGCTGTGACTTTTCAATCGCTATTCCCTATCCTGTGGATCTTATGGGAATGCATTCCTTGTAGTTCTCACCAGATCATCCTGGGAGTTGTTGTTTGAGTTTTATTATCCTTCGTGTTTCGGACATGATTGTTCGATTTTTGTTGTCTCGATCGTTTGTTTGTTCGGTTTTTGTTCTCGTTTTGTGATCGTTGAGCATTCAGGCTCCTTCCTAATTCCCTTAAGTTTGGGAAATTAGTCTCGTTTTCGATCTTCCAACCCTTGGGCGGTGGAATTCAGTATTAGTTCAGCGATTGGCTCGCGTTTCGATTGATGTACCGTTGGGTTGGTCAATCATACTGACTTTCGTTCGTTGTGTTTTGTGATTTTCGGATAATTGACTTGGCTATATTATCCATTTGATGACGCTTGTCATTTGTTGGTTTTATTGTATCCCTAACGGCGACATTGTGTTGGTCGTCGTGGAGCGTGTTTTCATGCCGTATGTCTCTTTGCGTTTCTTGCAGCGTTTCGCCGTTGGGCGCGAGTTTTCTATTTTTGTGTATCTCGTTGAGTTTTCCTGGCGGGTATATTGCTTCCCCCTACTTGTTTTAAGTTTCGGGACGAAACTTTTTTTAAGGAGGGTAGAATGTAATATCCGCAATTTCAAATTTCGGTAATTTTCTTTTTTTCGGAGGAAGTTCGTTTTGACAATTCTATCATGACCATTTCGTCATTCCGAGAATGATTAATTGTGCACTTTTTGTCATCCGAGTTCGTTTCGGTGTCGTTTTGCTGAGTTCCGTGTCCTTAATCGACTTTTTCACGTGGGAGTTCGACTTTGTTAGATCACCATTAATTTTTGGTAACTCCAAAAATTCTAAATCTTTGCAATATTATAGAACATCGAGTTAGCTTTCCAATGGTTCAAACGGTGAGTCAATCGGAGTCCGGGCGAGAGAGTTATGGTCGTTTCAGTTTTTGGCCGATCACTGCCGATCGAACTCGGCCGTGTCGTCCGACACGGCCCGTGCATTTCGTCCCGGAATCGCCAAAGTTTCGTCTCAGACCCGACCGTGTCGTCCGACACGGCCGTCTGCATTCGTCCCGTAATGCTGTAACCGATCGCTGACACGCCCGACCGTGTTCGTGACACGGTCGAGTCATCTGCGGGCGCCGTATTGAGCGAGCGCCGTGTCGAGCAAGCCCAGATCAGCGAGCGCCAGACGAGCGATCGCCGACGAGCGAGCGCCATGTCGAGCGAAATCTTTATGTCGACCGAATCTTTGTATCGACCGATTGTGTCCTCAGATCGAATCGAGCGTGTCAGTATCCATCGTGTTAGGACCATTGTTTTGGCGAGTTCACTTAACCATTTTAAAGCTGGAGTAAATCCTAACAAGGGTAGATGAGTCATTTATTGTCACTTTTGGACATATTAGGATCGATTGACTATATTACACGGGATGCGGGAAGGTCTTCATTTTCCTCTCCTCTCTTTTCTTCCTCTCGTTCAGGCGATTCAGAGCAACTCTTGGGCGATTTTAACATTTTCGGACTTGAAGAAATCATCCACTTCGAGTTTTGTTGTAGATTATCGATTTCTTCTTGAATCATTCATCCTAATCCAAGGTAATCTTCTAAGAACCCATTTTTGGGAGATTTGGGGGTTTTCGAATTATTGTTCGAATCTTTCCGTATTGTTGATTAATTCATGATGAATATGATTAATCTTGTTAGTATTCTTAGTTTTCCTACGAATTCATGGTATATTTTGTAGTTTTGCGTAATCGAGAGGGATTGGTTGTGATCCGCCCTCGTTGATGTTTTTATACGAATATACATGAATCGTAGGCGGGTTTTCGGGTGTTTTCCAATTCCGTATCCATTTAGAACTGGTTGTGATTTTGTCCTTCGCATCGTTAGGTTCGTGATTATCGGTTCTTAACGTTCGTCGGTATTTTCCTTCCGTTCGTGCGTCGTCAATTATTCAAGGCAAGTATTCTTGGAAACCCTTATGCTTAACGTGAAATGGTAATGTATATTGTGTGTGCTTTACTCACCTCGGGAGGGTCCGACGGGGCCTCGAGGGAATCTATGGCTTCGTCCTGGATTCATGAGTTTGTTTCGCTAGCCAGCTCGGGAGGGTCCTTAGAGGCCTCGAGTGGGATTCGTGGCTTCGTCCCGGTCCTAGGTGACGTGTGGTGCTTGGTTTGTTTTATGAATGTGGCCCGGCTCGGGAGGGTCCTTAGAGGCCTCGAGTGGGATTCGTGGCTTCGTCCCGGTCTAGGCAAATTAATTGTATTTGTTTGTTTAGGAAAAGACATGTCTTGTTTTGGTTTTCGAAATGATATTGGTGCATGTACTATGGAATGTGTAAGCGATTGGTTTGCCTTGATTACTTGTACTAGCGTAATTCTTAACCCCTCTGGGACCCGTTTTGAAATTCTTGTTATGGATTTGAGTTATGATTATCCGGACGAGCGGGCACACAGATGATCTGAGGATGTTGGCCGGGTCGTTGACATGTGCATTTGGGTCTTTCTATTTCTTTCGTCCATTTCGATTTGGTTGTTTTCTATATTTATAAACCGATAGATTTCATGAAAGATTAGGCTTTTCAAATTCAACTCCGTGTTGTACTACTTTTAAATTGTTACATTGTTGGTTGATGATCATTTCACGGTTGCTCAGCGTAACTTTATGTCTTATAATTAAATGTGTGTCGCCATTACTTGGGATGGTTAGTCGAGTGGAGTTTCCTCGTTTGTAGCCTGGTGGGTCCCATGTGGGGGGTCCACGGCGCTGTAATATACTCTGAATATCTCGGGGTGTTACACACCCAGCGCTGGACTTCGGCCCACATCCTGGACTATTCGGCCCACATCTTCATTGGGCTCCACACCAGGCCTTCTCCATTGCAAATCAGCCCCTAATAGTTTAATGAAGATGAAAAATAAAGGGCCGAGAGACAACAAAGAGAAAGGGACGGAATCCTGTTCTTCGTGAAAACTGCAATTATATTAATTATTATATTTTTTTTTCCTGAATATTATAACTTAATCCTTTACACTTTATGTCTTGCAAGTGAATCCTTTAATTTTGGAGAGGAAACAAGAATTTTGACTGAGAAATCAAGCGGACAATCGGAACGACGAATGTAATATCATTCAAAGAAAATCGAATGTATGCTCTAAGAAAGAATCTGTCTTTCCTGCAAGGTAATCCTAAATACCCTACTATCTGCAACCTGCAATTTTACATGCTTTGATTACTTTAGTTGTATATTTATATTTCATAAATTTATTTATGCTTAATTAAACCAAAAGCATGATGTATTAATAATTTTAATTAAATTAAAGCAAAACTCCTATAACAACTTGGATTAAAATAAATTCACGTTGAATTATAATTATATTGCGGCATAAGAAACCTACTTGACTGCATAATGTGTATAGATATATTCCTAAGATTATGTGTCTATATCTATAAATATACATATATTTGCATACATATATAGATATGGCATGCAAATTAGGCTTCATTTTAGTAGATTTTAGAGGACTTATTTCTACTGCATATATTAAATAGAACCATGACAAAGTAATTTCATTGGTAATCCTCAAAAGCATCGAAAGTAATTTTGACCATATCTTGGTTTCGAAAAATAATAACGCTCCCAAATTGAAAATTATATCATGGAAAGTACTCATGGTAAACTGTGAAAAATCATTTTCCTTTTTCTTGTATAAGATAGCTTATCCAACTCGCCTCAAATTTGATATCTTGGACTCAAAAGAGCTTGAGTACCATAGATGGGTCTCCTACGTCGAGACCACATTTATCACTAAAGAATATAGTGGTACGTTCCTTAACACTACAAACCAAGTACCGTCTGACAAGATCAAAGCGAGTGCACTTATATTTCTTAGGTGGCACATCGAACCCAGCCTGAGATAGGAATATCTACGGTTGAAATTCCCTAAAGAACTGTGGGATGCCCGTAAGGGCTAATTTGGGAACATTCACGACACTTTGCTCCCAGAGTTGACCGTGCAGTGGAATGAAATCCGCATGCTTGAATATAAACGGATCAACGATTTCAACAAAGATATTCTCCGCCTCAAGGCACGCCTAAATTTCTGTGGGAAGGACATCACAGAAGATGACATGATCCATAAAGCTTTTTTCACCTTCCCTACTTCCGCTCTTATACTAACGAACTAGTATAGGCTGGAGTATGATAATAAAAGCATCATTACCTTCAATAAGCTAATCAACCTACTGCAAGTAGCTGAGAGGCATAGCGAAGTGTTAGTGAGCAATAATGTCAGGTCGGTTGGGACAAAGAAATTTCCCAAGGCCAATTATGGCAAAGTGAAAGATGGAAACTACCCCAATGAATAGGGGACTAGACATGATAGGCTTCGTGGTCAAGAACGTGGGGGTTCTTCCAATGTAATGCGAAGACTTGGTGCTCCCGACTCTACTAGCCAAGGGAACCAAATAGCACCTACCCATCCCATCGCCTCTAAAGCTCGAGTTGGCAATGAACCGTGCTATCATTGTGGAGATGCTGGACATGGTACAAGAACTGTCATGCAAGCAAGCAAGTCGCATCTCACTACAAGAAATATAGAGAGTCCAAAGAAAAGAGAACTCACTATATGGAAGAATATGATCTAGACAAGTCCCCCTATGTCAATTTCACAGTCACCAATCGTCGAATTGAGTCATACGAGCCACAGTCTATAGACTGAATCTTAGTATTATGTTTACTTTCTCGTTTACATTTGGTATAGTTGTCTCAAGACGACTGTGTTGGTGTTTTCTTTTCAATAATGGCGTGATGCAACGTTGTTTCACGAACAAGATATTAATATTGCTTACGTTGGATTATTAGCTTTATTTCGAAGTACTGAATATTGCTTGAATGCTTATGGTTCGAAATTTCACTCTCTTCTAAGGAATGAATCGAGTAGAACTTGAATGTTCTTAGAATTAGGCTTCTATTCATCGAATTAGTCGCCTGCCAAACCTCGGTAACTATGATGATTGGGTCATCCCAACTCATTAAAGGGCGAGGTAATGCTCAAATTTTGATGCCCAAATGGCACTCAATTACAAGTTACCAATACTCTGTATGCACCTAGAGCCCTTCGAACCTTACTTGACTTCAATAATATACGTAGCAATGGTTTCCAGATTGAAACCCACTGTGAGAATGGAATAAAGTTTCTTTTATTAATTCTAAAGAATGTGGACGTAAACGCATTTTAGAATAACTCATGAGTCAATCTAGTGGACTGTACCTCACTACTATTAGGTTTTTAAAAATCTATCTTGTCACCAACAATGTACTTTGGGACATAGACTCATATAGGCTTTGGCACGATAGACTAGGTCATCCTGGTCGAAGTATAATGATCCATATACTAAAGAACTTGTACGTACATTATTACTTTTCGAGTAAAAATGTGGCAACAACTCAACATAAAGCACAATGTTGACGTTAATCGTGTTATGTCATCCAAAGAACCAGATGTATATCAAATGCCCACCAGTTAGTGTTGCAAAGCCTGCTCTTTAGCCAAAGTAGGAGCGAGACCTTCCTATGCTAAAGAAACAAAAGCAAACATTCCATTCTTACGCTGAACATAAGGAGAAATTTGTGGATCCACCCACCTAATATGCAGACCATTTGTGTATTTATGGTTTTGATGGATTCTCCAACATGTTGGTCACATGTCGCTCTCCTGTCCACTCAAACTGCTGCAGAACTTCCAAAATAATTTATAAGGACTCACCTCCCTTATCACATCTAAAGGACTCGATGATGTTGGAGAGTTCACATCAAAAAGTACTTGATGTTTATTGCATGATAGATATTAATGAATAGTATCTCGTCCCATGTGCATATGCAAAGGTCTCACATAAACCACCGTCGAAAGAATATGTATGGTGATTATGTAATCGGTTATGCGCACCAATTTGTATATATTTGCTTGGGATTATGCAATATTGCACGCAACTTTACTTAAGTCGTTCATTCTTAGACCTTTTGCTAACCAATTAGTTTATGTGTACCAGTTGGTAACTGGATAGCCTGATTTTTATATTTTGGACCCAGACGGACTTGAGTGCCAATTGCGCATATTTGGTTACGCATTATATGTGCCTTCTGCGCCCCACAACGCATTGGTCTTTAGAAACGATTAAGTATTCACGTTGGATAAGAATCTCCAGACGTTTATCCGCTATTTGAAACCTTCACAGTGATCTCTTTACCGCACGATTTGCGGATTGTCACTTTAATGAGACAACCTTCCCGTCGTTAGGGGGAGGAGAGAAAATGTAATTTCTTGGGGAACGACAGGAATTGTCATGGTGTCTCCACTTTGTCTCATTATGATCCCCGAACTTCACAATGTTACCGTGAAGCACAAAGAACACTCGATCTTCAGGATGTAGCAGATTCGATGCCTGATGCATTTACTGATATCGTTCAAGTGACAAGATCTCATATTACAGCTGCAAATATGTCTGTAAGGTTAGAAGTCCCCTCTAAGGGGCACATCACCAATAAACCGGGTGATGCAACCGCACTTGGTGGAGGTGTGGTTGAGGCTGTGGCTCCCTGCGAAGGAAAGGGGTGGAAGCCACATGGTTCGACTAAATACTCACCCAAGTAAGAGGTAGAGTATGGCACAAATTACACGTAAACCATCAATGAACTCGTTTCTTGAGATCATGCTTGATTTTATTATGTCCATGAATCATGACGAGGGGGACGCCCCGAAGATATGATTCAGAAAATCAAGAATCTCGATGAAATTATGAGGGTGTGGCCTGATCAACCACCCACTTTGATGACATGTCATGAATCATAAAGTACGATGATGTTGAACCTCGCTCAGTTGGATGAAATCAACATAGAGCTGATTGGCCTATAAGAAAAACATTCCAGGTAGAACTAGATTCTCCGACAAAGAGTCAGGTATTTGGTGTGGGTAGTGCTAACCTACCCAAGTGTAACACCTATAAGAAATAAACGAACCTTTGTCGTAAAACGTAGTGAGAGTATAGAGTCCTAATGTACAAGGTTCATGAAGTAATGCTTCTCACAATGCCCTGGAATTGATTACGAGGAAATGTACTCCCACGTATACGTTCCGCTATTTGATTAGCTTAGTAATCTCCGAGGGACTGGAAATGCAGCCAATAGATGTGGTTACTACGTATCTCTATGGGGATCTAGATACGGAGATATATACGGAAGTGCCCTATGGCATTTCACTACCCAAATCAAGTAACTCCAGACCACGGAGTGCGTATTCAGTTCGTTTGAAACGCTCACTTTACGGTTTGAAACAATCTGGAAGGATGTGGTATAACCGTCTAAGTGAATACTTGATTAGGAAGGGATATAAGAACGATGAAATGTGTCCCTGCGTCTTCACAAATAAGATCCGGATTCACATTGCAATGTATGTCGATGACATGAACATAATCGGTCTTGATGAAATAAGAGAAACCACGGATACTTGAAAATTGAGTTTGAGATGAAAGATCTTGGGAAAACTCGGTTCTGTTGAGGCATTGACATAGACATCGAGTTTGTGGAATTCATTCCACCGGTCTTCCTATGTCCAGAAGTTTCTCAGGCACTTTAACATGGACAAGGTAAACCCGACTAGCACCCCATGATAGGTCGAACATTTGGATGCAATCCATTTCGTCTAAAGGAAAGTGATGAAGCGCTTTGGGAGCTGAAATTCCCTACATGAGTGCAATAGCGCATTATTGTACTTAGCTCAATGTACATGACCTGCTATCACTCCTCAGTTAATCCGCTGACTAGATTTAGTTCAGCATCGACGCAACATCAATGGAATGGTATCAAGAATATCTTCTGATACTTAAAAGAAACCATTGACTTGGGACTATTCTTTCCCTACAAGCAGGCAAAGGAAGCCGCTTACGAAAAGACAAATGCTAAAGTAAATGCTGGTGCCGAAGCAACTACCACAAAATATGTGTTGGTATGAATTGCTTATGTCTTGGAAATTGACTAAGCAAACCCCTTTTGGCTACCTCCTCGAATCACGACAAGATTATTGCTTTGCATGAATCAATCCGTGAGTGTACATGATTAAGAACTATCATTCTACACGTGTGAGGAACTAGCGGTTAAGTACTGCCACTGATGAGCATACTTTCATTTATGAACATGATGTAACTTGTAAATCCCCTTGATTGATGGAATGATCATAACGGGAAATATGTGAGATATAACGTAACATACTCACATAGGTTGCACTCTTTTCCTTAGACCAAGGTTTATTTTTCCCACTGGGTTTTGTTACTTGGCAAGGTTTTTAACGAGGCAACGATAAATGAATGTAAGCATTAGGGGGAGCTGTAGAGTTTTCCAACTTCCGAGATTGATGTAAAGATCACAAGGAAATTATGATTATAAAGAAACTAAATCACATGTGTTGTACTCTTTTCTTTGACCAAGGTTCATTTTCTCCCATTGGGTTTTGTTACTTGGCAAAGTTTTTAATGAGGCAACAACTACTTGATTGATGTACAAATCAGGGGGGAGATGTAGACTTGAGGGGGAGTCTTACATCCACACCGTACGTTATACTCTTTTCCTTCCAAGGATCATTTTTCCCACAGGGTTTTTATCACTTGGAAAGGTTTTAATGAGGTAACAAGATGTACGATTTTAGGGATCGATGGAATGGTCACCTTAGTAGCGCTATGATCAAATGTAACGATCATATGAGAGGATAGATTCAAAGGACGAAGTCTAAACTTGATGTGTCAAAGATGTTGTACTCTTTTCCCTACAATCAAGACATTTTTCCCAATGTGTTTTTGCTTGACGAGGTTTTAACGAGGCAACATGATATGCGCTTGTAGACTAGGCACAAGGGGGAGTGTTAAAGGAATAATACCCATTGTGTGCCTAAGTCTGTTAGTTTATGGGCTTTCCTAGTTAGGGTTTGACTAAGGCCTGTTTGTATGCACTTTACCTTATTTAAAGGAATCTCATTGGTAGAATAATACAACAATCTTTTACCCTACTTTCTATCTCGAGTTATTTTCCTTTTTAACACTTTTATTATTATTGACGCTGAAATATTGATATTGAATTTTCTCTCAAATCTTGTTCTTGTTACTTCAATTTCTCTCTTTATTACGTGCCATTCGCTATCAACTTGGCATTGGAGAAGGTTCCTCTGCATCCTTCTTTTCCGCCGGAAACAACAAAATTTCCGTATTTAATTTTCACAACCCCCCCCCCCCCCCCCCCCCCAAATTGAGTTGTGAAATTCTGTTCTAATTTTTATTTTTGATTCTCACACAAAAAAAAGAGTCCCTAATCTGTTAGTTGGATTTTTTAAAACAAAAAGGAAAATCAGAAAACACCCTACAAACCCTAGTTCACCACCACCCGCCACCGCTGCCATAACCAACCTCCACCACAAAGAAATCTTATCGTCGCGCCGCCGCCAATCTGCAAGTACAAATCGCAGATCTGATTCGCCGATTTCAAACACAAATTACTCCTATGAAAAATGCAATTTCAGGCCATTCACTCCTTCTCCAGTGTTTTTCCCGTCCAGATATGCCCCAACCTACTGTCGCAGCTTCATCGCGTTTGAACACGAAACCACCGCAAAAGAACACATATTTGATTCGTGCGTCCCTAACGCGACTTACTCCTTCGAAAAAATTCAGCCTGTTGCAGTATCTCCTGTCTTTTCCCGAGCAGACCCTCCACCATCAGCCGCTGCACCCCCACGTCACGGTCACCTCCATCGTTCAAGATGGCCAGATCGTGAGCCTCGTTGAAAATCCCGATCGCGAATCACCATCACCAGATCCGTTTCTCGCGAACACAAATCGCGACTCCACTGGAATATCACTTTTTCTACATCGCCACGTCCTCATCATCAATCACCGGTCATCGATGACCTACAGAGCTACAAGGCATTCTTCCTGCCGTAAGAACCTTTTCTGCCACCGTTCTCGTTGCTCCATTGGTGCCAGCGTTTGCTCATCCTTGAGAAGTATGTTCGCTCGTCAATGCAGGTGTTTGATAGTACAGGTGTGTGAAGTTCAGGGTTCTTACTAGGCGGAATCTCTTTTGGGTTTTGTTTAACATTTGACATTAATTCCTGACTGGGCTACTGATATTGTAGTAGCTTGCCAAAGTCTATGGCTTGATTTTTCTGAGTTGGTTTTGATAGAGTATTGAATATTATATTACGGATCAAGTATTATTATGGTTTTCATTTGTGGTTGTGGATATCAATAGCCGAGGATGAGGATTCTTTTGATTCCACATGCAATTAGCTATATAGAGTCGCATACAGGATTTTTCAACTTCCATCGTCTGTGGATGATACACTTTATGATCTTGATGAAGCGCATGAACTGTTATAGAAAGTGGAGCAATCTTTAACAAATGTTATGCAAAGGGCTCTTTCTATACTAAAGAAGATATTGCTTGCACATAAGCTTTTCCAACATCTAAATGATGAGGTAAGCTTAGGAGTTGCTTCTTGCTTTAGTGAAATAATCCGAACTAATGCAGCCGATGCTCCATATGATGCTGCAACAATGAAACAAGTATTTCAATTGATTGTTTCGTGTTTTAAGAATATGTCAAAATATTCAGTCGCTTATAGAGAAAAAGATTGATATTCTTACGATTATGGTACAATCAAGTTAGACTTGTATGAGCTGATTATTGAGATGTTCCAACATTTTTTAAATGGTATACCGGTGTATTGTGGAGATGTCATATTTGCGCATATGGAGACTCTTATGACGTTTATATTTGAAGAAAGTGAAGATAATAAACCGTAAAACCTTATTTTCCCCCTTTGCGAAGCTTCGAAAAGTTATAATATACTTCCACTTCCAAAATGCTAGTTGAAAGAGTGATCCAAAATTGTGAGAAGCTCCTTGCACCGTACTTAATTAAAGAAACACAACTAGAGAAAGGCTTTCCAACCGTCACGTCGAGTGTTCCAATTATGGTTGAGTCTCACGATAACCTTGTTATATCTCCTTCCTCATCATGTCCTGCTAGTATTCTGGAGATCATAGAACCATCATTAATATTGGATAGCGTGGAGTTTAATATTGAGGAGTCGATTGAACAAGTTGAAGAAGATTTTCTTGGGATTCCTATTTCTCTAAGTGAAAAATGCATTGTAGTAAATATGAATTCTTGTGGAGTTGATCATATCCCTTCATATGATTTTCATCATCTTGAAGTAGATTTTATCATACCTCCTGAGGCAAAAGAGGGACAGAAAATTGAATATGATGTCTTTGGTTCCCGACTACTTCCAAAGTTGGAAAGAAGTCCAGGTATACATTTTGCTGCCTCTGAAGTTGGAAATAAAATCCAAATATGCTCTTGGTAGGAAATCGAAGGAAAGGAAACACAAGGCTTTTGCATAAAAACTTCATGTTGTTGATGATTACCTTCGGCCCTATCTGGCTTACTGGAAAGGTCGTCCCAACATTTATCAAGAAAAAAGAACTAAATATCAGGATAATACTCGGTTTTTTGGGTTATATCCTATTATAGTTTATTTAGAATTTAATATTTAGTAATTTATATTTTAATAGGGTTCTATTTTTTAGTTTAATTATGACCCTTAGCTTATAAATAAAGGCTTAAGAGTTGCTTTTTATTTAACTTCTATTATTATTGACACTGAAACATCGTTATTGATTTTTTTTCTCAAATCTTGTTCTTACTACTTCAATTTCTCTATTTATTATATCCCATTTGCTATCACCACCACTAAGGGGGAGGGAGTGGATATTTCATACCCTAATACCCTAAGGGTGCCACGTCACCTCTATCCAATAAAAATCTTCCAACTCAAAACTACCCCAATACTACCCTAACACTACCCTAACAAGTGGGAGTGGTACCCTAGTACCCGAATTCATTTTTTTTTTTTAAATACATAAAATCACATACAATATTTAAAATAAAAACATACCATTTCATTAAAAAAAAAAAAACATTTCATAATACTTAAAAAAACTACAACTTAAAAATTGAAACTACAACTTAAAAAAAAAAAATATTACATAAGTTGAAATTAAAATAACTTGCACTACAATTTAAAAATTGCAAGCCCATCCGTGTTTGGCCGCAAGTTCACGTTTTGGGTAAGAACTAATTCCAACATAGCGGGATCGCGAATGTGATCATGCGGCTCCAAAAACTTCAACTCTCGTTGTGTATTCTTGAACTTCGCCCCCTCGAGTTGTGTAGCCAACAATTGTTTCGCCATCTCGCGTTTTCTTCCAAATATTGTGTCTTCTTTTGTGTGTACGCGTTGATTTCATCCGCAACGCTTGAGATAGACGAGGAGGATGCAGCTTGCTTCTTCTTCATTTTCTTGATTCAATTGGAGGGTGGGGTCTTCATTCATGTCGGGAATGGTGTTGCTTGCCGCATCATACTCCCCGACCTCCTTTTGAAGAATTGCTTGCGGCAAGGCAATATCTTGAAAACATTCTTGCTCCGTCCATTTCTCATGTCCTCTGACAACCTCCCACGCCCTGGTATGAAGGAATTGTTTTTTTCTTGCTGTGTAGAAATCCATTTCAGCTTGCCTCACCACGTCCAAGTCGTTGCACCCACTAGCCTTAGCACGTTTCTATATTATATACAAAATAATTTAATTGTAAATAAAAACTGCGGATTACGCAAAATAAAAAAGTATAGCTAAAACAAAATAATGTAATTGTAAATAATAAAGTATAGATTATGTACCGCTTGGAGGTAGTAGCCGTTGAAAATACTCATGGCCGTGTTCATTGTTCTCCACTTGGTATTCAACGCATGAAATGTTCGTGAACTCGAACCCACAGTTGCCTCGTAATGCTCGAGAATCCGTTTCCAAAAACCGTCGGACTTTTGTTCATTAATGACAACACCACAAGTGGAGATTTGAACCCATGCTTTCGCCAACGCCTCCTCTTGTGCCGGCGTCAAACTTCACGGGGCCTCCTCCCGTGAAAGCTTTTCTTCCCTCTAGGATCGACTTCTTGAACTTCCTCATCTTCGTCTTCTTCATTTGGTAGTGGTTGTGTTTCGGGTACGTACTCTACGTCTTCACTAAGGTTTTGAGCAGGGAAAACTCGCTTGTAGCAGTGATGTTGTAGTGTTGTGGATTCAATTGAGGAGGACCCATATTATATGGGAAAAATTGTGGAGATTGGGGTTGTGGAACATAAAATGGATTCGGGGATGGTTGAGAATAAAATGGATTCGCTCAACCACTCCCACCTGCCTTATAGCTTTAATGATATGCACTTAGGCAGGTGGGAGTGGTAGTCGGGTAGGGGGGCGGGTAGCCGAACCCGAGCGGCAACACCATTCCGCCTAGCTCGGGTTGGTTGAGCGGGCTGAACTTTCGGTTTCTGAAGCCGATGGAATATTGCAAAAAATGAACGTTGGGGGAGCTATAAGTGCCTAATTTTATTCTCAACCATCCCCGAATCCATTTTATGTTCCACAACCCCAATCTCCACAATTTTTCCCATATAATATGGGTCCTCCTCAATTGAATCCACAACACTACAACATCACTGCTACAAGCGAGTTTTCCCCGTTCGAAAACCTTAGTGAAGACGTAGAGTACGTGCAGAAACACAACCACTACCAAATGAAGAAGACGAAGATGAGGAAGTTCAAGAAGTCGATCCTAGAGGAAGAAAAAGCTTTCGCCGAGGAGGCCCCGTGAAGTTTGGGCCGCACAAGAGGAGGCGTTGGCGAAAGCATGGGTTCAAATCTCCACTTGTGGTGTTGTCGGTAATGAACAAAAGTCCGACGGTTTTTGGAAACGGATTCTCGAGCATTACGAGGCAACTGTGGGTTCGAGTTCACGAACATTTCATGCGTTGAATACCAAGTGGAGAACAATGAACACGGCCATGAGTATTTTCAACGGCTACTACCTCCAAGCGGTACATAATCTATACTTTATTATTTACAATTACATTATTTTGTTTTAGCTATACTTTTTTATTTTGCGTAATCCATGATTTTATTTACAATTAAATTATTTTGTATATAATATAGAAACGTCTAAGGCTAGTGGGTGCAACGACTTGGACGTGGTGAGGCAAGTGAAATGGATTTCTACACAGCAAGAAAAAACAATTCCTTCATACCGGGCGTGGGAGGTTGTCGAGGACATGAGAAATGGACGGAGCAAGAATGTTTTCAAGATATTGCCGGTCTTTAAGCAATTCTTCAAAAAGGAGGTCGGGAGTATGATGCGGCAAGCAACACCATTCGACATGAATGAAGACCCCACCCCTCGATTGAATCAAGAAAATGAAGAAGAAGCAAGCCGCATCCTCCTCGTCTATCTCAAGCGTTGCGGATGAAATCAACGCGTACACACAAAAGAAGACACAATATTTGGAAGAAAAACGCGAGATGGCGAAACAATTGTTGGCTACACAACTCGAGGGGGCGAAGTTCAAGAATACACAACGAGAGTTGAAGTTTTTTTTGGAGCCGCATGATCACATTCGCGATCCTGCTATGTTGGAATTAGTTCTTACCCAAAAACGTGAACTTGCGGCCAAACACGGATGGGCTTGCAATTTTTAAATTGTAGTGCAAGTTATTTTAATTTCAACTTATGTAATATTTTTTTTTTTTTTAAGTTGTAGTTTCAATTTTTAAGTTGTAGTTTTTTTAAGTATTATGAAATGTTTTTTTTTTTTAATGAAATGGTATGTTTTTATTTTAAATATTGTATGTGATTTTATGTATTTAAAAAAAAAATGAATTCGGGTACTAGGGTACCACTCCCACTTGTTAGGGTAGTGTTAGGGTAGTATTGGGGTAGTTTTGAGTTGGAAGATTTTTATTGGATAGAGGTGACGTGACACCCTTTAGGGTATTAGGGTATGAAATATCCACTCCCTCCCCCTAAGTGACAAAACTTTTGGAAAGGTGTTAGTTAAAGGAATTTCTCTCCTAAAAAAGTAAAAAGATTCTATCCAACCAATAAGGTGCTGGTCCGCCTGAGCCCCTCTGACCAACAAGGTAATATATGTAATTGCGGGGGCTCAGAGATCAGTGTGGTCTAATTCCTGCAACCAAGCGACATAGAAGACAAACGGTAAGGTTGGAGCTTAGTGCTTGCAGAACATCATACTATGAGTCGTCTGGTGTGACTATTAGCTTCACATACACTGAGTTTAAGCAATTAGTCAGCTCCGTGATGATGCATTAATAATGTGTTTTTATTACAAATTGTCTTACGAAGAGGGTTCTCATTGATAATAGGAGCTCTGCTAATGTTTTGTTTCTCACTGCTTTGACATAAATGGGGTTAGATGAGACGTGAATCTTCCACGAACTTGTGATGCTCTGCAGTTTTAATGGAGAGAGAAAATTCTGTAAAGGGAGCGTTAATCCGCAGTCTATTCCAAAATTCTTGATCATGGATTGCCCTTCGAGCTACGACGGTCAACACCTTGGATCAACGAGGTGTTAGCATTTCTTTGCAGCTGTCTCATGGTATTACCCTTTCCCACTAAATACGGGCGAGGTGGCGAGTGGAACTGAAGGAAATCTTCGGTCAGCAAAGAGTTTCTGAAGCTAAAGCTGAAGTAAACAGAGTTATCTCAAGTTCATAAGCTCGAGCCCTCAGCCGATCCAGATCAACCACATATGACGGAGCTTAATGAAATTAAAATCCACATTGACTACACGGACCACGTAGTCTAGATTTTTGCAAGGTTGAACTCGAAGATGATGAGCTAGTTGATCTCTTTCCTCAGCACCAACCATGGTTGTTTCACTTGGTCAAGCAAAGACATGACTTGTATCGGTCTTGATATTATCCCTCATAAGCTTAAGGTTGAGCCGGATAATCCAGTAGTGAGGCACAAGGGGAGAAATTTCGCCAGCAAATGCAACATGATCATCGACGAAGAAATCAAAAGATGTTGGACATTGGATCACTTTGACACGTTTACTATCCAGAATGATTGGACATGTCGTTGTGGTTAAGAAGAAAAATAGGAAGTGGAGGGTCTGTATAGATTTCAAATACCTAGATAGGGCATGCCCCATGATTCATTCATGTTGCCTTACATAAACATGTTGGTGGATGCCACTACAGGCCGTGAGCTCCTAAGTTTTACGGACGCATTGTATGAGGTACAACTAATATAAGTTCCTAACTTTTATGGATGCATTCTCACGGCATAACCATATAATGATGCATCTCGAAGAACAGGAGAAGACAGCATTCATCACAGACCGGGGGAATATTTTACTACAAGGTAATGCCTTTTGGGCTAAAAATGCTGGAGCAATCTACTAGCATTTAGTGAACCACATGTTCTCTAACATGATGGAGGATACAATGGACGACTACATCGATGACATGTTATTCAAGTCCATAACTGCTGAGTAATATCTTGACCACCTAAGACAAGCTTTTGAAATCATCCACAAATACAACATAAAACTGAACCTTGTAAAATGCTCATTTAAGGTTTCTTCTAAAAAAATTTTCTACTACATTGTCACAGAATAAGGTATTGAAGTAAACTGTGATCAAATTCGTTCAATTCATAACATCCCCTCCTCGTAAGTCCTCTCTCATAAAAGAGGTAAGACATTTTTACCTTTTTAGAGGAGATACAATCTCTCATAAGAAAAGAAGATTGTTCCGTCATAGAGGAGAGACCTCTCTTATGAAAGAGGTAGACCTTTTCACAAAATGAGGCAGCCTCTTGAATTGAAGAGATGATAAAATGTATCAAGTACATATATATCCTCTTAGAACAGCTGAAAACTTATACAATAAGAGTCATCCTCTCATAAAAAAAACAAGGGACAATCCTCGTAAAAAAAAATAGGCAACCTCTCGAACTAAATTAACACTCAATTTAACAAGCACTTGCAATACATGAAAACTTTCAAATAAATGTGACACAATTACAACACAACCTTACGAAGTGTCTGCATGATCGCCTCAACTCAAGTTTTCTCTGCCTTGACACATAATGCTTTCACACTGCCTTCTCAACCTTGAGCCGGACTGACCCAGTTCAAATTAGGCTATCCTGTCTTCAAGATGTGTTGCCCTCTCTTTAAGCTTATGGTCGACATGAGTTGCACTATTCATTTCAAAGCAAAGAGACATCTCAAGCTTCTAATTTTTTTAAAAACAACTGTCACAAGTAGATTGAAAGGACCGACACTCCTCTAAAGTGATGGTGTTTTGATTAAGCAAGAGTACTGCATGCGTCACCTGCGTACATGAAAAACATAAAATCTAAGGAATTCCCCTAGGAGAATATTTCTTTTCTGAAATTTCACCTTAAGAAAATGGGAGAAGGCATTTCCAGGAGCTTCAGTCACCTCGATCTATCAAACCTTATCATCGACCGACAAAGAATTAAATTCTGCCACTGATAGTGGAAGAACCCGAATAAAGGTGTACACCATCACCCAAGACTACTATCCTTGGAGCTTCATTGATCTACTGAAATATTAATTTCTTTGGTCTCACTAAGGGACTATAACTCGAGGAGTAGCCTCCGGATGTTGGACATCAACTGGATTGGGGCACAACCATAATGCGCGACTGCTTTCAGAGTGAAAGGGCTAAGTGGGAATCTAAGCTCTTTCTCAAATGAAATCTCATGAAAGCACACCCGACCATCGACTTTCCAATCCACTTGTTTGCACGTATAGGGTAACTTCATACTCGTGACATGCTATAGAAGTCTCGCTCGAGCATCTATGATGAATCTTTATCGACACTTGAGACTTTATATATCATGTCGAAAAGTATGAAGTTACCCTATAGTTGTAACACCCCAAGAAACTTTTAGGAATATTACAGCGTCACTGAACCTTCGCGAGAGTAAATACCAGGCTAAATATAGTACAATTCTATATACAATTAACCAGCAAGGTCGAACCATACAAAAGAGTACAAGGGACAACACATGTATACCCTTGGTACATAGAAGTTCAAGTACGACGGCATACCATGCAAGGGTTAATTAGTACATGACAACGAAAGAAAATACAACTAAAATGGCACAGATAATTTACCGACTCTCATGTAATTAGCATCGTCGCATTTCATCATCTTTCATGTCGGTCATGTGTCTCCCCCGATCCGCAAGTACTTGATGCATGAAAGGCATCCACCCACAAACTTCGGGATTAAAGTTAGAATTACTAGTGCAAGTAATAGATATACAAGCTAAATGAATTATAGATATAATCAGAAAGTCGATCATTAAAATAATCTTATTAAATCCCGAGATGTAACCGCTTTAATAGAAACGTTCCGAAACCTTTGAGTTCGTATATATCTTTTAAATAACAGTTGAAAATACTTTTATACATCACCAAAACTATAAACCATAACTTCTATACATACCATTTTATTCTTGTGCCATTTTAGCCATGTACCAAGAACCTATATATAATATATATCATCGAAAATAAATTTTGTGATATTCCGAAAATATCCCATATTGTCAAAACAACAAAGGGTCATCCACCCAAAACTACAATACACATAGTATAGATCCTCATACATCCCATTGAACATTCCTTGGTGGAAAACCTATATTCATGGTCTAGTGCTCTTCGAATAGATTTTCGTACGCTCCATCGGGCATCCCTGAATGAACGAAACACTACATATCCCACTCATATCCACTTTTCAATATTTCACAAGTTTTAAAACCTTGAAATACAATACATAAAGTCTAGGTATTTTGCTATAAATTGTCTCTTCATCACTACATGTCCTTAAGAATTATTCATCTGGGTACAGTGGCGGATCCAGGATTTTCTAAGACTGGAGGCACAATTTTTATTACCGTAATAAAAAAATCAATAATGAAGTACAATATCATTATAAAGGTGAAACAAATTATGTTTTACAATTGTTCTCTACGAAATTTCATCTTTTGAAAGCGATTCATTACATCTTCATTCGTAACATCAGCAAGTCCTTTTTCAACAGTACAAATTACACAACCGTTTAAATAGTCTTCAGAAATTCTGCCTTATTTCATCTCTTTGATTAGGGTGATACTCTAAAATTCTTTTCCTTTCGATCCCAAGGAAGATCATCCAAATCAATTTCCGTAGGCATCAAAAGAGTAGAACTAGGTTGAGAAATATTATCTGCACTTGAAGATCTGGGTGTCGATATTTTTCTTTTTAAAAATCTTTCCATTCTTTCAACAAACCCTAAAAATTAAAATCAACAATAAATAAATTAATTTTATACATATTCTAACTAGTGATTAATATATATATATATATATATATATATATATATATATATATATATACCTTTTTTTTTCCACTTGGGGCATGCCCCCCATAAATTGTGAATGGGTCCGCCCCTGTCTGGGTAATGCTACCCTTACACACTATTTACAATCTCTTTTACACCAAGTATTAAATGTGTAACATTAGTAAATACACAATATTGTTTAATGAAGTGTGTAAACTTTAGGTGTAAATGATACTTAAGAGTATCCTTACTCGATCTATACAATGTCGACTATGACGTTTAACCCATTTATAACACATTCCGCTAGGAGTGTGTCTTGTGAATATGAAGTTCTTATATTGCTCGCATACAATTGAGTGGTAAATAAGTGTGGTCCATTCTTTCCTATTTGACCTGTTCTTAGACCCGAAGCTCAAGAGACAAAATCGGTCCTAGAATCTGGACAATAACGATTACAAGTAGGGGTGTAAATGATGTGAGTCGAGCTCGAATATTGGTATATTAGACTCGAACTCGATAGCCATTTTTCAAGCTCGAACTCGACTCGAAAACACTCGAGTAGTTAAAATTCAAGCTCGACTCGACTCGTTAGTATGTCGAGTCGAGCTCGAGTTTGAGTCGAGTCTACTCGAGTCGAGTGTTGACCGAGTCGATTTCAAGTAGCTCGCGAGTTGTCTCGTGTCATTTACACCACTACATAACATCCTTGAACGAGGGCCCATAGCGAGGTATATTAAAGAAGAGCCTTCCAACCTCCTTTAATAGTCTCATTTGAGTCACAATCATAATTACATGGGCGATGTCGGATAAGGGATTTGGCTTAAATTTACTATCCACTTGTGAGGCAAAATAAACAGCATCCAACCGATGTGGGAGAAGCTATTTTGCTTTTAACTTGTGTGAACACTTCAAACACCCTTAATCGATATAGAATAATATCTAATTTTTTATTATCTAGCTAGTAATTTTAATTTTTGACCAATAAAATTGTTATTTCTTTTAATTAAAATAGAAATCTAGTATGTATTAATATTTTTTTTACTTTTTGTCCAATTAATAATTTGTTTATGTTATATTTTACAAATTATATTATAAAACCAATTATATATGTAAAAAAATTCGAGTATCTCATGACCTTATCGAGTCGAGTATTGGGTAGCTCGACTCAACTCGTTAGTATGGCGATTCGAGCCCGAGTTCGAGTCGAGCCTACTCGAGTCGAGTGTTGACCGAGTTTTGACCGAGTCGATCTCGAATAGCTCGCGAGTTGTCTCGTCTCATTTACACCCTTAATTACAAGGGTGGAATCCATTTACGATGAAAGTTAAGTCCTTCATTTTTCCTTCTACATGATAGTCCCTTAGTCCCATTTGAAGAGACCATATTGATAAATATATACTTTTTATTGATTGCAAGGTACAATACACGAAATACGTTTTTGTTATCATTTCTCAAATAATATTCTTACTTATTAGTTGAAAACTAATCCCGAACCATACATATTCGTATAAGTAAGGGCATGAGATGTTAAAATTGAAAATAAATATTATCTATTGGGACAAAATTATATTTGGAAATATCATTTTTAAGGGAGTGGGCTTTAAGATAAAAAGAGAAACTTGTGCTGATGCACGTCTCTCTCACAATGTTTCTAGAAATTCTAAATATTAAACAAATTAAAATATGAATTTATCAAAAATTCCGTTCGATCAATTTAACTAATTGGTTTAGTCGGTTCGACTAATTTCAAACATACGTAAAAAGAAGTTCATATCTTTTATATAATACTTCCTCCGTCCCTATTTAATTGTCATGTTTTGACTTTAAATGGTCAAATTGACCAATTTTTAACCAAAGATTATGAATAATTCTTTTATTATTTTTAGAAAGTAAAAATTACATTTTAAAATAGATTATATGTACTTTACAATGATATAATTTTTTTAGTTTATCAATTATATAAAATTCGTAAATTTCAGTCAAAATTTAGTCAATTTGACCGATCAAAAGTCAAACTGGACAACTAACAAGGGACGGAGGGAGTATAAAACACACACACACACACATATATATATATATATATATATGAGTAATGATACTCTTACACACCATTTATACCAAAAGTTTACACACTGCATTAAACAGTATTGTACCTTGTGCTTTACGGATAATACAATATCAAAATATTAAAAGTATTTACTAATATTACACATTTGATGCACATGGTACAATACTGTTTAATACTTAATGTAAAAGAAATTGTAAATAGTGTGTAAGGGTAGCATTACCCTTTTTCTTTTTGGTCTACAGGCGCAAATGGGAAAGAGAAATAAGGGTGTTAATAAAATCCAAAAACCGACCAATCAAATCCGAACCAATTCGCACCGAATCGAAAATCCCCGATCGAAAGCAACCCCGAACTTGAAACTTACAAACCGAAATCGAAACCGAATTAATTCGGGTTTAGATAACGTAAAACCAAACCGAACCGAATCGAATTACCCCGAATTGGACCGAACTAACCCGAATTATTTATATTATATAAAATTTTATTTATATGTCTAAAATTTTTAAACTTATAAAATAATATCTACACTTATATTGTAGTTTTGAGAAAAGATAATGATTAAATATATCAATTAAAGATCTATCTCTTATTTTAGAACAAGTTTTATTAATATAATTAATTTTTTTGTTACTTTAGTAAATAAATATATATAAATTAAATATGTTTCGGTCAAAACCGAATTTGACCGAACTAATCCGAAACCGAAATATTTGGGGAGGGTTTTGGTTTTGAGTTTTGAAAACCGAAACCGACCGAAATCGAAACCGAATTTTAAAGTTTGGGGAGAGTTTGGGTTTCGAAAATTTTACCCCGACCGAAACCGAAAACACCCCTAAAGAGAAATGATAGGGCAACATCCACAACCACACCTCCAAACATACTCGTACTTTATGGATGTTGTATCGTATGTTTTACTATTAATTTTATTATAAATATTTTATCTGTAAAGCATGCAGTACAACACCCATAAAGCACGGGGTGTGTATTTGGTTGTGGTTCAGAATGTTGCCCTATTACCCATCAATGGGTAAATACAGGGCAGTCCTGTACCTGACGGTGTCCTAGGTAAAAATTTAAAAATAGGCCCTCAAAATTGAGAAAATATGCAAAAGCAACGCAAAAATGATAGACTATGAAAATTAAAACTAAGTTAACAGTTGGAAAAATAATTTCTTCTAGTTCTTTGAGTTTCATTGATTATAACTTATATTATTTGCTTTTTTGAATTTTTTTATTAAAAAGTATCTAATTTAATAATAAATACATTTGGCTCATTATAAACTAACCCAAAAAAGAAATGATTCATATATTGTTTTTGTATTTAATATTAAAAATAAAAAAAGGAATGGTGTGATTTCCCTTACTTGTTCAATTATTTTAAAGTACAATAAAAATAACATTTTTTTTTACTATTGAATGAATAACAACTAGAAAAGAATATATAGTTTTGCAAATAATGTATATTACAAAACAAATAAAGCAGATGACAAAATAGAAAGAAAATTAAAATAAAAAGTAAAAAAGTTGAAGGGCACATTATAAATATATACTAGAAAAGAATATATATGTCTTGTTTGTATATTATAAAACAAATAGAAGTAGATAACAAAACGTAAGGAAAATAGAAAGTAAAAGAGGGCCTATTATAAGAATATATATCGGAGTCTGGTGTGGGTCGATCTCATGATCAACGACTTTTAAAACATTTAATTTATCATTACACTAAAATTAGTCTTTTGTTTATCTCTACTAATAATTGTATATAGTAAGAAATTAAAAAAATAGGCCCCTAGAAATTTTGAGCCCTTGACACAGGCCTATTGGGCCTATGCCCAGGTCCGGACCTGGGTAAATGACAAAATTTTAAAATACAATGTCCTTGAAACAATTTTAAAATATAATTAAAAAGATCCGGTTAAAACTACTAATTATTGTCTAAAAAAGTTAAGAGTACTGATTAAATCTTAAGTACTCCTATTTTCTTTAAATGACGTTTTGACATTTTGAACATTTTGAAAAATATAAGCCCTCCTATTTTCTTTAAATGACGTTTTGACATTTTGAACACTTTGGAAAAATTTATGTCGTTTTGAATCAATATACCATTGATGCCCTTATTTATATCATGTCTATTCACATTATTTCATTCCCAATGTTTGATGTATCTGTATTTACTTTCATTTAAGGGTGCGAATATTTACTATTGATGTATCTGTATTCCCATCCTTATTTATCTCCTCCAAAATTCTATAGAGACCAAAGTATTTCTAATCGGGATATCTTATTTTCCTCTTTCAGATGTGATTTGATGGCACTTGAGTGACGACGTAGGACACCTTGCTTAAAAAGATGATACAACTTTGAGTAGCTAACCCCTAAAGCATCTGAGAGAGATGTTAGCGTTGTTCGTTGATGTAACTCTATTTCTTGAACCCGACATAAATCAACCTCAATTATTTTACATCCACAATTTGTAGTTGACGTTGCATTGTTATCTTGTGGTTGCATATCAACTAGTTCGTTATGCGATGAATCTGAAGACGCCCCATCATGGTCTTCCCGAAATTCATGTAAGTCGAGTTCTAGAATAGGGTATCCAATCTCATGGTTGTCGTCGTTTAGTTTGATTATGTAATTCCCCGATGAAGAATATGTAACTGAAATTAGGATTTCTCTTTCTTCGTTGTGCAGTTCATCGTCGATGATTGGAGGACGTTGGTTCAAGTCGATTGTGAACTGTGAATCCATGTATGGAGATATAGAAATTTGACTTTATAGTTTGTCATATTTATAAGACAGAGCAGGCGGAATCTTAAAAACAAAGCGAAAAAATTTCAAGTTATGAATTCCTTCCTAATTTTATTCCAAATTATTTTATAGTGGACAATTAATTTAATGTACTGAAAATATGAACAGTAAAAATAGCACTCCATACGAGGAGGTCTCCACTAAAAATTTAAATCAAATTAAGATAGATCATTAAGAATAAATTAGCATTAAATAAGCTTAATATAGTTATAAAATATTTTTATTAATAATTGTTGTTGGGATTCGGTCCAGCATCCTGCCCGCATAGGCTTAAAAATGAGCGAGGCGCGGCTTGCGATTCGACCTGTGAGATCTGCACTAAAAAGTGGTTAAATGAATTGATTTGGACTACTCATACCAACAAGATGCATCTTCTTTTCTGGTATCCATCTCATAGAAACTCCAAAGTTAAGCGTGTTTGGCCTGGAGTAGTTATGGGATGGGTGACCCCCTGGAAAGTTTCCCAGGTGCGCGTGAGTGAGGATAAAGCATGCTAGAAAAGACTCGTGTTGGTACAGTGAGGACAATCTTCATCATTCTTGGGACCAATAATTGGTATCGGAGCGGGTCACGGGTATGGATTCCCTCGAAGTATCCTACAGTGGAGGCTGCCAAAGTGTTGGAACCGAGAGGCGGGCATGCAGCAAATGTTGCCAGTTGGCCGGAACTAAGATGCTGGCGCGGTGGAGGTTGTCAGGTGCTTGAGGGCTATGTGCTCAAATCTAGTATGCTGGAACTGGCGCAACGGAAGTAAACGGAGCTGAAACAGATGCTGATGTCAAGTGTTGGAGGACTGTGTGAATGAATCCAGCCGCTAGAGGGCTGTGTGATCAAATCTAGTTCGCGTAGGTTTCCAGACTATGGGGCTGAGATGCTGGCAGGTACTGGGAGGGGGATTGTTGGGATTCGGTCCAGCATCCTGCCTGCATAGGCTTAAAAATGAGCGAGGCGCGGCTTGCGATTCGACCTGTGAGATCTGCACTAAAAAGTGGTTAAATGACTTGATTTGTACTACTCATACCAACAAGACGCATCTTCTTTTCTGGTATCCATCTCATATAAACTCCATAGTTAAGCGTGCTTGGCCTGGAGTAGTTATGGGATGGGTGACCCCTTGGAAAGTTTACTAAGTGCGCGTGAGTGAGGATAAAGCGCGCTAGAAAAGACTCGTGTTGGTACAGTGAGTGAGGACAGTCTTCATCATTTTTGGGACCAACAATTGTGTTAAAGCTTAAAACGACATTTAAATAAAACAGGAGGGAATAAGTCGTTCTGAATCAATATACCATTGATGCCCTTATTTATATCATTTCTATTCACATTCCTTTCATTCCCAATGTTTGATGTATCTCCCATCCTTATTTATCTCCTCCAAAATTCTATAGAGACCAAAGTATTTCCAATCGGGATATCTTATTTTTCTCTTTCAGATGTGGTTTGATGGCACTTGAGTGACGACGTAGGACACCTTGCTTAAAAAGAGGATACAATTTTGAGTAGCTAACCCCTAAAGCATCTGAGAGAGATGTTAGTGTTGTCCGTTGATGTAACTCTATTTCTTGAACCCGACATAAATCAACCTCGATTCTTTTACATCCACAATTTGTAGTTGGCGTTCTATTGTTATCTTGTGGTTGCATATCAACTAGTTCGTCATGCGATGAATCTGAAGACGCTCCATCATGGTCTTCCCTAAATTCCTGTAAGTCGAGTTCTATAATAGGGTTATCCAATCTCATGGTTGTCGTCGTTTAGTTTGATTATGTAATTCCCCGATGAAGAATATGTAACTGAAATTAGGATTTCTCTTTCTTCGTTGTGCAGTTCATCGTCGATGATTGGAGGAGGTCGGTTCAAGTCGATTGTGAACTGTGAATCCATGTATAGAGAGGAAATTTGGCTTTATAGTTTGTCATATTTATAAAACAGATGAGGCGGGATTTTAAAAACAAAGCGAAAAAATTTCAAATTATGAATTCTCTCCTAATTTGATTTATTTTTTTGTTCAAATCATTTTATAGTGGATAATTAATTTAATGTATTGAAAATATGAACAGTAAAAATAGCACTCCATACGAGGAGGTCTACACTAAAAATTTAAATCAAATTGATTAAGATCATTAAGAATAATTAGCAATAAATAAGCTTAATATAGTTATAAAATACTTTTATTAATAATTGTGCTAAAGCGTAAAACGACATTTAAATAAAGCAAGACATTTAAATAAAGCAGGAGGGAGTATGTCGTTTTTTTATTAACTCCCTCCTGTTTTATTTATCGACTTGAACCAACCTACTCCAATCATCGATGATGAACTGCACAACGAAGAAAGAGAATCCTAATTTTAGTTACATATTCTTCATCGGGGAATTACATAATCAAACTAAACGACGACAACCATGAGATTGGATACCCTATTCTAGAACTCGACTTACATGAATTTAGGGAAGACCATGATAGAGCGTCTTCAGATTTATTGCATGCCGAACTAGTTGATATGCAACCACAAGATAACAATGCAACGTCAACTACAAATTGTGGACGTAAAAGAATTGAGGTTGATTTATGTCGGGTTCAAGAAATAGAGTTACATAAACGGACAACGCTAACATCTCTCTCTGATGCTTTAGGGGTTAGCCACTCAAAGTTGTATCATCTTTTTAAGCAAGGTGTCCTATGTCGTTACTCAAGTGCCATCAAACCACATCTGAAAGAGGAAAATAAGATATCCCGATTGGAAATACTTTGGTCTCTATAGAATTTTGGAGGAGATAAATAAGGATGGGAATACAGATACATCAATAGTAAATGTTCTCACCCTTACGCTTAGTTCTCGAGTTTAACTTAACGAAAGAAAAGAAGGAAAATAGATGGAAATAAGAAGAAATAAAAAATATTTGGTGTTCCTGAGTTTTTTAATGAAAAGAAACGGAAAGAAATGGAAGGAAAACTTTCCCTCCTAACTTTCCTTCCGATTTGGAAGGATTTGAAGAGAAAATAACAAAATGATTAATTTTTCTTTCACTTCCATCCAACTCGAGAACACAAAATACAATTTCTTTTCACTTTCCTTTCTCTTCTTTTCTCTCTTAACTTTCGTTCCCTTTCTTTTCTTTCCTTTACTAAAACTCGGGAACTAAGCGTTAAATGAAAGTAAATACAGATACATTAAACATTGGGAATGAAAGGAATATGAATAAACATGATATAAATAAGGGCATCAATGGTATATTCAAAACGACATATTTTTCAAAGTGTTCAAAATGTCAAAACGTCATTTAAAGAAAATAGGAGGGACTAAAAAAGAAAAGAAGATGAAAGTGAACAGACAGATATAAAGTATATTTTTTGGCCATTGAGGGTGCGTTCGGTACGCAGACTACATGGGACGGGACGGGACAAAAAAAAATAGTCCCATGTTTGGTACGGCATGGGACAAAAATGACATGGGACAACATGGGACAAAATGTTAGTTTGGTGGGACAAAATATGTTTTTATTCCACCAAAAAAGGTGGAACAAGATGGGACTAAAATAGAGAGTACCCTCCTACCCGCTAATACACATTTGATCAAATATCAAACCCTAATAAAATCGTGGCCTCCATCTCAGACTCATCCTCTCCATCGGCTCCATCTCTCGACCCATCCCCTCAATCGCTGCATCTCTCGACTGCAATCGCTCCATCTCTCGACTTCTACACAGGTAATGTCTCCGATTTCATGTCTCGGTTACTGATTTCATGCTTCTTGATGGTGTCGATTTCATGCTTTGGAAACAGCGTGTCGATTTCTTGATGTTGGAAAATAGTGTCGATTTCATGCTTCGGAAAATGGTGTCGATTTCTCAATGTTGTTACTGATTCTTATCAATTTCTTGATGTTGCTACTTATTCTTGTCATAAATCTGGATGAACTAGGATTCTTCTTTGATCTGGATGAACTAGGTAAGGGTGAAATGGGATATTTAATTTGAGATAAATATTTAATTTGATCTGGATGAACTAGGTAAGGGTGAAATATGATTCTTCTTTGATCTGGATGAACTAAGTAAGGGTGAAATGTCATAAATCACCAAAAATAAAAACCAAATATATATTTGAAAAATGATGATAACCTGTTAATTCGACCTAACCCTCCCAACCCACAAAGTTAAAGTTAAGTTGAGTTGTACTTTGCAAAAATTCCTGGTAAACTTTAATGTTTAAACCTTGATGATGGTATTTTTCCGTGGAAATGTTTAAACTTTGGATGAAGGTAAACTTGAATGTTTAAACCTTGAACGTTTGAAAGGTTTTAAATTACATATTATATACAATTGTTGTGTAAAATATTTATAAATAATGTATATATATATATATATTTAAAAAATAGCATAAATATTATAGACAAAGTTACTCAAATAAATTTTAGTTGATTTGTGTCATTTATAATCATTATATGATATAAAATAACATTAGACAACACTTAAGGACAATCTGGTTATTTTAATAGTTCTGTTCTGTCATGTCCAGCTTACCAAACGCAAAACATCTGTTCTAGTCATACCAAACGTAGGACAGACAATTATGTCTTTCCTGTCATGTTCCGTTTTGTCCTGTTTTGTCCTGTCTCATCCCGTCTGCGTATAAAACTCTACATGAATGTGGAAAGTTCTATTCCATCGTGATAATTAAAAAGTTGTGTATATGACGTTCTCACATCGATTGCACGTGAGAGGCTTCAGCAGTAGGGATGTCAATGGGTCGGGTAGAGTACGAGTATGCCTCTTCCATACCCTACCCTATTTGATTCAGATCGGGTTCGGGTATTGTCCATCGGGTAATCGGGTACCCAATGAGTATTCGGATACCCGTATACCCTATATTAAGAATATAAATATTTTTAATATACATCATATATACATATAAGGTAATTAATAAGTTCAATTTAGTATAATAAATATTTAAAATATAATATTTTATATAATAATATATCTAATTTATAATACATTATAATGTTTATGTATAATATATAATAATAATATATTTATATAATTCAAACGGGTACGTGGATCGGGTAATCGAGTCGGGTATTCAGGTAATATGCTATACCCATACCCTATCCGTACCCGATCATAAAACTTCAGGTTCGGCCGATACCCGATCCGATTTTGGGTTTATCCGACGAGTAAAATCGAGTACGGATAAAATTGACATCCCAGTTGTTCCACTCTTTCTTGCTTGGTGTGCTTTTGGGCCCAAAACTTCAAGAGATATAGGGTAATACTACCTTACACACTATTTATAATTTCTTTTACATTAAGTATTAAATAGTGTTGTACTATGTGCATCAAATGTGTAATATTAGTAAATACTTTTAATATTTTGATATTGTATTATCTGTAAAGCACAAGGTACAATATTATTTAATAGAGTGTGTATACTTTTGGTGTAAATGGTGCTTAAGAGTATTAGAGATGTTAAACGGGCTAGTCCTAGCGGTTCCGGGCTAGCCCTAGCGGGCTTCGGGCTAAACGGTCAGCTAAAAGCCTGATTTAAACGGCCAGGAAATATTGGCCCTAACCCTAACTCTAACGGGTTTCGGGCTAAACGGGCTAAACGGGCTAAATATTTAAAAAATCTATTTTTTATTTTTTATAAGTCAAAAAAAATATTAACAATATATTTTATATATATAGTAACAACTATACTATAATAAATATAACAAAAAAAAATACACTTTTATGTATATATATACATACATTATATTAACAAATACAGTAATAATATATATTATATATATATATATATATATATATATCGGGCCTAATGGCTCTAAATTTCATGAAGTCCAAAAAGTTCTGATTTAACGGTAAGAAATATACTACTAACCCGATTTTTGAAGAACGGCCACTTACGCCTGAGCCCATTTAACATCTCTAAAGAGTATATTACTTAACTAAAAAAAGTAAACCATTCCACGGACATTTTTCATTACCGAACAAACAAATGATATCACTAAACCCCACAACTTCAAACTTGCTCAATTTCCATCCATTTCATCTATTCACAGCGACCCCGAAACACCACATTCCACTCCAAACTCGCAGTCTAAACGCAGCGGTCCGTGGAATAGGAGGAGGAGGTGGGTCAGGTTTTCTGTCAGCAATTGGGCGGGCAATTGAGGAAGAAGAGTACAGAAAGGCCCGGGCCGAAGTCCACAGAAAAGGGTTCGATTTAGATGGATATTCCGTTGAAGGGCTGTCGATTGGCGGCCGTGAAACTTGTGTTATTGTGCCTGAATTGAAGTCTGCCTTCGATATTGGGAGGTGTCCTTCAAGGGCTGTCCAGCAGAACTTTTTGTTCATCACACATGCTCATCTTGATCACATTGTACGTACTTTCTTTTTCTTCGTCTCTGATTTTAGTTTTGTGGCTTAATTTGGACTTATTTTTGGAAAGAATATGGGATTGTTTTTGTTTATGGTGTAATGGGTTTGTTTGGCTACTGCAATGTGTGGTTATGTTTAAAAGTGTGCCCAGCAGTACGACAACTGCAGGCCAGCGTACGACTTGAGACCTCTCACGATGTGGAAGTTGAGAAGAAACAAATAGAATTTGAAAAATAATCAAAAGATTGTATTTTTTTGTGCAAAAAACTATAAACCAAACCAAACCAAAGCAAGCCTTATCCCACTAGATGGGGTCGGCTATATGAATATGACGTCTCCATTCTGCTCTTTGGTGACTCATCCTTTTTGTTAAGCCCATGAGTTCTAAGTCTTTCAAAATCGTCTCCGTCCAACTCTTTTTCGGTCTACCCCTACCTCTACACCCATTTGTGACTATTATAGCTTCACACCTTCTAAGTGGTGCACCTGTTGGACATCTTTTTACATGCCCATACCATCTCAGACGGTTCTCCCTCAGTTTTTCCTCAATTGGGGCCACCCCTACTTTCTCCTGGATTACTTCATTTCTAATTCTATCTCTGCGCGTCAAGCCATACAATCCCCTTAGCATCCTCATCTATGTTACTGACATCCTTTGGATATCACTGGCTAACATTCTGATCCATATAACATCGCTGGTCTTATTGCCATTTTGTAATATTTACCCTTAATCTTTTGAGGACCTTGTCACACAACACCCTTGTAGCACTACGATATTTATTCCATCCTACTTGAATCATATGTCTAATATCGTCATCCACGTCCTCAGTATTTTGAATCATTGACCCCAAATATTTGAAAGAATAATTTTCTGCTATTTTGTGCATGCCTAGACTCACATGCTCGTTACTGGCCCTTCTCGTTTTACTGAATCTACACTTCATGTACTCAGTCTTACTACGACTTAACTTAAAACCTTATTCTCCAAAGTTTCTCTCCACAATTCCAACTTCGCATTTACTCCCTGTTTTTGACTCATCCATTAAGACAATATCGTCTGCAAACTACATGCACCGTGGTACGTCATCTTGAATATTCGTGGTAAGTTCATCTATCACCATTGCAAACGAAAATGGGCTCAGAGCCGATCCTTGGTGGAGCTCGATTGAAACTGGAAACTCGCTGCTCTCCCCTCCATATGTCCTGACTGTCGTCGTAGCTCCATCATATTTTTTATCGCTTCGATACAGGCCACTTCGACTCCTTTCTTTTTCAATACCTTCCAAAGAACATCTCGTGGGACCCGATAATATACCTTCTCTAAATCCATGAACACCATATGAAGTCTTTTTGTTTGTCATTATATAGCTCCATCAATCTTCTCAACAAGAAGATGGCTTCCATGGTTGATCGTCCGAGCATAAAGCCAAACGGGTTCTCAGAAATCTCAGCAGCCTTCATCAACCTTCTCTCGATCACCCTTTCCCAAAGTTTCAAACTATGACTCATCAACTTGATCCCTCGATAATTTGAACAGTCTTGAATATCTCCTTTATTCTTAAAGATAGGTACCAAAGTACTTTTCCTCCATGCATCTGGTATGCTCTTATTCTTTAATATGACGTTGAAGAGCTTTGTCAACCAATCTATTTCTTTATCCCCTAAGCACTTTCGTACTTCAATAGGAATGTTATCAGGGCCGATGGTTTTTCCCTTTTTCATCCTTCTTAAAGCCTCGGTAACCTCATTACTCGTGATTCTCCTATAAAAGTTCCGCTTTAGGTTGTCTCTAGGGATGTTGAGGCTCTTGAAGTTGATAGCTTCCTCACTAGTTACATTAAACAGCTGAAAAAAGTATCTCTTTCATCGCTCGTTGAGTTCATCTTCTCTTACCAGTACTTTCCCTTCTTCATCCTTGATACACCTAACTTGACACAAATCTTTTGTATTTTTATCTCGGGCCTTAGCGAGACTGAACACTTCCTTTTTTTTTTTTTCGTATCTAATCGTTTATACAAGTCCTCATAAGCCTTTGTCTTTGCCTCAGCCACCGCCTTCTTCGCTGCACGCTTAGCTGTCTTATACCCCTGTAAGCTTACTAAAGTTTGCTCCTTCTGCCACCCTTCGAAACATTCCTTTTTATGTTTCAGCTTATCTTGGACTTCATCGACCACCACCATGCTTCTTTTTGTGCGGAAGCCCCTCCTTTTGATTCTTCTAAGATTCTTTTCTTATTTTTTTCTATGCATTCTGCTACCCGGTCCCACATATCATTAGCACTATCAGAAGTTCCCCACACATCCTCTTTAAGCACATTATCTCTAAAACTGCTAAGTTTGTCCTCTTTAAGGTTCCACCATTTTGTCTTGTGCCATCTCGAAACTTTACGTTTTCTTTTCCATTTTTGTAGTCTCACATCTAGGATTAGTACCCTATGTTGTGTGGCTAAGCTCTCTCCTGGACACTGTTCTAAAAATCAGCCTAGGCGCTAGAAGGCCGACCTCCGCCCCGACTACCCCATAGTCAGTTCTACCAGACGGGTAGGAGGCTCTAGGCGGGTCCAGGCGGGCTGAGGCTTTGCCTAAATTTAGATTTGTTTTTCTAAAAAACAAATGATGTGAGTACTGTTACTACTGTACTAATTTTAAATATATTAATTAAACTGATGTCATTTAATTAAAACTTGAATTATTATTTATTAAATTTCAGTATAATAAAAAAATTCCTCTCCAAAAGAATTTTTTAAAAGAATATTGTTATGCATTTTGTATGCATATATAAAAATAAATAAAATATAAAATATAAGAAAAACCGCCTAGCGCCTAGGCGCCGCCTCCAAGGCCTAGGCGCTAGAACCCGTCCGCCCGCCTATCGCCTAGCGCCTTTTAGAACATTGCTCCCGGAATTACCTTACAATTTCTACAACTTTGATGATCACTTTTCCTAGAAAGAAAGAAATCAATTTGCGTCTTATTAGTCCCACTCCTATAGGTTATTAAGTGTTCCTCTCTCTTCTTAAACAGGGTGTTGGCTATGATAATATCATACGCAATCGAAAAGTCTAAGATTAATTTCCCATCGTTATTTCTGCACCCGAAACCATAGCCCCCCCCCCATGCACCCTCTCATAACCGGATGCCTCTCTTCCCACATGACCATTAAAATCCCCACCATAAATAATTTCTCCCCCTGAGGTATTCTCGTTATCATGTCTTCAAGATCTTCCCAAAACTTCTCTTTCACCGTCTCCCCTAAGCCCACTTGAGGAGCATAAGCACTTATTATGTTAATGGTCTCCTCACCAAGTACTAACTTAATAGAGATCAACATATCCCCTGTTCGTTTCACCGTGAGATCAATCTTAACAATGATTCCTGCCCCATTTCTACCACTCTTTACTCCCGTATACCACAACGTATATCCAGTTTTCTCAACCGTTCTCGCTTTCGCTCCCTTCCATCTAGTTTCTTGCACACACATTATGTCGATCCTTCTTCTCTCCATAGTATCAACAATTTCCCTAAGTTTGCTTGGGAAGACGGTTGAATTTGTGACACCGTTCAATCTACTCCGATGTTGTCGTGTTTTGCTTTACATTTTAAGTTAACAATGAATTAATGATTCATTCTCCTTTCACTAAAGCCAATAGTACATTTTAAGGGCAAGTGCTATATTTGCGGCCATTCTTAGAGGATAACATCGAATTATCGGCGATGTTGCGTACTTGCCATTGTATTATCATGTACTCCCTCCGTCCCACTTGATGAGGTTCATTTTAAAACATGATTTTTTGCCACTTGAAGAGGGTATTTCCAAAATAAAATCTTAATATTTAATTAAAATTTATTAGTATTTCTTAAAATAAAGTTTTCTGCTATATAAATTACAATATTAGTTGATTGAAAAAAAAATTAAAAATGACTGAGAATAGATGGTTTAAAATGAGTTGTACCGTCGTTAAAATGACTAAAATTAAAAACTTGTAGTTTAATCAAATCACCCTCTTCAAGTGGAATGCAGAGGGAGTATCTTATGTTACATGTTTATCTTGTTTTTTTTTTCTCTTTCACTGTAAGTAATTTCTACACAACATTGCTCGATGACTGTTGAAACTAGAAGTTAAGTGAGTTTGCTTATATACTGAGTCAGGGCGGACTGCCAATGTATATAGCTACTCGTGGTCTTCACAGCTTAAAACCTCCAACTGTCTTTGTGCCCCCGCGCATAAAGGAGGATGTTGAACGATTAATTGATCTTCATAGGTCCATGGGTCAGGTTGAACTGAACTTTGATTTGGTACCGCTGGATATAGGTAAATTATGTTATTCTGATGCGGCAGGTTCATTGACCAGTTCATGTCTAATCATTTCTTTTGTTAACATATATTGAAAATTTTAATCAGGGGAAACATATGAAATGCGGAATGATCTTGTTGTACGGCCATTCAGAACACACCATGTTATAACCAGTCAGGTGAGCTATCCAAGCAAGGACATTGATATTTGTAGGTCCATGTGGAATGATCTTGTTGTACGGTCATTCACGCATCCTGTGGTTATACTTTATATGGTGGAGAATATTTAGTAATCCAAGAAAGCATGTGTGTTGCACTTGCAAGAACTCCTTCATTGATGAAATTCTGCAATATGAAGTTGATTTTTCTGTTTTTTTTAACGCATACGGACAGAAGAACTTGGAATACGTGCTGAGTTTTTTTTTTTTTTTTTTTTTGTGTGTTTGTAGGGTTATGTCATTTACTCTGTGAGAAAGAAACTGAGAAAGCAGTACATGCATTTAAAGGGAAAACAAATTGAGAAACTCAAGAAGTCTGGAGTTGAGGTTTGTTTTGTTTTCAAGTACCATTGTCTTATTTCTTTGATCATGTCTGATTGAAGTAAAAGAAACTTACTCTTTGTGATTATTTTATTATTTAGATCACAGATACCATCTTATGCCCTGAGGTGGCTTTCACGGGAGATACAATGTCAGAATTTTTCCTTGATCCATGTAGTGCTGATGCCTTGAGAGCCAAAATTCTCATAACTGAAGTAAATAATTCACTCTTTTTAACGTCAAAGTTGTTTATTTTGCTCCCCTTCTAGGAGGAAGTAATATGAACGAGGTTCCTCTTTCTCGATCTGTGATTTTGTGATTTTCTGATTTCAAATTGGGATAGATTCGCATGCTTGCGTGTGAATTATTTTAGAACCATTGAATTGCATTCTTAATTGACAGGCAACATTTTTGGATGAAAATGTCAGCGTTGAGCACGCACGAGAACATGGTCATACCCATCTCTCTGAGGTAACTGCAATGTTTTAAACATTTTAGAAAGCAATTTGTGTGCTCCATTTAAGCTCCAGTACTGACGTTTGTGATAGCCATGTGAAAGAGAGGATGCTCATATTCTTATGACTTTGGACTGCAGAACTCTGCAATGCCCAAATTTTGACTATGTTGTAATATCAGAGTTTTAATTACTGGACTGCAGGTCATGGAACATTTATTGGAGACGACTTGACATTTTCAGGGATTGATTCATGTTAGCCGACCCCAACGCATTTTGGTACTAAGGCTCTGATGTTGTTGTTGTTGTTGTTGTTGTTGTACTGCAGGTCATGGAACACGCACATTGGGTTCGCAACAAAACTGTAGTGTTGACTCATTTCTCATCTCGTTACCATATTGAGGTAATCGCCTCAAAAAAACTTGCTTCGTGATGTTGTGATTTTAAGGTTTTCGTTTTTCTAGGGTTTTTGGTTTCTTTTTAAGGTTTTCATTTTTAGGGTTATTTTCTTAGTTTTTTTAGTTGTAATTTATTTTTCTGTTTTTTGTTTTAATTTCTTTATTTTAAGATTCTATTCTTAGACGACCATTGGATGGGTCCTTTAATCCAAATTCAACACTAAGCTCTACTTTTAATTTGTGGTCTTTTTAAGGAAGGTACTACTCTTTTTCAACAATCTATTCTACTTTTTTTTTTTCAATCAATTAATCTATGAGTACAAGGCAATACTTTAATTTTTACAAATATTATACGAATTTTAATTAGATATTAAGATTTATTTTAAAGATATACTTTTCAATTAAGACAAAATCATATTCTGAAAGTACTTCACTCGAGTCGGTTGTCAAATATTAAGTTAGGAGAAAGAAGTGTGTGTGTGTGTGTGTGTGTTGAGACTTTCTTGATAATTGTAGGATATTCGGCAAGCTGTAGCGAAATTGCAGTCCAAGTTGTCGGCTAAAGTGGTTGGTCTAACGGAGGGATTCAAGTCACTGTATACCTAGACAATAGGGGTGACATTTCGGAATCGAAAATCGAAAATCGAACCGGAAAAACACGAAAAAAGAATCGAAAAACCGAAACCGAAGAAGACCGAACCGAAAAACAAAAAAATAGAACCGAACCGAACTAATTTGGTTCGGTTCTCGGTTCGGGGTCGGCGGAACCGAACCGGACCGAAGTCAAATTTCAACATACTAAAATGACCTTGTTTTTGTGATTTTGGTGTGTTTTAAATTTTAGTATAATTCGTTTTCCTTTTGTAAGACCCTCATGGATCCAAGAAGGACCGATAATATGTTCATGAATTTGTGATTCAATTAATTTAGGTTGAGAGAATGAGCCACTGTGATTTACAATTGTTATATATTTTGAGATATTTGGAAATTGCTATGCAACTCTAGATTTTATCTTGAATATATATATATAACTCTTGTTGGCTTGTTGTTATATATAACTTATTCTATTGCATATAATATTTGAATTTATATTGTGAAGAACCGAAAAAACATCAAACCAAATCGAAACCGAACCGAATATTTATACAACCGAACTTAACCGAATCGAACTTCAAAAAGAACCGAACTAAACTGAAACCGAATATTTGGTTCGATTCTCGGTTTCGGTCAAAAACCGAACCGAATGGAACCGAGTCCACCCCTACTAGACAATGCGCATTTTGTTGCTGATTTCGTAAAATATACACCCTCCGTCTATGAAATTGCAGTCCAAGGTGTCTGCTAAAGTGGGTGATCTTGATGCTTGTAATCCTTTTCGCTAGAGCTCGTTTGGTAGCTATGTCAGGATATGACATGTTAGGATATGACATGTTAGGATATAGCAAGTTAGATAAAGTATAGATGATAATTTGGTGTTTGGTAGGAAAAATGTACTATTTAGATTATATGGTAAAATTACATTTTTATCCTTGTTATACTATATACTATATACATTTATAAGTTTATATAAATATATGATAATTTAATATATATATATATATATATATATATATATATAAATCTGGAATAAAATATTTTATTGAAAATTTATTTTTTTAAAAATCTGGAATAAAAATTTAAATAAAAATTTTCGAATTTTATTTTATATTTTCGACCTAATTTTATTTTTTATTTTCGAATTTTAAATATAAATTTTTGATTTTTATTTTTTATTTTCGAAATTTAACTAAAAATTTTTTATTTTGATTTTTTATTTTTGAGCTAATTTTATTTTTTATTTTCGAAATTTAAATAAAAATTTTTTATTTTCAAACTAATTTTATTTTTTATTTTCGAAATTTAAAAAAAAATTCGATTTTATTTTTTATTTTCGAACTAATTTTATTTTTTATTTTCGAACTTTAAATGAAAATTTTTGATTTTTATTTTTTATTTCGAAATTTAAATAAAAAATTTCGATTTTTATTTTCGAATTAATTTTATTTTTTATTTTCGAACTTTAAATAAAATTTTTTGATTTTTAATATTTATATTTTAGATTTTAAAAAAATAAAGGAGTAATTTTGGAATTATTGGGTTAAAATGAGCACTGTTCAATCAAGTTAGGGTATCCTAGTGTGGGGCAGTTCCAATATAGAGGAGGAATAGTATTTTTAATCCGGGCCTCACCTTTATATCGAGCCCTTGAGATAAGATATTTTAGGTACCAAACGTTTGTTTTGGCCGATTAATATATCTAAACTGTCGAAACATGCATGCATTATATGTACTATGTGATGACAGAACGGTGTCCAAATATCAACTCATGAATAGGTCAAAGCTACTCCTTCCATTTATTAAGGCCCCATACTATATGTCTGCATAAATGTATTTATACACGGTGTATTTTATTTATTTATTTTATTGTAGAGTGATATATAATGAGTGAGATGTATGTGTGTATATTTATATGTATATATAATATTATATTAAGGCTGTGTTTAACAAAATTAGCTGATAAGTTAGCTGATAGCTGATAAAGTAGCCGGTAGTTGATAAGTTAATTGATTGTTGATTGAGTAGTTGATAAGCTAGCTGATTTTAATATAGATGTTTAGCAAATTAACTGATAAGCTAGCTGGTTTTCTTTATAAAATTACATAAACTGACATCACTTTTATTTTTCTATTATTTTGTAAATTTTCTCATTATATTTTAACAATAATTGTTATAAAATAAAATAAATGATATTTTTGTCTATTATTATAAATATATACCACCTCAAAATTACATTATGTACTATTCACAGTTCACTATCACTTTGAAAATTCATTGATAATTTATTTTTGATGGTTTAAAATTGCCGCTGAATAGGACTTGTGGGTATAATTTTAGTTACGAACAAGTTCACAACAACAATAGGTATCAAAAAGATTTCGTAAAATATAAAAGATAAATCGAACACAAAATTATTGTATCATATTTATAACAAAGTAATTCATTAGCAAGTGTAATAGAGTGATGATTAGACTAACCATAATATTTTGCGTCCACCACTCATCTGAAGTCTCAATTTTTCCTAAAAAGTTAACGGATGGTGGGTTTATTTGTAATATGTCAATTACTCAGAGAGTGTTTATGTAAAAAACACTATGTTTTTATTTAGGTCATGAACATATATGAAATAGATAAAGATAAGAAGATAGATTTTTTTTTCATAAGCTTGAAAAATTAGCTTATCAATCAGCTAGCTGATAAGCTAGTTGATTTGAGAAGCTAGTCGTTTATGAAACGAATTTTTTTAGTCAATGATCAAATAAGCTCCTAAAGCTTATAAGTTAGCTGATAAACGAGTGCTAAACATAGCCTAAGGAAACTCGTACGGAAATAATTACTATTTTCTTGATCTAAAAAGTATAGTCTATTTTCATTTTGCATACAAGTTAAAAATACATATTAAAAATAAAATATGCCTCCACATTTCTTTGACACCTTTATTTAATATTAATGGCTAAGACTAATGAGTAATGACTAGTCCCGATAATCATCAAATAAGAGTATTTTAGATAAAAACATATCCTTCTAAAGGAAGAATATACTACTCTCTCCGTCCCATTTATCTTGAGTATTTGATTTTCGGCATGAAATTTAAGAAAAGTTGAAAAGTAGTGTATAAAGTGATGGTATGAATATATATTATTTAAAATTGTGAGAGATAAATGTGTCTTAAAAAGGAAATGACCAAGTATCTTGAGACGATCCAAAAAGGAATATGAACCAAGATCGATGAGACTGGGGGAGTATTTATTTTGAACGTATAAAATATTATATATTCTCTTACCAAAAATTAGTGGAGCAGAACAGAGGGGATCAGTAGCCGATTTGGTGGAACAAATTCTTATAAATTTATTATATACTGTACAAATATAACATCCACACTATATTTAAATTTGAGGGAGGTGATGATGACCCCCCTCCCCTCGAGATTCATCACTGGTCATAATTATAGACGTAAATGATTATACTATCCTTTTAATTATTAAACGGAATTTTTAGACTTAGGGGCTGTTTACCAATTTGTTTGTCTGGGTAAATTGTGTCTGGGTAAATTTATCTGTCTGGAAAATATGTCTGTCTGAGTAAATTGGTGCTGTTGTTTACTTTTTCATCTGAATAAACTGTATGAATAACAGAAATGACCGATTTACCCCTGAATATGAATTATAAGCTGTTTTATAGATTGTTGTTTATTTTTTAAACAATATAAATGATATAATCCAAAAATCAAGACATAAATTCATAAAGTACTTAAAAATCCAATTTCAAATACAAAGAAGTCAAGATCAAACACAAAGTAGCCAAATTCAAACACAAAATAGACAAATTTAAATATTATTGAAAAATCAAATTTGACTGAGCTTCTATATATATATATATATATTAAATTTAAACAAAATATTATACATAAATGATTCAATTTTGTATGTAAGTAATATATAAAATATTTAATACGTATATAAATAATACATATAATGTACAATATATATTTATATATAGAAATATATTTTAAATAGATAAGAATATATATAATAAATATTATACATATGAGTAAATGTTAATATATAAGTAATATATAATATTTATTTATATATTCATAATATATATGATATTTTGTAGATACAAAAGTTTATTTATACAATAATATATAGTAACAAATATTATATATAAATTAATAATGTATATTATTTTTATATAAATAATATATATTACATTCATTTATATTAAAACCTAAATTTTTTATATTGTATATATAAATGTGTGGTTTTCAATTAGGGGTAGGGGAGTCATTTTTTTGTCTTAATGGGGACAACACCCCTTTTCGTGCTTAATGAATAAGTCATTTTTGTCTGCGCGAATAAGCCATTAAGCTATAAGTAAACACATCCAAACGTCTGAACGAATAAGATATTTTACCCATTAAGCTGATTAAGTCACAAGTAAACAGTCCCTTAATCTATGACCACCATTGGAGGAAGTTCATCCATTTGTCCAAATTTGAACTTTATCACTCTTGTTTGGTTATTATTTTTCTGACACTTTCCTCCAAAAAAAAAATTAAAGATTTTCCTAATGATAATAAAAAATATAAGTCCACAAAAATATAAAAGATAAAAAATTTGGATTTGTTCTAAAAATGTATGGAATATTAATATTAAAAATTGAATGTTTTTATTTAAAGTTCGAAAATAAAAATAAAAAACTAAAAAAATTGATTTAATTTATAAACTGTTTTTTTAAAATAATTGAAATATTATTTTCCATAGGTAAACAAAAAACTGAAATATTATAATTTTTTTAAAAAAACTGCTAGTTTTTGTTTTCGTAATTTTTTTTTTTACTTTTCATAAAAAAAACTACTTTATAAACAAATCTAAAAATCTATAAAAACAGATTAAAAGTTAATTATATATCAGATCTAAAATTTATTAAAGTTTTATTTTTTATTTCAAACTTTAAATAAAAACATCCATTTTAATATTAATATTCCAGATTTTTAAAGTTTTGATTTTTTAAAAGTTCCAGATTTTTCATCTTTTATATTTTTTAGACTTTTATATTTTTATATTTATTATGAAAATCTGGAAAAAGTAACGGAAGTATGTAAAGTCTAAATTTGGATAAATGGGAGAGTTTTCTCCAAAAGTGGTCATAAAAGAGTGGTTAATTCTAAAAATCCCAAGACAATTGAAGTGGAACAACTTATTTTTCTTAAAAGATCTAACGAATGGAACAGAGAGGGTAGGTTACAGAAGATTAAATGCAAAACATTCAAAGTCTGCTACAGCTCTTCAATAATCAACTTGATGAACCAAAGACTGCTCAAATACCAAATACAAATGTTAACGCAGGTAGTTGGGTTTAATTTTCTATATTAATACTTTTTCGATCGACCATGTCACATATGACTTGCCTAGTATGATTTGGTTGACTTAATTTGCAGGCTACTACGTCCCATCCGAATGTTTATTCAATGTACACTGCGCACTCGAAAAATAACGACCGCGTGTTTCCAGTCATAAAAAAAAGGAATGCACAAAAACTATTATACGAAAATCGTTATGTTCTTCTCATTGAAAGGGGAATGAAATCAGTCCCTCAACAAACTACGGAAACCAAACCACAAGAATTTGCATCAACAACACTTTTATTTTCTCCACAAACCCCAAATGCGGCTTTGATATGCACTGAAACATGATCCCAACTCAAAATTCATGGAGAGCCCATTTAAAAAATTACGCTCTGTTTGATGATTTGCTTTAGCTGTTTTTTGCATCATCATCATCATCATCATCATCAGATGGTGGGGATGGATCAAGTCTGGCGGCATCAATCGCCCATTTGATCACCTTCTCAACTTCATCCTCGCTCTCTTCTTCTTTAACCTCCTGATTTACCGAAAGATCACTTGGAAAGTTACTTCCGAGTCCGTTCCTATTATGAGAAGGAAGTGATTTTTTTAGGGCCGTGAATCTGGCGAACAGATCGTCGTCCGCCGCCGCGCCGTGGACTTCACTGGCGGAATTAGTATCTTTTTTCGCAGGGACCTTTTTCAGAGGATCATCGATTTGCGTTGGCTTCTGGGGCCGTTTTAGGGCTTCGAAGCGGCGGTTGAGATCTGGATCGATGGGGGCGGAGCCGGAGGCGCGCGCCATGTGGGAATTGATGTTTAGCTTCAGAAGCATATCGTCCTGCGCTGCTCGCAGGAGCTGCTCCACCTCATCTTCGGCGGTGGTTTTCTTCCCTGAACTGCTCATCCGGCGGCGGCGACGAGGTTATTGTACTGCTATCAAGTTTTGAAAGTTGAGTCGATTTCTGTATAATTTACTGTGTTTTGCTCTCGGATCTTTATTTTCCTGACACTATATTCGTTGTTGTAGGTGGTCCCAGTTGATCTGGCTAGACATCCACGTCGACGATGGTCGATCCGACTAGGCACCCACATGGTGGATCAGGTTGTTTTCGTCCAACTGTCGGCCAAAGTTATATACTCCCTCCTTCCCGCCTAAATGTTTATATTTCTATCAAAAAGTAGTTCTTTTAGTAAGTTTACATATATCACTTTTTACTTTTTAATCTCCACCACTCATTCATCATCAATACTTTCTACTTTTTAATCTCCACCACATATTTAATCATCATTACTTATACCAATCATTACCTAAAATACACCAAATATACACCCTCTGTCAACCTTTGGCTGGGACAGAGGGAGTATTATGTAGACCTGGCAATTTGTGGTGTTTTGTGTACTAAAAGTCCAAACCCATAAACGACACTAAATGAATTCGTGTCATATCGTGTCGTGTTCCGCGCAAATCGTGTCGTTTCGTATCGTGTTTTCGTGTCAGACACATAATATAAAATAAATATTAAAATATTATAAAAAATAATAATTTTAATATTATAATATTATTTTTGTAGGTTTTAGTAGACGAAATGAAACGAATGTCAACAAAAACACGAATGTTTACACGAAATTTATGAAAATTCACATTATATTTTCAAATTTTAAAGTTTAGTATAAAGAGAATTCATAAAATATATATTTTTATTAAATCAAATATAAAATATTATCTATATTTATTTATTTATTTATTTCGTGTACCTCATGTCGTGTCGTGTACCTAAAGGGTAAACACAAAACCGACACCAAATCTCGGTTGTGTACTTTCGTGTTCGTGTATTTTCGTGTCGTGTACTCAAAATGCAAACCCAAACACTAAGGCCCTGTTCTCTTTGCTGTTTTGAAGTCATTTTCTGTTTTTATTTTCGAAAATACTAAAAACGTGTTCTTTTTACCATTTTCGAAAATGCATTTTGGAAAACAAAAAAAATATTTGTACACAAAACGCAAAACGTCCAAAACCTCGTTTTGAGCATTTTGTGTATTTCAACAAAAAATCTTCAAAATGCTCAAAATGCATTTTGAGTTTTTTTTTTTGAGTTATCCTAATTTGAAACTAAGTCTAAAATAAAGATTTATGAATTTAATATTAATATTACAAAAAAATATTTTCCAAAATAAATTCAACAGAACGCGTTTTCAGCAATTTTGAAAACAAAAATAAAAATAGAAAAATACAAAACATTTTTCAAAATGAAAATACAAAATGAAATACAAACAGAACGCATCCTAAATTTTCGTGTCGTTTTCGTGTTGTGTTTTCGTGTCGTATGGTAAATTGTCGGGTCTAATATTATACGGAAAATCTAAAAGTCGGCCAACCAACAACTGGATCGAGCAAGTTGGACTCGGACCCCAAGAAACGCTTCCCCCACAGGGACTTTAAGGACCAACCAAAAGAACGATGATGAGCGGAGGCGGCCCGATCACGAAACAAGCCTCGTATGAGCCCACCTACAGATAATAACTACAAAAAAAGACAGCAAACATATTTATTGCAACATATCCAACTCCTCCAACAAACTAGGGCTGGAAATTTTTTTTGAAAAATCCGATATCCGTCCGAAATATTTGTATTCGTATTCGAAAAAAGCAAATATTATCCGTATCCGAAAAAAAGCGGATACGGATATTATTCGTATTCGAACATTCCTGATACGGATATGGATATAGACGCATCCGTATCCGAAAATATCCGTATCCGAGATAAATTATATATAATATATAATTTTAATATATTTTTAATATATAATTACAAAATATAACACATTTTATATTTATAATAATATAAATTTTTATAAATATAATTTGGTTTTAGATCTTAGTAGATCACTACTATAATTTAGTGATATTCCCAAATTTTCAAAAAATAAAAAAGTAATTTGGTTGGAGATCTTAGTAGATTTTTAATTAAGTGATATGTTTATACTAAGTTATCTATAATTATTTCTATCTTTAACACAGCAATCAAGTAGCCCAAGTGGTTGGAGTGTGGCTTTAAAAATCCACAAAGAGAGGTGTTGTGGGTTCAAATCCCTTTGCACCCATTTATTTTTGAAAAATAAACCAGAAATTGCAGATTCGGATATTATCCGTATCCGGATAATATTCGTCGGATTCGGATACGGACAAGGTTTTTCCGGATATTCCCGGATTCGGATACGGATTCCTGGTTCCGGATTCGGATACAGATATAGCCATATTCGTATTCGTATTATCCGATTGCCACCCCTACAACAAACCACACATGCACTCAAGACTATTTCAGCAGCGGTCACTTGCGGATCCGGAAGTTTAAATTAATCGGGGCTAAAATATTTAAGAACAAAAATTAATCGGGGTTTAAAAAATTTCTTTTCGTTTTTTATAAATACCCAAGGGTAAAAAAAATTCTATTGATTTTTTTGAATCTAGTCGTGGCTCTAGCCTCCCTTAGCCCCCGGTTCCGCCCCTAGCCGTCATGTGTCCAAAAAGCCTCCAAACATTCCCTAAGTGTGGCACGTCTGATTAGTCCGATTTTCATAGGGGTGGGCATGGGACGGGATGGGACGGGCCTGGGGTCATCCCACGTCCCGTCCCGTATTATAACAAGCGGGACGGGACGGGACGGGATTAGTGATTTCAAAATTTCATCCCGCGCGGGCCTTATCCCGGTTGGGGCGGACGACGGACGGACGGGGCGGGTTTAGTCCCGCATAAAAAAGTTCAAAATATAAATTAGAAAAAGTAAGAAAATCTATAATTTTATACATCTAAATTCGGGAAAAATATCCAACAAACTAATTTAATAGCCTAAATTAAACTTTTAAAATAACAATTATTAACATTGAATAGAACATATCTATTTTTTTTTGAAAAAAATATCAGTTACTAACTTTATATTGGTTGATTAGGTTTGTGTATAATTATAAAATATAGATAGTAAAAAATAAAAATAGTTTATTATTAAAAATTAATTCAAAAAGGGTTACAAATAATAAAAATATATGGTTTTAAAAGGGTTAAAAACTTAGCGGGACGGAACGGGCCTTACAGGCCTCAGATTTTTTGTCCCGTGTCCCATCCCGTAGTTACTCTAATGGGACGGGACGGGACGAGCCTAGTGTTTTTAATTTTGGATCCCGTCCCATCCCGGGTAATTTTGGGACGGGACCGGGACGAGATCGAGATTTTGAATTTTTGTGCCCACCCCAAGATTTTCATATATATATATATATATATATATATATTGGATCAAATGAGAATGCCTTTTTGAGTAAGAAATAAGAATAAATTTGAATCATTAATCTTTGTGTGATGTACGGTCCAGATCGGCTTATGCATGCAATATATGCATTTCGTGCATCAAACTTGCAATGCATTATAACTCTGCATTATATGCATTAAAATATCGATGCAATTAAAGATTACATTCTATGCACAGGTTTTTTAGAGAATAAATCTAGGTCATTCATTTAATCAAGATCTATGGATCAGATTCATTCTTATTTCTTAACATAAATATCATTCTCACCAGAACATATATATATATATATATATATATTATATGTTTCAGGAGAAAGCATAAGACAGCAAATTAATTGTATTGATAACAATGAATAGAGGGGCCTTTATATAGGCATTACAATGAGAGTCCTTCCATACATAGGATTCCTAGTTAATGTAAGACATCTAACAGGATCCTACTACATCTGGAAGACTCTAGAACCTTCCATAACTCTATCCCCCTACAACCAGTATTAGGTAAGACACCAATAAGGGAAGAATTTCCCGGAACACTGCCCCTGTGTCGAGCACTAATACTAACATGGTGTATAAAGTGTTGCCTCGGTAAAAAACCTTTCCAAGTCAAATAAAACCCCATGGAAAAAAAAGACTTGGTGAGGAAAAAGAGCACAACGCACCAACTACATGTAACACCCCCAAATCCTATTGGGTTATTACAGTGCCGTGGACCCCCACGCCGGGAGATCCATCAGGCGAACATGACTAAAATACATTGCATTAAACAACAAGGGAAAATCATAGTCCCTACCATGATATCCGACACAATATTCCGATAAAGAATTTCAATGACAACGATGGGCCTACATGGCCAAATATAAAATACAACAACATCCACGAGCATCTGCTCGGGTAATACATAGTGACAATGACTGACAAACTGGAGAACACTCCAACTGACTGACCAACATGAACAACTCGGACTAGTATCGCTCGAATGCCTCATCGCCATCATCATGCCCCTGTGTCTCAACTCTCTCCTCGCAAGCACCTAAAACATGAAAACATGTTCCGCCCCCACGGGGTCAGTCATCCAGATAATGAACATCAAATACATGTATAACATGATATGCATCCAAAGGCAGAATGAAATGGTACAATGATAATAATAATACGAGATGCTCACAAACCAATGTAAGAACCGAGCATTCGTGAAACACTATGCCCACGGCATACTATTAATACCTGTTCGACAGGTTAGAACGTAAATGCCCAACGGCGAACCAAAATTATAGAGTACCACAATGAATTACACGACATGAACCAAACCAAAACTGAATTAATTATGAATCACAATGCCCGAAGGCTCCAATGAAATTACCAAGACAATCACAATGGCCTGAAAGCCACTGAGCTGAAGCTGTCAAATATCACAATCACATGAAACCGGAACAGCCCGAAGCTATAGTTAATGAGGGATAATAAGGTCATAACCACGACCGTGACCTACTGAGCTGTAGGTGTCGGGAAGCCAACCGCGAAGGTTCAAGCCCCAAGCTTACCCATAATAAGATCATAAATACGACCGTGACCTACTGAGCTGTAGGTGTTGGGAAGCCAACCGCGAAGGTTCAAGCCCCAAGCTTACCCATAATAAGATAATAAACACGACCGTGACCTAATGAGCTGTAGGTGTTGGGAAGCCAACCGCGAAGGTTCAAGCCCCAAGCTTACCCATAATAAGATCATAAACACGACCGTGACCTACTGAACTGTAGGTGTTGGGAAGCCAACCGCGAAGGTTCAAGCCCCAAGCTTACCCATAATAAGATCATAAACACGACCATGATCTACTGAGCTGTAGGTGTTGGGAAGCCAACCACGAAGGTTCAAGCCCAAGCTTACCCATCATAATGTGCACTAGCCGAGACTAGCCTCCAAAACATAATTAATCACAAACGGAAACGATCCGAAGACTACCGAATTCACGAGAATGACAGTGTTCTGTCTTGAGTCGGCCAACACGATAATGATGACTCACATATGGGCACCGTCCTCGGCGGTCCCAATTCAATACCTCGATTGCCTTAAAATGGTCAATCGATAACAACGACACAACGGATGGGAACTATCCTAAACAGCCCCAATTCAATACCTCGACTGCTTTAGAATGGCCAACCGATAACAATGATGCAACAGATGATTCAATACCTCGATTGCCTTAGAACGGCTAATCGATGACAATGATACAATGAATGATTGAGCACCTCGATTTCCTTAGAACGGCTAATCGATGACAATGATACAATGAATGATTGAGCACCTCGATTGCCTTAGAACGGCTAATCGATGACAATGATACAATGAATGATTGAACTCCTCGATTGCCTTAGAACGGCTAATCGATGACAATGATATAATGAATGATTGAACTCCTCGATTGCCTTAGAATGGCCAATCGATAACAATGATACAATGAATGATTGAGAACCTCGATTGCCTTAGAACGGCTAATCGATGACAATGATACAATGAATGATTGAGCACCTCGATTGCCTTAGAACGGCTAATCGATGACAATGATACAATAAATGATTGAGCACCTCGATTGCCTTGGAACGGCTAATCAATGACAATGATACAATGAATGCCTCGGCACCTTTAATCGACTACCGACGACGAAGATGAGAATGAATACGACAATGCCTTTAATTGGCCAATACAACATGAATGACAGGAGGCCAACATTAATAACAATGATTACAACAACGTCTAGATCGACATCAATATTAACAACAACAACCGATACATCGATACCGCGAACCGGTGATCGATAATAACATTAACAACGAATATCTCAATGCCTTACCGACCATTAATGAATGATAATAAACATTTGGCATAATTGCTGAAGAGTATCGTATCGAACGATCCCCTAATATCAATGAACTTATGAAGAGACTAAGTATCGGAATGATACAACACATTCATACACATATATGATAACATTAATCTCATTGACTAGTACAAGTATAAAACTTGCCTCAAACCGACGGTTAGAAAGTCCTTCCACGAGCAACGTCCTTGAAGTGATTATCGGTCCTCGAAACAACCTTGAATAACCCAATTACCAAAGCTTCGCTTAATATACGAATCAAACATGATCACAACCAACTCAAAAGTCGATACAACAATACTCAAACTCATTGAAGCAATTCAACAAACACGTTGTAGACAACCTCCAATTGTTTACAACCAATCTCGATTATATCGATACCAAACCTCCAATGAATGATTCAATCCAACAAAACATCTTATATACAATCAATATTCTCATAGGAATACACAATTCGAGATTCCAACAACATCTAATCGAAACCCCCAATTCCAAAATCAACATCCAACATGTTCTTGAATAATCCTCCAACAATCCAATGATAATTCATAAAAATTCATAATCATACGAATATCCCTTCACATATCATGATTAGAACATCCAAATCATCATATCCCAACTAAAAATCGAAATCCAAGATGTTGAAAAATTTACCTTAGATTTGGGATGAAGAATCCAAAAAGATGTTGTTAATCCACACCACAACTTGAATAAGATGAAATTATCTAAGTTTGATGATGCTAAATCGCCCAAAATATCGCCCACAAATTGTCCAAGGAGGAGAGAAAGAAGGAAATTGATGAAATGAGCTTGATTCTCATGAAACTCGCTGAAATAGGAAAAACTACACTGTGTGCCGTGGCACAGGATGAGTGTGCCGCGGCCCATGGTCAAAAACTGCCCAGCACATTGGCTTTGTGCCGCGGCCCGGCCAGAAGGGGCCGCGGCCCGTGGTACAGCCCGCTCCAGCACCAAAAGGCACATGGTGCAGCCTTAGCCATTTCGACCATAACTCCTTCCTCCGGACTCCGATTGATTCACCGTTTGAACCATTGGAAAGATAACTTGATGATCTATAATATTGAAAATATTCAGAATTTTTGGAGTTTCCAAGAATTAATGGTGATTTTACAAAGTCGAACTCATATGTGGAAAAGTCGCTTAAGAACACGGAATTCAACAGAATGACACCGAGACGAACTCGGATGATAAAAAGTGTAGAATTAATCATTCTCGGAATGACGAAATGGTCACAATAGAGTTTCTAAGATGGACTTACACCAGAATTTTTTTTTATCGGAAATCAAAATTGCGGATATTACATACTACCCCCCTTAAAAGAAGTTTCGTCCCGAAACTTAAAACAAGTTGGGAGAAGCAATATCCTGCCAGGAAAACTCAATGAGATACACCAGAACTGAAAACTCGCTTCTCATCGGCATCGGCTGCCCATACAAACACTGATTCACACCTCCAAAGAAGAACAGTAATGCACATATAGTCCTCGGGACCATATCTATCGCACGCCCAAGTCCCCATGACTTGAAGTCTCGAATCACAATGAACAATCACCCAGATTATCACGAAATCTCGGTACAACACCAAAAGGAATGCATCAAACGATCTCAAAATCTCAAGATTCTCAAATACGATCATTATAAAATAGATCAACAATAAATGATCCATAACTACGATACATTACTACGGATTGAGTAATACAGTCATCCGAAAAACAAGGCTACATTTCAAATGTACCCAACATCGATATCCTCCATATCATCGATCTCCTTGGTCCCATCAATTCAAGGTAGACCCAAACCTGAACTCACCGCTCAATATGATCCTATGGCTCTCGAAGCCTGATAGGACCCTTTAGATGATGCACGAGCTGTAGTAACAAAATCCCTCGAGGCTTCTGAGCCCTCTCGAGATTTATCGGCACTGGAGTTTCTGCAGTATTTCCGTAGGTGTCCCGGCCTCCCACACAGAAAAGAGACAATAACTGGCACCGTACACTGAGTACTAACGTGCCCTGCTGAATCACAATTAAAGCAAACAACAGTCGAACTCTTCATCTGAGAAGAATCTCTCCCAGCACGAAGACGACTAGAAAACGATCTCTTGGACGTCGGAGTCTGATGTCCCTCTGACAGCTCTTTCCATACCGAGGCAGGAAAATCGCATGATAATTACAGATCCTGTATGAAGATCGCATTATGATTACGTTACAGAATGATGATAATGAGCATACATGCTCTAACACAATGAATGCAGTAATGATGCAAGGAAATGATCGTCGACATTACATCGGAATACGATAAGATCGTATGAAATATCAGGTGAGGTAACATGATTATCTGATGAAATTCCTGAAATGATTACCTTGAACAAGTTAACAAGGTTGAAAATTCGATCCACAAGATCAACAACTGAACCGTGAGTTGGACTGGATGATTAATGAATTAACTGAGCAATGAGATTGACTGAGTAATGAGATTGACTGAGTGATGAATGAATTAACTTAGCAATGAGATTGACTGAGCGATGAATGAATTAACTGAACAATGAGATTGACTGAGTGATGAATGAATTAACTGAATAATGAGATTGACTGAGTGATGAATGAATTAACTGAACAATGAGATTGACTGAGTGATGAATGAATTAACTGAACAATGAGATTGACAGAGTGATGAATGAATTAATATGATCGACAAGATAAAAAATGATGATTGAGGATTATTGACTGATGAATGAGTTGATTCTTATCGTTTACACAGATCACACGTGTTCTAAAACAATTAGTCATGAATCAATCGTAAAGTTTATATCACATATATGTTTTAACAAGGCATGTATAATTAATGACATTATGAATGTATGAACATAAAGAGAATCGAGTCCTTACAGAGGTCATACGAAGCTTCGAGGTCTTGCGATACTAGTCTTTACTGACGACGACTCGATGAATGAATGACTCGTGCAGTCGTACAAATTTCACGACTCACAAAACTCGACTGTCCAGATTGTCACAACCTGACAGTCTGTTGGTCACTTAAGTATACTGGATACAGTTTGGAAAAATAGTTTAAACAACAAACTGTATGGAATCTAAATCTGAGTGCGTAGCGGAAGTCTTGGATACAGTAAGTTGCTATGGATACAGCAACTAAGTGTATGGTGTATACTTAATATATCACAGTAATTTAAAACAGTAAAAGCAGAAGGTAAATAACACAGTAATTAAAGTGGTTCGAGGTAAACCCCTCTACGTTCACTGGTCCTCCACACAGGAGTAAAAAGTTTATTATAATTACTGCGTACACAACTACGTAATTATAAACAAACCTATCCTTGTATCGTTCACACAGATTGATACAAAGAATGTCACTTTCAACCGTTCACACAGATTGGTTAAAGCTTCCTTCTTGACTAGCTTCTTCACACACAGTTCCAAAGCTTCGTCCTTATTCGTCCCACACAGGTCAGAATAACTTGTTGAGTTCACACAGAGCTCGGTTTTTACACAGAGGTAAAAGGTAGGTAACCAGGTAAGAACAGCAGCTTTGAATATGAAGTTCTTGAGCTGATGATGGCTGTTCTTGGTGTTGAGCACTGTATATCTCTTTTGTTCTTAATTGCAGTATGCTTTGGAGATATGTTTGCTCAGATGATAACTTTGATAGCTTTGAGAGTTAGGTTACTTGGGTAACTGATCTTCAATGTCTTCATAGGATATATATAGTCTCTGTAGAAAGTATCCGTTGAGATGTATCCGTTTGAATAAGATTTCCTTCAACGGGAATATGACATGATCCGGATTTCGCGGGATTATGAAGATCTGAAGACTGGCAGTATTTAAATACTTTATCCTTGAGTATTTAAATACTTCTTTGTTCAACGGGACTTGACTTGTGTTCCTTCTTGTCTTTTTGTAAACTGTATGGAAGATAACTGTATTTTGAGCATCGAGACAGTTTCCATACTTGGTATTTTACAAGTCTTCTTGCTGTACTGACGAGCTTTACTTATGCTGATTCGAGGCAGGTCTTCGATACAGGATAAAGCCTTAAAGCCTCGATACAGTTTCCTTTACTGTATTTGGCATATATGTCAAAACCTTCTTTATGACATTCGATACAGGGATTCGAGTATCCCGGCTGTTTCGATACAGGGTCTTTGCTTTCCCAACACAGTCCCACTACTACCGAATCGGTAGAGCCACATAACTCACATATCAGGGTATTTCACAACCCAAATCTCTGATACCATCTTCTGTAACACCCCCAAATCCTATTGGGTTATTACAGTGCCGTGGACCCCCACGCTGGGAGATCCACCAGGCGAACATGACTAAAATACATTACATTAAACAACAAGGGAAAATCATAGTCCCTACCATGATATCCGACACAATATTCCGACAAGGAATTTCAATGACAACAATGGGCCTACATGGCCAAAAATAAAATACAACAACATCCACGAGCATCTGCTCGGGTAATACATAGTGACAATGACTCACAAACTGGAGAACACTCCAACTGACTGACCAACATGAACAACTCGGACTAGTATCACTCGAATGCCTCATCGCCATCATCATGCCTCTGTGTCTGAACTCTCTCCTCGCAAGCACCTAAGACATGAAAACATGTTCCGTCCCCACGGGGTCAGTCATCCAGATAATGAACATCAAATACATGTATAACATGATATGCATCCAAAGGCAGAATGAAATGGTACAATGATAATAATAATACGAGATGCTCACAAACCAATGTAAGAACCGAGCATTCGTGAAACACTATGCCCACGGCATACTATTAATACATGTTAGACAGGTTAGAACGTAAATGCCCAACGACGAATCAAAATTATAGAGTACCACAATGAATTACACGACATGAACCAAACCAGAACAGAATTAATTATGAATCACAATGTCCGAAGGCTCCAATGAAATTACCAAGACAATCACAATGGCCAGAAAGCCACTGATCCGAAGCTGTCAAATATCACAATCACATGAAACCGGAATAGCCCGAAGCTGTAGTTAATGAGGGATAATAAGGTCATAACCACGACCGTGACCTACTGAGCTGTAGGTGTCGGGAAGCTAACCGCGAAGGTTCAAGCCCCAAGCTTACCCATAATAAGATCATAAACACGACCGTGACCTACTGAGCTGTAGGTGTTGGGAAGCCAACCGCGAAGGTTCAAGCCCCAAGCTTACCCATAATAAGATCATAAACACAACCGTGACCTACTGATCTGTAGGTGTTGGGAAGCCAACCGAGAAGGTTCAAGCCCCAAGATTACCCATAATAAGATCATAAACACGACCGTGACCTACTGAGCTGTAGGTGTTGGGAAGCCAACCGCGAAGGTTCAAGCCCCAAGCTTACCCATAATAAGATCATAAACACGACCGTGATCTACTGAGCTGTAGGTGTTGGGAAGCCAACCGCGAAGGTTCACGCCCCAAGCTTACCCATCATAATGTGCACTAGCCGAGACTAGCCTCCAAAATATAATTAATCACAAACGGCAACGATCTGAAGACTACCGAATTCACGATAATGACAGTGTGCTGTCTTGAGTCGGCCAACACGATAATGATGACTCACGGATGGGCACCGTCCTCGGTGGTCCCAATTCAATACCTCGATTACCTTAAAATGGTCAATCGATAACAACGACACAACGGATGGGAACTATCCTCGACAGCCCCAATTCAATACCTCGACTGCTTTAGAATGGCCAACCGATAACAATGATGCAACGGATGATTCAATACCTCGATTGCCTTAAAACGGCCAATCCATAACAATGATACAACGAATGATTGAGCACCTCGATTGCCTTAGAACGGCTAATCGATGACAATGATACAATGAATGATTGAGCACCTCGATTGCCTTAGAACGGCTAATCGATGACAATGATACAATGAATGATTGAGCACCTCGATTGCCTTAGAACGGCTAATCGATGACAATGATACAATGAATGATTGAACTCCTAGATTGCCTTAGAACGGCTAATCAATGACAATGATACAATGAATGATTGAACTCCTCGATTGCCTTAGAACGGCCAATCGATAACAATGATTCAATGAATGATTGAGCACCTCGATTGCTTTAGAACGGCTAATCGATAACAATGATTCAATGAATGATTGAGCACCTCGATTGCCTTAGAACGGCTAATCGATGACAATGATACAATGAATGATTGAGCACCTCGATTGCCTTAGAACGGCTAATCGATGACAATGATACAATGAATGATTGAGCACCTCGATTGCCTTGGAACGGCTAATCAATGACAATGATACAATGAATGCCTCGGCACCTTTAATCGACTACCGACGACGAAGATGAGAACGAATACGACAATGCCTTCAATTGGCCAATACAACATGAATGACAGGAAGCCAACATTAATAACAATGATTACAACAACGTCTAGATCGACATCAATATTAACAACAACAACCGGTACATCGATACCGCGAACCGGTGATCGATAATAACATTAACAACGAATATCTCAATGCCTTACCGGCCATTAATGAATGATAATAAACATTTGGCATAATTTCCGAAGAGTATCGTATCGAACGATCCCCTAATATCAATGAAATTATGAAGATACTAAGTCTCGGAATGATACAACACATTCATACACATATATGATAACATTAATCTCATTGACTAGTACAAGTATAAAACTTGCCTCAAACCGACGGCTAGAAAGTCCTTCCACGAGCAACGTCCTTGAAGTGATTATCGGTCCTCGAAACAACCTTGAATAACACAATTACCAAAGATTCGCTTAATATACGAATCAAGCATGATCACAACCAACTCAAAAGTCGATACAACAATACTCAAACTCATTGAAGCAATTCAACAAACACGTTGTAGACAACCTCCAATTGTTTACAACCAATCTCGATTATATCGATACCAAACCTCCAATGAATGATTCAATCCAACAAAACATCTTATATACAATCAATATTCTCATAGGAATACACAATTCGAGATTCCAACAACATCTAATCGAAACCCCCAATTCCAAAATCAACATCCAACATGTTCTTGAATAATCCTCCAACAATCCAATGATAATTCATAAAAATTCATAATCATATGAATATCCCTTCACATATCATGATTAGAACATCCAGATCATCATATCCCAATTAAAAATCGAAATCCAAGATGTTGAAAAATTTACCTTAGATTTGGGATGAAGAATCCAAAAAGATGTTGTTAATCTACACCACAACTTGAATAAGATGAAATTATCTGAGTTTGATGATGCTAAATCGCCCAAAATATCGCCCACAAATCGTTAAAGGAGGAGAGAAAGAAGGAAAGTGATGAAATGAGCTTGATTCTCATGAAACCCACAAAATAAAATCGCATCTTGTGCCGTGCAAGACAGCCGAGTGTGCCGCGCCCACGGCACAAGCCGAGTGTGCCGCGCCCACGGCCAAAAACTGCCCAAAGACATTGGCTTTGTGCCGCGGCCGGCTGTAAGGGGGCCGCGGCATGATACCTCGCTCCAAAGACTAAAAGGCACATGGTGCAGCCTTAGCCATTTCGACCGTAACTACTTTGTCCGGACTCCGATTGACTCACCGTTTGAACCATTGGAAAGCTAACTTGATACTTTATAATATTGAAAAGATTCAGAATTTTTGGAGTTTCCAAGAATTAATGGTGATTTTACAAAGTCGGACTCATATGTGGAAAAGTCGCTTAAGAACACGGAATTTAACAGAACGACACCGAGACGAACTCAGATGACAAAAAGTGTAGAATTAATCATTTTCGGAATGACGAAACGGTCACAATAGTGTTTCCAAGATGGACTTGCACCAGAAATTTTTTTTATCGGAAATCGAAATTGCGGATATTACACTACAAATGTCAGAATCATGTGAAGTATATGTTAGGAGTATGCCCTCGAATGCCACTCAGAGGATGTTGAGTGAGGGAATTGTACTTGTTATTATGTAAACCATTTATATAAGGCAAATGAATGTTTCTTTATTTACTGGAAGTTACTGGCATTCCTAACTCGTAAATAAACATATAGAAACTAGTCCGTGTATTTGAGAGCAAAACGTTCCGCTCCTTATTGGATAAGGGGTTCGGCACTGGAAATGTTATAGCTCAAATACTTAATCGTTCACAAGTCGATAAAACTTGACTGGGCGTTAAGTTTATATGAAGACTTGTATGACGTGTTCTTTGACATGGAGAGTGCCTGTCGAACACTAATGGTTAGTGGGAGCACACGTTATAGGTATGCTAATTGGATTAGTATACTCGAACTGACTCACCCTCGATTCGTCACACGGATTTCACTCCGGGACAGTCAATGACGGAATCGAAAGGTTATGATAGGTATTCGTGAACCTTCGACTTGAGGATTTAGTAGGGATGTGCTTGTGACGTCAAGATTTTCATTAGAGTAGTTCGACCCTGTAAATCGGAAGGCGGGGGTCAACCTCGACGTGCATCTTGACGGGCAAGTAGCAGGTCCTACTGAATACCAAGATAGAATTCTTTCTCCCGTTAGTGAGCGGGTTATATGTCCTATGCGGTTATTGGCAGATGAGATCATAAGTCTTTGGCCAAAGCATTGGAGCTAGTTGTATTAGATACATGACAGCTCGATGATCTCGATTTGCATTAACGCATGCATAGCGTCAAGTATAGATAGGGTTTGACTGACCGTGACCCCATAACTTGATCGGGACATTTGAAAGAAGGGTTTATACGTATACTGGTATTCACGACAGAATGGTTCTTGAATGATCCCAATCATTCATTCTCAGTTGGGGTACAGTGTAGGCCGCCAGGCTGGCTAGGTGGTGCTACTACTCTTTGGTTCCTCCCATTGCTGACTGAGACGGACCTACCGAGTCGCGCAATAGGATTGACGACGGAATTAATCAAGCTAATTCTCTCATTATGAATATTAGATATTGGATATCTAATTTTGGAACATTGGATGTTTAAATCGATTTATTGGATAAATTGATTTACGGCCTAATGAATTAAATAAATTACTGGGTGATTAATTTAATTCATGTATATAATTATTTCTTGGAGAAATTAATTATGTTATTTTGTATTTGATATGTTTAATTAATTGGATTAATTAAACGACACAAATACATCGGAACGGAATCGGAGTTTATCTGTTTGGACTCGCGGGAGTCCTAAACGAACCGAACTTGTCCAATTTCAACATGGGCCACCCCCCACATTTCCACCCACTTTCATATGGACCCTTGTTCCATTCTTTAATGGTTGATCATTGAGGTGGTGGGGCTTTGATTCTCATAATAATGAGATATAACATGTGAAGAGTTGAATAAAGGGAAGAAGACATCTCACTTATCAAAGGCATTCCACTTCCAATGTGAGGATAGAGAGAGAGATACATACTTTGAGTTTTATACTCATCTTCATCTTCTTCATTCACTTCTTCTTCATTTTTCTTGGAGAAAAATTGAGAGAAAATCATATAGAGAGAGTAAGATTAAAACACTTAGAGTGTAGTAATCTTTACATATATAGCTTCATCACTTAGCTCTAGCCGTATCCTCGGAGGATAGCAAGGTGATCGTCGCTCCGGTCATTTCTCCGGCGCGTGATAAGTAGGGACGCGGTGCTTTCGGCGTTGGATCGTTCAAGATCTTGGGGAATAGCTCAAGAGAAGGTTATCCATCTAATCAACGGACTACAAGGGTGAGTTTCTATATCTCTTGTGAATTTGTTTTTGATATTCGTATATACGTAGCTCGATCGATCCTCGTAGGGATTCAGATCGAATTAATTTTCGTTTTACCGCTTCCGCTGGGCCTTCGTTTTAGGCACCGAATCCCAACAGTGGTATCGGAGCGTAGGTCTTGCGATCGTATATACGATATTAGCATTTGGAATGATTGATTAGATAGTGTATGATTTGGAATCATAATCGTATTAATCGTTGATTTTCTATTGTTCATCTAAAAATTAATTTTTCATGATTTTATGTTACAATATAAATATATTTTTCTTTTGAGAAACTGATTTAAATGAGTAATATAAAGATTATAAAAATATTATTTTTGGAATCAGGGCGAAAAACGAGTTGAAAACGTAAACGGACCGGCGACTTGGAGCCGCCAGAGCCTTTGCCTCATGATGCTGTATGGACCGCGATGCAGCGGCGAGGCGAGTCTGGTCGGCGAGCTTCGGCCGTTCTCGGCACCTGTGCGAGGCCACCTTTCGGCGGCTCTTTGGCGGTGTCCGGGCTTGGCCGTGTTTTCCGACTCCGTTTTTTATATTTCGTTCGATAATTAATTTCCCACAAATTAAATTGGATTTAATTTGACTAAGATTTAATTATGGTAATTTTATTCTTAGGGGAATTAATTTAATGAAATATTTCTCGTCCGGAACAAGTTAAAATTGACGGTTGTTTGAATTAATTGGATTAATTCGTTTTTGGATGGATTGTTTTATATTGATTGGATCAATATTCAGATTCATTATGAATGCCATTTATTTAATGTGTTGGATGCATTATTTTTTGAATGGTGATGTGGTTCATGAACCTAGTTTTTTGAATCGTTCGGTTTTATTCGATTGGGTTGTAAAGGCCATTTTGAGCCTATTTATTTTACTAGAAATGTTTGTATCTAGGATGCAATTTTCGATGTAAAATTTATATGTAATGACGAAGACCGGAGGAAGATCCATTTCGAGAAGATGAAGATTCAAGACGAAGACTTGTAATTAAATTACGGAGTTTTTGTTTTCTAGGAACGGTCCATGAACCACATGTTGGTAGCAACTAGGTTGTGAATGTTTTTTTTTTTCATATTGTATGAATACCACAAACGCGCTAATATGATTAATGTGCAAAGTGTAACGTTAATCGCGAAAATTCTCCCACGACAAATTATTAAGTTTATAAGGTTTCAAGGTTTTCCTTCCCTCCATCGAGCTTTCGGGAAATTGAAATCCAAACCGGATGTGCTATGCTTCCGAGTTATCGGGGTAGTCGTTTGGGGAGGACGGATAAATTATCGGGAGCGCATTGGATGCCTTCGGTTGGAGCAAATTTTATCCCTAGAAACCTGATAGGTTGCCGGATAAGATTCAATTGTGAAACTGACTTGCGTCGATGGTATAAACTTAACTTGTTCACGAACCATAGAAACCGTATAAGTTGAGGGGAGTGAACATGGGGAAAAAGAAGATCGAATCATCTATTAGACGGGTTGGTGTTGGACACCACTTTATGAAAATTAATAGACTAGAAACCTGTTCGGCTGCCCTCTATTAAGATTTATAAAGAACTCGATCACCACTATGAAGTAAAGCGACGATACTTCCGGATTTCACATGAGAGTGTGTTATTCCGATAAAAATAGTGGGAGCTGGGTAACAAGAATAGAAAAGACCTTAATTCTATACTCAGATCATAATATAACAAGTCACTAATTAATCTGTTATACTTAATGCAGACAAATCTCAATATGACAATGAATCCACTCACAATTCTACTCGAAAAGAATACCTTAATGGGACCTAACTTTTTGGATTGGCTCCGCAATCTGATAATTGTCCTCAGTATAGAGGCACTGGGATACGTCTTGGAGACGGACATTCCGGCGCCTCCTGTGCGGACCCGAGCCAATCAGGAAGAGATTGAAAACCATGAAAAGTGGGTTAAGGATGACGTGAAAGTCCGTGCTTATATGATGGCTTCCATGTCTAATGAGCTTCAGAGAGCTCATGAGAAAATGACTTCTGCTAGGCAGATTCTATCTTACTTAACCGAACTTTATGGTGAGCACAACAGAACTGCTAGATATGAGATATCCAAGCAACTGTTCGGTGCAAGGATGAAGGAAGGTGAGAAGGTTGGGGAACACGTCCTCAAAATGATATCCATGATCGAGAGATTGGAAGCTCTTGATTTTAAAATGGATACTTCTCTCCAAACCGACCTTATCCTACAGTCTCTCCCTGATTCCTTCTCACAGTTTGTTATGAACTTTAACTGCAATGAGATTGCATGTAATTTAGCTGGGCTAATGAAGAAACTTGTGACCGCTCAGTCTCAGATGAAGACTCCGCGGATGAAAGAGTCTGCCCTTGTTATTTCTTCTGGACTTCGGAAGTCTAAGAATAAGAAGAGAAAGACCAAGAAGTGGACTAGACCGCAAGCTAAGGACCTTAAGGGAAAGGGCAAGGCCCTGATGGTTCCAAAGAACAACAAGAAGAAGGATGCTTGTCTCAAGTGCGGTGAGCTGGGCAACTGGGCTAGAGACTATCCGATTCTTCATGGCACTTCAGGTACAGAACTTTTAGTTTTGGAAACAAATTGTTCTGCTACTGTATTTTCTACTTCCTGGATACTAGATTCTGGTGATAGTTCTCATATCTGTACCATGAATCAGGATCTGGAACAAAGTAGGAAGCTTGGAGATGGAGAAGTTATGATCACATTCGGAAGCGGGCATAGTGTCGAGGCGACCGACATAGGATCACTTCTTTGGGGTTTAGAATCCAGCTTTGTTTTGACTTTAGAAGATGTACTTGTTTTGCCCAAGGGGCACAAAAACATTGTATCCATTCCGGTCATGGACCGAAAAGGTTTTTCATTTTTCATTGGTGATGGTTCCTGCAAAATTTATTTTAGAAATAAACTAGTGGGTACTGCTACATTGTTAAATGGATTCTATCATCTAAATCTCAACAACAAAGTAGTTGTGAATACTATGACTAGAAAACGTGGTAGGGATGAAACCAATCAAGTTTTGAAATGGCATCTTAGACTTGGTCATGGTGGTCAGACCAAGGTTTACAAGATGGAAAAGGATGGACTTATGGGTCCATTGGGATCGGATCCATTTCCTACTTGTGAATCTTGCCTTAAAGTCAAAATGACTAAGTCCCTCTTCACAGGGACTTTTGAAAGAGCCGCTGATAAACTGGGATTAATCCATACTGACGTTTGTGGTGCTTTGGAAGCAGCACGTGACGGATATCAATATTTCATTACGTTTACAGATGATCATACTAGGTATGGTTATGTATACTTAATGAAACATAAATCCGAGGCCTTTGAGAAATTCCAGGAATTCAAGGCCCTAGTCGAGAAACAAACTGGTAATCATATCAAATCACTTCGGTCGGACCGAGGTGGCGAGTATATGAGTACGGAGTTTGACGAGTTCCTTAAGGAACATGGAATAGTTTCACAACTAACACCTCCAGGTACTCCTCAGTTAAATGGTGTGTTAGAAAGAAGGAACCGGACCCTGTTGAACATGGTCCGTTCCATGTTGGGCTATACTGACTTGCCAATTTACCTGTGGGGGTATGCACTCCTGACTGCCGCTTATATCTTAAACAGATGTCCTTCCAAATCCGTTCCTAAAACTCCATATGAGATGTGGGAGGGAAGGAAACCAAGTCTTAATCATATTAGGATTTGGGGATGTCCCACCTATGTCAAGAAAACTAAGGTGGAAAAATTGGAAGCTAGGTCTGCGAAGGGACGTTTCATTGGATTCCCGTCCGGGACAATGGGATATCTATTCTACATGCCCGAAGATCGAAGGAGCGTTGTCGCTTTACAAGCACACTTCCTGGAAGATGAGTTCATTCAGGAAGGCGGTGTAATATCCGGTATTTTCTTTCCCTTGTGTTTTCATTTTTGGGTATATTTCTCGGTCATAGTGACCCACATGTATCTTTCAGTATGTCCTTCCTGTCAATTGTTGAATTGTACTCTCGTTATTGTTCGTTGTTTCAACTTTCCTCGCTTGAGTTCGACTTTGTTAGATCATCATTAATTTTTGGTGACTCCAAAAATTATAAATCTTTGCAACATTATAGATCATCGAGTTAGCTTTCCAATGGTTCAAACGGTGAGTCAATCGGAGTCCGGACGAGAGAGTTATGGTCGTTTCGATTTTGGCGAGCACTCCCGGGAGCCTTTCGGCCGATAGGGGGCGATAGACTCTCTGCCGGCATTCGTATGGGTATCGGTTGGGCCTATCGGCCGATAGGCGGCGATATGTAAATTTCTTCACCTTGAACTTCGGTAGCCTTTGGCCGATAAGGGGGTCGATAGACCTCTTGTCGGCATTCCGTATGGCTATCGGTTGGGCTTTATCGGCCGATAGGCGGCGATAGGTTACTGCTGCGTTACCACTATAAATGTGACGTCTTGAGCGAGCGGCTCATTTTCTTCTCCATTTACACAAAGCGAGAGAAGTCATAGAGAGGAGAGAGTTCTTCATCCGGAAGTCGATTTTCATCATTTCTTTTCGGTTGTGAGGCTCGGATAATCAATCTAACGCGCATTCTACGGATCTTTGTACTCGAATCTTCCAAGGTAATGCTCTAAAACCCTATTTCGATTAATTTGGGGTTTTGGGTTTTCTTCCGATTCGTTCCGTTTCGTTGGTGGATTCATGATGTATACGATTGATATTGTTAGTATCTTTAGTTTTCCTACGGATTCATGGTTATTTTGTGGATTTTTATGGAATCGAGAGGGTTTGGTTGTGGTCCGCCCTCGTTGTTATTTTTGTATGAACATACATGAATCGTAGGCGGGTTTAAGTGTATTCCTTTTCCGTAATCGTCTAGAGTTGGTTGTGATTGTGTTATTCAAATCGTTAGGTTCATTTCCGCGGTCCCTTGCGGTCGTGTTCAACTCTTCCGTTCCGTTCGCGTTATCATCTATTTAATCGAGGCAAGTATTTTTGGAAACCTTTATGCTTAACGTGAAATAGTAATGTATATTGTGTGTGATTGCTCACCTCGGGAGGGTCCGACGGGATCACGGAGGGAATCGATGGTATAGCCACGGATTCACGAGCTTGTTTCGCTAGCCACTCGGGAGGGTCCTTAGGGATCACGGAGCGGGATCAATGGTATAGCCCTGTTCCCAAGGCGATGCGTGTGCGTGGTTTGTTTTATAATATGGCCGGCTCGGGAGGGTCCTTAGGGATCACGGAGCGGGATCAATGGTATAGCCCTGTTCCCACGGCAAATTGTTTGTTGTTTATTTAGGAAAGGACATGTCTAGTTTTGGTTTTAGAAAATGATATTGACGCATGTACTATGAAATGTGTAAGCGATTGGTTTGCCTTGATTACTTGTACTAGCGTAATTGCTAACCCCTCTGGGGACCGTTTTGGGAAATTCGTTTTATGAATTTGGTCGGGTTCATCGGACGAGCGGCTACTGGACCAAGATTACGGATGATGGCCATGCGTGATGATTGTGCATAAGAGGAGTCTTAATGTCTTTTTGTCTTTTCATCTTTTATGGCTTTTGAACTAATAGTGTACTCGAGTACTTAAGAATTCTTGTTCGTCAGTTGTATTGTTGTGTTTATGTTGTGTTGGATGATGATGTTATATTGGCCAGGTTGAGCAAGGTGGATTGTTCATTTTGCGTCTTTAGGACGTGGTGTTATTTTATCGTTTCGGGAGTCGTTGTGTATGATCTTTGTTCGGCTGGTGGGTCCCACATAGGGATTCACGGCGCTGTAATATACCCCGGATATCCTGGGGGTGTTACAGAAAATGGTATCAGAGCTCTAGGTTTATGGATACCTAGGCTTGTTGGTTTATTGGGTCTTGGGGTGTTTTGTCTTGCACATCATCGTCACGCTGCCATGATTCCGGTACTACCAGTGTCCGTAAGTTTTCCCTCCTCTGTTCATTATTTCCTTGTATCGTACCTTTGATTCTCGACTTGTAATTGTTCTTCTCTCGTACTTACCCTCGTATGGCTTTTGCTACTTGTTTAACTCCGGCATGGATCTTTGGAAGAGGTAAATGGTCGCGGTCGTGGTCGTGGGCCGGCCGGGGCGTGGGCGGCCGGTGGGGCGGCCACGTCACGGTCTTCGAGGCCGGCAATACCGGCGACCGTCATAGCCATGCTTCTTCTCGGGAGCGTGCGATCTTGGTATCGCGGCCGTGTCGGCAAATGGTAAACCAGATGGCGGCTATAGCTCGAGTGGTCAGAACCCCAACCGAGGCCCATGCTAATCGGGCGGAGCGGATCGGCAGCCGGGGCGTCATCAAGATGCATCCTCCCGGTTTTGGGAGCTTCGGACCCGATAGGATGGGAAGGGTGGATCAAAGAAATATCAAGTATTCACTGCTACCAATCTGTCAGGGACCGTAAAGTCCCTATTGCTCAATATTTTCTCACCGGGACGCTACGGGTGGTGGGAGGCCGTTAGGCCCAAAGACCATGCCGCTTCGTGGGTGAGTTTCAAGTTGATGGAGACCGAATATTGTCCGTGGCGGTCGAGACGAGGCTCGAGTGCATGCTTTCTACGATGCTCAACCTCGGGATATTCCCGTATCCCAAGCTATTTCGATTTCAACAAAGAGTTGGGTTATGTGAAGACCCAGTTGTCGCAGAGCGACAAAATTTTCCATTTTCCCAGAGGATGAAGCCGCCCATTCGGGACTATATATATGCAGGCTCGTCTGTACTACTGAAGGATTATCGAGTCGAGCCCTTGCTTATGATATGTCGGTGGCGAGTGATTTGGCTCGTGAGAGCAAGAAAGCAGTCGGTCGGAAACTTTCTCGGTCCCAAGAGTGGAGGCCGGCGAAATCTCGAGTGCGAATATTTCTACGGCGGTTCGGCTCGTTTCTGCAGGAGCTTTGGGTGCCGCGGAACCCACCTCGTGAGCTTACATGCTTTAACTGCGGCCTTTCGGGTCATAAGAATCGGGGCGCCCTCGTCGCCTTTAACTTGTCATACTTGTGGTCGGTCGGGCCACAAGGCTTCTTTGTGATCGGCTCGACGGCCGCGGTGCCGTTCTTCTCACCCGGCACCTATAGAGCCGAGTGTGAACCGGGGCTCATTTACTCCGCCGCCTCCACCGAGTGCCGGCCGAGGTAGGGGTCGGGTCAGCCGCTAGGGTGGAGCTTCGATGTCGGCTCTGCTCGGCCACGTATCTATGAGATGAGGAGAGGCGATGATCCGGCGGCTCTTGTGGCGGCAGTGCACCGTTCATATCCATTCTCATCCTGTCGGTGTGCTTTTGATTCGGTGCTACGCATTCATTCATTTCTCTAGAGTGTGTACGCCGTTTGAGTCTCATTGCTTGTCACCTTGTGAGCCTTTCATCGTTAAACTTCCTAGCGGTGATAGAATTGTCGGTGATCGAGAAGTCCGGACTGATTCGTGATTATTTGTGAGAGGGCTTGGCTCTCTAATCTTATTGTTGTGGGTATCGAGGGCGAGGATTTAATTCTCGGGAATGATTAGCTCGAGCGGCATGGTGCAATCATGAACTACCGCACGAGGATCATTACCATGTTAGCCGAGGCGGCTCAACACTCTTTCGCGGGCGAAAGAGAAACCAGTTTGTTATTAACGCCTTGAAGGCGGTGAAACTCTGCGAAAAGGATGTCTTGGTTATTGGTGCTACGCCTTGAAGGCGGAGAATGGTGGAGTCGAGTTTTCATCGATTCCGATCGTTAGTGAGTTCCCGATGTATTTCTGACGAGTTGCGGGATTGCCGGATCGTGAGGTTGAGTTTACTATAGAGTTAGAGCCGGGCGCGGCTCCGATTTCGAAGCGCCGTATCGCATGGCACCTTGAGAGATGGCGAGTTGAAGAAGCAGTTGAGTGAACTTCTTGAGTCGGGTATGTTCGACCGAGCGCCTCGCCTTGGGGCGCACCGGTCTTGTTTGTGCGTAAGAAGGATGGTTCACTACGTTTGTGTATCGACTATCGTGAAGGAACAAGGTGACCATCAAGAACAAGTATCCTTTGCGAGGATTGACGACTTGTTCGACCCGATTCTGAGGAGCTGCGGTATTCTCGAAGATTGATTTAAAATCGTGGTACTATCGGCTCAGTGAGAGAGTCCGACGTGCAAAAACGGCTTTTCGGACGAGATACGGACATTATGAGTTTGTAGTTATGCCTTTCGGGTTAACTAACGCGCCGGCGGTGTTCATGCGGTTGATGAACAAAGTCTTTATCGAATATTTGGATAAGTGTGTCGTCGTCTTCATTGACGATATTCTTATTTATTCGAGGAACGAGGAAGAGCATGCCCATCATTTGCGGATAGTGTTAGACATTTTGAGGGCCGAGCAACTCTATGCGAAGTTCTCGAAATGTGAGTTCTTTGAAGGAAGTGATGTTTTGGGTCACGTGATTTCGGTAGGGGTTCGTGTAGATCCGAGAAAATTGAGGAGTGTTGGATTGGGCATCGCCACAAATGTGAAGGAGGTCCGTAGTTTCTTGGGTTTGGTGGCTACTACCGTAGGTTCGTGAGGTTTCTCGAAACTAGCTCGACCACTTACACGATTGCTCCGTAATCCAGAAGTTAAATGCTGGACCGATGAGAGGCGATCGAGTTTTGAGGAGTCAAGAAGCGTTTGACTTCAGCCCGGTTTTGGCATTGCCATGTGGCAACGAGGGTTTCGCCCGTTTTAGCGATGCTTGGTCGTGGTCTTGGGTGCGTATTGATGCGGCACGGCAAGACCATTGCCTATGCGTCGAGGCGATTGAGGCCGTATGAGCTTAACTACCCTACTCACGATTTGGAGTTAGCGGCGGTTGTCTTTGCACTCAAGATTTGGCGTCACTACCTTTTCGGCTCTGCATGTCGATTTTTACCGATCATAAAAGTCGAAGTACATATTTACTCGGCGAGAGTTGAATATGAGGCAGAGGAGGTGGTTAGAGTTGATTAAGGATTATGACCTCGAAATCCTTTATCATCCGGTAAGGCGAATGTCGTGGCCGACGCCTTGAGTCGGAAACCGATTGCGTTGCGAACGCTTGAGGTCCTTACGCCTCGATCGAGCTTCGGCGGGCCTTGATCGGGTTAGATGTTGAGGTTTCTTGCTGGATCTGTCGGGCAACTTTGTGCCTTAGAAATTTCGTCGTCTTTGATCGATGAAATTAAATCAAGCAATTAGAGGATCCGATGATTACTCAAATCCGAGAGAACGTTCTTAAAGGAAAGTCTCCAGGTTTGTGATTCACGAGGATGGCGTTTTGAGATTCCAGTCGGCTTTGTGTGCCGAGCGACTCGAGTTGAGGCGAGTATTTCACGGGAGGCCCATGCTACACCTTATTCCGTTCATCTGATACGAGTAAGATGTACAAGGACACGAGGAGGAACTTCGGTGGAATGATATGAAGGAGGAAGTCGCACGATTTGTGGCGAGATGTTTGACTTGCAGTGAGTCAAAATCGAGCATCGGCTGACAAGTTATTGCAGTCACTTCCGTTCGAATGGAAATGGGAAGATATATCGATGGATTTCGTTACGAGTTTGCCGAGATCGAGGTCGGGCATGAATATGGTATGGGTGATTGTTGATCGCGACCAAGTCGGCACATTTTACGGGCATCAAGGACACTTGGGGCCGGAGAAGTTAGCTCGTGTGTTTATTGCGCGGATCGTGAGACTTCACGGTACTCAAGTCTATTGTTTCGGATCGTGATGGCCGTTTTGTATCGCACTTCGGGCGGTGCATAAGGCGTTAGGTACCGGTTGCGTTTGAGTACCTCTTTTCATCCCGATCGGATGGCGGTCGGAACGCACTATCCGGACATTCGAGGACATGTTGCGTGCTTGTGCCCTCGATTGGAGTAGTGACTGGGAGGAGCATTTGCCATTGATCGAATTCACGTACAACAATAGTTGGCACGTCGGTCGGATGGCACCGTATGAGGCACTTTATGGCGGCGATGTCGATCGCCGATTTGTTGGAATGAGGCGTCCGATTTAGTCGGGACCGAGCGGATGTCGTTTTAGAGACGAGGCGGAAGATAGAGTTAATTCGAGAACGGATGTTGGCCCGCCCGAGCCGGCGAAGTCATATGCCGACGTCCGTCGTCGACCTTTGGAATTCGAGGTGGGAGACCACGTTTTGCTAAAGGTGTCGCCGACGAAGGAGTTTTTCGTTTTGGGAAGAAAGGAAAGTGAGCGAGATTTATTGGACCCTTTGAGATTCTCGGCGAGTCGGTGAATTAGCGTACCGTTTGGCGTTACCTCCAGCCTTGAGTCATGTTCATAGCATTTTTCATGTTTCCCATTGAGGAAATATGTTCGGATCCTAGTCACGTCATCGATTATGGCGAGGTTGATATTGCCGAAGATATTACTTTTGAGGAGCGTCCTTTGAAGATTTTGGAGCATCGTGAGAAACGACTGAGGCATAAGACCATCCCTTTGGTCAAAGTTCAGTGGTCGAGACACGGTGTCGAGGAGGCAACTTGGGAAACCGAGGATAGCATGCGTGCTAGGTACCCGGAGTTGTTTGTTTCTTAAGTTTCGGGACGAAACTTATTTTTAGAGGGGTAGAATGTAATATCCGGTATTTTCTTTCCCTTGTGTTTTCATTTTTGGGTATATTTCTCGGTCATAGTGACCCACATGTATCTTTCAGTATGTCCTTCCTGTCAATTGTTGAATTGTACTCTCGTTATTGTTCGTTGTTTCAACTTTCCTCGCTTGAGTTCGACTTTGTTAGATCATCATTAATTTTTGGTGACTCCAAAAATTATAAATCTTTGCAATATTATAGATCATCGAGTTAGCTTTCCAATGGTTCAAACGGTGAGTCAATCGGAGTCCGGACGAGAGAGTTATGGTCGTTTCAGTTTTTGGCCGAGCACTCCCAGGAGCCTTTCGGCCGATAGGGGGGGCCGATAGACTCTACTGCCGGCATTCTGTATGGGTATCGGTTGGGCCTATCGGCCGATAGGCCGGCCGATATGTAAATTTCTTCACCTTCGAACTTCCAGTAGCCTTTCGGCCGATAAGGGGGGTCGATAGACCCTACTGTCGGCATTCCGTATGGCTATCGGTTGGGCCTATCGGCCGATAGGCCGGCCGATAGGTTCTGCTGCGTTACCCTATAAATGTGACGTCTTGAGCGAGCAGCTCATTTTTCTTCTCCATTTACACAGCAGCGCGAGAGAGAGTCATAGAGAGGGAGAGAGTTCTTCATCCGGGGGTCGATTTTCATCATTTCTTTTCGGTTGTGAGGCTCGGATAATCAATCTAACGCTCATTCTACGGATCTTTGTACTCGAATCTTCCAAGGTAATGCTCTAAAACCCTATTTCGATTAATTTGGGGGTTTTGGGTTTTTCTTCCGATTCGTTCCGTTTCGTTGGTGGATTCATGATGTATACGATTGATATTGTTAGTATCTTTAGTTTTCCTACGGATTCATGGTTATTTTGTGGATTTTTATGGAATCGAGAGGGTTTGGTTGTGGTCCGCCCTCGTTGTTATTTTTGTATGAACATACATGAATCGTAGGCGGGTTTCCGGGTGTATTCCTTTTCCGTAATCGTCTAGAGTTGGTTGTGATTGTGTTATTCAAATCGTTAGGTTCATTTCCGCCGGTCCCTTGCGGTCGTGTTCAACTCTTCCGTTCCGTTCGCGTTATCATCTATTTAATCGAGGCAAGTATTTTTGGAAACCTTTATGCTTAACGTGAAATAGTAATGTATATTGTGTGTGATTGCTCACCTCGGGAGGGTCCGACGGGATCACGGAGGGAATCCAATGGTATAGCCCTGGATTCACGAGCTTGTTTCGCTAGCCAGCTCGGGAGGGTCCTTAGGGATCACGGAGCGGGATCAATGGTATAGCCCTGTTCCCAAGGCGATGCGTGTGCGTGGTTTGTTTTATAATATGGCCAGCTCGGGAGGGTCCTTAGGGATCACGGAGCGGGATCAATGGTATAGCCCTGTTCCCACGGCAAATTGTTTGACTGCTTATTTCGGAAAGGACATGTCTAGTTTTGGTTTTAGAAAATGATATTGACGCATGTACTATGAAATGTGTAAGCGATTGGTTTGCCTTGATTACTTGTACTAGCGTAATTGCTAACCCCTCTGGGACCCGTTTGGGGAAATTCGTTTTATGAATTTCAGTCGTTCATCGGGACGAGCGGGCGCTGGACCAGTACACGGATGATGGCCATGCGTGATGATTGTGCATAAGAGGAGTCTTAATGTCTTTTTGTCTTTTCATCTTTTATGGCTTTTGAACTAATAGCTGTACTCGAGTACTTAAGAATTCTTGTTCGTCCAGATTGTATTGTTGTGTTTATGTTGTGTTGGATGATGATGTTATATTGACCGGTTGAACCGGGTGGATTGTTCTGTTTTGCGTCTTTAGGACGTGGTGTTATTTTATCGTTTCTGGGAGTCGTTGTGTATGATGCTGTTCAGCCTGGTGGGTCCCACATAGGGATTCACGGCGCTGTAATATACCCCGGATATCCTGGGGGTGTTACAGGCGGAACAGGTAGAAGTATTTCTTTAGAAGAATACAATGAAACTCCTCGAGAGACACCTGTGCAAGAAACTGGAACCGAACTTTCTGAAACACAAGTACAACCACCTCGTAGGTCTAGTAGGTTGTCTCATTTACCTGAGAGGTATGGGCTTGTGCACTTGGAGGAGCTGGGTCTCCATGAGGTTCCAAGTGATAGCCTATAGACCGACCCGACAACCTATGACCAAGCGAGGGTGGATGTAGACTCCGCGAAATAGCGTGAAGCTATGGAAGCTGAGATAGACTCGATGCATGTCAATCAAGTCTGGACTCTAGTAGACCGCCCCAAGGGCATAGTGCCTATTAGGAACAAGTGGATCTATAAGAGAAAGACTGATGGTGATGGAAAGGTCGACGCCTATAAGGCCAGGCTTGTGGCAAAGGGTTATACCCAGAAGGAAGGGATCGATTACCACGATACCTTCTCGCCCGTAGCCATGATCAAGTCTATTCGCATTATGCTTGCTATAGCTGCCTACCACGATTATGAGATATGGCAAATAGACGTAAAGACGACTTTCCTTAATGGATTCCTCGAGGAGGAAATCTATATGGAGCAGCCTAAAGGTTTTGTGTCCGAAGTCGATATTCAGAAAGTGTGCAAGCTTCAGCGTTCCATTTATGGACTGAAGCAAGCATCGCGTAGTTGGAACCTTCGTTTTGACGAGGCGATCAAAGAGTTTGACTTCGTGCAAAATGAAGAGGAACCTTGTGTATACAAGAGGGTTAGTGGGAGCAAGATCGCATTCTTAGTACTATATGTGGATGATATTCTGCTAATAGGAAATGATGTGGGAATGCTCGGTTACGCAAAAGCTTGGCTTTCGAGTAATTTCTCCATGAAAGACTTGGGAGAAGCAACCTATATTCTTGGAATTCGACTCTACCGGGATAGAGCGAAGAGAACAATAGGCCTTTCCCAAGCCCTCTATATAGATAAGATCTTAAAGCGATTTAAGATGGATGATTCTAAAAGAGGGTTCCTACCGATGCGACATGGAATAAAACTCACCTTGAAGATGTGTCCTCAAAGTGAGGAACAACGAAAGGAAATGAGTAATATACCATATGCTTCGGCCGTGGGTATCCTTATGTATGCTATGTTGTGTACGAGACCTGACATTGCGCATGCAGTAAGCGTGGTGAGTAGGTTTCAGGCAAACCCAGGTAGGGAACATTGGACTACTGTAAAGAACGTTCTCAAGTACTTAAGAAGAACTAGAGATATGGTTCTTATGTATGGCGGTGGAGAATTGGATGTGGTGGGATACACTAATTCGGACTTCCAAGGACTAAAGGACGACTCGATGTCTACTTCTGGCTACATATTTACTCTTAATGGAGGAGCAGTATCTTGGCATAGCGCCAAGCAAAGCGCGACTGCTGATTCCACCTGTCAGGCTGAGTATCAAGCAGCCTCGGAGGCTTCCAAGGAAGGGTTCTGGATTAAGAAGTTTCTGGGAGAACTTCAAATGATACCATGTGCTGAGCTACCTGTTCCGCTGTACCGCGACAACGACGGAGCTGTAGCGCAGGCCAAGGAGCCTAGGTTTCACAACAAAACCAAACATATTGAGAGGAAGTATCATCTCGTAAGAGAATTTGTTCGCAAGGGATACATTGTGCTGCACAGAGTAGACTCGGCCGACAACGTTGCCGATCCACTGACCAAGCCACTTTCTCATACTAGCTTGGAGCGTCATCTGGAGAACATGGGTATTAGATACCATAGTGTGTGGCATTGAGTGCAAGTGGGAGATTGTTAGGAGTATGCCCTCGAATGCCACTCAGAGGATGTTGAGTGAGGGCATTGTACTTGTTATTATGTAAACCATTTATATAAGGCAAATGAATGTTTCTTTATTTACTGGAAGTTACTGGCATTCCTAACTCGTAAATAAACATATAGAAACTAGTCCGTGTATTTGAGAGCAAAACGTTCCGCTCCTTATTGGATAAGGGGGTCGGCACTAGAAAGGTTATATCTTAAATACTTAATCATTCGCAAGTCGATGAAACTTGACTGATCGTTAAGTTTATATGAAGACTTGTATGACGTGTTCTTTGACATGGAGAGTGCCTGTCGAACACTAATGGTTAGTGGGAGCACATGTTATAGGTATGCTAATTGGATTAGTATACTCAAACCGACTCACCCTCGATTCGTCACACGGATTTCACTCCGGGACAGTCAATGACGGAATCGAAAGGTTATGATAGGTATTCGTGAACCTTCGACTTGAGGATTTAGTATGGATGTGCTTGTGACGTCAAGATTTTCATTAGAGTAGTTCGACCCTGTAAACCGGAAGGCGGGGGTCAACCTCGACGTGCATCTTGACGGGCAAGTAACAGGTCCTACTGAATACCAAGATAGAATTCTTTCTCCCGTTAGTGAGCGGGTTATATGTCCTATGCGGTTATTGGCAGATGAGATCATAAGTCTTTGGCCAAAGCATCGGAGCTAGTGTATTAGATACACGACATCTCGATGATCTCGATTTGCATTAACGCATGCATAGCGTCAAGTACAGATAGGGTTTGACTGACCGTGACCCCATAACTTGATCGGGACATTTGAAAGAAGGGTTTATACGTATACTGGTATTCACGACAGAATGGTTCTTGAATGATCCCAATCATTCGTTCTCAGTTGGGGTACAGTGTAGGCCGCCAGGCTGGCTAGGTAGTGCTACTACTCTTTGGTTCCTCCCATTGCTGACTGAGACGGACCTACGGAGTCGCGCAATAGGATTGACGACGGAATTAATCAAGCTAATTCTCTCATTATGAATATTAGATATTGGATATCTAATTTTGGAACATTGGATGTTTAAATCGATTTATTGGATAAATTAATTTACGGCCTAATGAATTAAATAAATTACTGGGTGATTAATTTAATTCATGTATATAATTATTTCTTGGAGAAATTAATTATGTTATTTTGTATTTGATATATTTAATTAATTGGATTAATTAAATGACACAAATACATCGGAACAGCATCGGAGTTTATCTGTTTGGACTCGCGGGAGTCCGAAACGAACCGAACTTGTTCGATTTCTACATGGGCCACCCCCCACATTTCCACCCACTTTCATATGGACCCTTGTTCCATTCTTTAATGGTTGATCGTTGAGGTGGTGGGGCTTTGATTCTCATAATAATGAGATATAACATGTGAAGAGTTGAATAAAGGGAAGAAGACATCTCACTTCTCAAAGGCATTCCACTTCCAACGTGAGGATAGAGAGAGATATAGACTTTGAGTTTTATACTCATCTTCATCTTTTTCATTCATTTCTTCTTCATTTTTCTTGGAGAAAAATTGAGAGAAAATCATATAGAGAGAGTAAGATTAAAACACTTAGAGTGTAGTAATCTTTACATATATAGCTTCATCACTTAGCTCTAGCCGTATCCTTGGAGGATAGCAAGGTGATCGTCATTCCGGTCATTTCTCCGGCGCATGACAAGTAGAGACGTGGTGCTTTCGGCGTTGGATCGTTCAAGAGCTTGGGGAATAGCTCAAGAGAAGGTTATCCATCTAATCAACGGACTACAAGGGTGAGTTTCTATATCTCTTGTGAATTCGTTTTTGATATTCGTATATACGTAGCTCGATCGATCCTCGTAGGGATTCGGATCGAATTAATTTTCGTTTTACCGTTTCCGCTGGGCCTTCGTTTTAGGCACCGAATCCCAACAGTATACTCCCTCTAAGGTATACATGACAGCTCATCCCATGGAGCTATCATTAGTTGAGCTTGGATAATCGACACATGCCAATGCTTCTCACATGTTTCTCAAATGTAGATTTCGGCAGAGACTTAGTGAACAAGTCTGCGATATTCTCATCGGAACTCACTTGTTTCACTTCGATATTCAGCAATTTCTGCTGCTGCTGATTATAAAAGAACTTCGACGTGATATGCTTTGTATTGTCACCCTTAATGAAACCTAACTTCATCTGCTCAATGCATGCCGCATTGTCCTCAAAGATGCAAGTAGGGGTTGCTGTAGTGGGATCTAATCCACACGTTCCTCGTATATGGTCTATGACTGACCGGAGCCAAATGCACTCCCTTACGGATTTGTGCAATGCAATTATCTCTGCATGGTTCGAGGAAGTAGCAACCAGGGTCTGCTTGGTAGATCGCCAAGATATCACCGTATTCCCAATGGTGAACACAACCAGTTTGGGAACGTCCTTTATGCGGGTCAGAGAGATAACCGGCATCAGCAAATCCAACTAACGTGTTGTTAGGATTCTCTGCATAGGGGGTAAGCTTGATCGCATTAGCACTTCTGGTAGTCAAGCTACCATGCTCAGCTGCAATATCAGAGGAAGATCGACGGTCGATATGCATCATCTTAACCTCAACAATTCCTTTCGGAATATCGCTCTCTCTTGCGTAGGGAAAGAACAATCCAAGTATAATATCCACATTTTTCCCTTCTCTTAATATTCTCATTTTGGTGTATTTTAGTTTTTGGCAAATCGCTTGTAACCGTATTGACATTTTGAGGATATTTAATATTGGACTTTTTGTCGTTCGAGCTTGTTTCGGACTCGTTTTACTCGATTCGTTGTTTCATCTTGTTTTTGTCGCTATTTCAGGTATTCTCGTAAATCGTCGTTCGGAACCGCCGTTTCGGGGTTGCCGAGGATCCATCTCATGTTATTACGCGTGTTATGAGCTTTGTTTGATATTTCGGTCATGTATCGTACATTTCGGATGTTTTGGGCCGTTTTGTAATTTCCCAAAGTTTTGGGATAACTACGTTTGTTGATTGTTTTTCCGAACCTTTGGGTAGTCGAGAATAGGTTTTCCTTCAACACTTAAGTTCGTCGCCTCGAATCCTTTACGTTCGTACCATCGTGAGTCATTCACCGTTGCATTTCGATTTTGTTTTGGTTCCTTCCTTGTCAGTGGTTGGCCTGTACTCCCCAGGAAGGAGCATTACGTACGTAATGCATGTTGCCATTACGTACGTAACGGTTGTGTGTAAAATAGTACAGGGAATTCTGCGATTTTCGTTACGTACGTAAGCATTGGATAGCTTACGTACGTTAATAAGCTAACGTACGTTAGCTACGTAACTAACGTGCGTAGCGGCACGGGTTATAAACCCAGGAGTTGACCGATTTCGGCCATTTTCACTTCTCCTCCTCCCCATCCGACTCCTACACGATTTTCTTGGCACTTCCGGCAATTTGAAGCTTTGTAACTCCGATCCATCATCTTCTTTGAGTTTTTGGAGTATATTATCAACATCTAATCGTGTTCTTCGTCATTAATTCGAGGTAAACTCCTAGAACCTTGTTTTTGGGTAAATTGGGGATTTTCACATTTTCGTCTGATTCGTTCCGTATGATAGATTAATTCATGATGAATATGATTAATCTTATTGGTATTATTGGTTTTCCTACGGATTCATGGTATATTTTGTAGTTGTTGTGTATTCGAGAGGGTTGGGTTGTGGTCCGCCCTCGTTGTTGTTGTTAAATGGATATACATAAATCGTAGGTGAGTTTTCGGGTGTATTCCAATTCTGTATTCGTTTAGGATTGGTTGTGATTGTGTTCTTCGAATTGTTAGGTTTGTTTTTGTCGGTCCCTAGCATTCGTCAGCGTCTTTCCTTCCGTTCGTTGCATCGTCTATTGATCAAGGCAAGTACACTTATGAACTTACAATCTTAACGTAGTAGTATTGCATGAGAATGGTGTGTATGTGTATGCTCACTACGGGTTAGATCCGACGGGGTCTCGGTAGGGGTCCACATGTAACACCCACAGAATCAAACCAAGAATATTACACGCCGCAGACCCTCTCCGTGAGGATCCACCAGGCTAGACATCAAAACTACATAATAAATTACATACCGACATGATAAAATACAAAATCCGTAGACCAACTTGGTCTTTCGTCACTAACATACAAGTCAAAAATACACATTTCCATCTCGACTCATACCCGTACAAGGGTAAAATATACTCACAAACTAAAAGTACGACAGAAGAAAGACCATACACAAACTCGGACTGACTGTATCCAACACTGGCCTTCGTGTGATTAGTATCATTCGCCTTCCATCATCCTTCGCGCCGATCCTGTGTTTTGCTCCCAACCCTGCATGTACCTGGATGCAAAAACAGACATCCACCCCCGAATACTCGGGGGTTAGCAAAACTCCACTGTTTTGCTAGTACAAGTATAAAGTGCAAATACGAGCCATACAAAACACATTCCGAGAATACAACAAAAGTCTTCCCGAGATATTTGATAATTAAAATAGTTAAAGTCTTGAATGTAGAAACCAAAACAAGAAAACACTTTGAAAATATTTTCAAATCTCGGGAGTTTTTGAAAACATTTTCGATAGTAAAGTTCTTAATTCTCCAAAAGCCACTTAGGGTCACTGCCCCAATATTCATTTTCCAAAAATGCAAATCCGATTAACAAAACACGGGGTTCACAACCCAATTCACTACAGTCACAAAACACAGGGTCCACGACCCAACCATTTCGATCATCAATACAGGGTCCACGACCCGTTCATTCACTTCAATTCACTTTCAAAAATACATTACACATAACACATTATGTTTATGCCATTTTAGCCAAACACCAAGACTCAATATATAATGTCTCTCGACTCCGAGCAACAAGCATTGTGATACTCCGAACATATCACAATTAATCAACAGTACAAACATTCTGGCAATTCTCGGCCCGGTCCGGTCCCACCGTAAGGCCACCAAGTCCTGTGTGCCCGTCGAGCAATCCCGGTGAGAACGCCCACTCGAAGTAACTCTCGTGACCGGTCCGGCCGCTAAGCCACTGTGTCCCGTGTGACCCCGTCGAGTCAATCCCCGAGTGAGAGTACCCGAGAAAAACCTTACAACTCTCATCAATTCACGTTTCCAAAACCACAATCCTCAAGAGTCAATCACAATATATATAGTCAAGGTATTTTGCTAAAATGGCCATATTATTCTAACATATACTCACGACCCAGAATTAATACTATCCACAAAGAAACACACTTATCTCAACAACACCGAACGACACAACCCGTATCACACAACTCATGTAACCACCGATAACCACATGATTCCACGCACAATGCATAACAAAAGGATTTAACCACAAATTACCGACGACATATTCACACATAATGACATCATCCGAAGGTAGGGAGTTCCTATACTCAACACTAACACACATAGTCAAATAATCACATTAAGTCTCGAACGCAAGATTCATCCTTTAAGAAAACCATAATTGTAAATATACCGATTCTTTAGAAAAATGGTTGTAAACAATTCGTTTAGCACGTATCGTCAACTTTCAACCATCATATTCACAAAACACGTAATGTATGGGCAAGATACTTGCCTCAGTAGTTGATACCGGACACTCCGACGAACGTGGATTAACCGGAAAACCTCGAATGCCCAAAACTCTCCGGCGGAAACGACGGTAGAATCACCAATCGGAAAACGGCGAACGGAAGGGTTCCGGCTCGAGTTCTTCGCAAGGAACCTGACCCTAACATAATACCGTCAAAATAAACGATCTTATGAGAAAGAATAATCGTAGAGCGCCCAAAACCCCCCTCTAAGGATTTTCACCGGACACCTTCAAGGCACCGATTAGGAACTCAACAAAACGAAGAATCTTTAACAATCGAACCATGGATCAACAAGGAAATTAGTATAAAACAACTTAATAATCATCAATCCCTCACTATTCTAAGATATAACGAATCAAACGGACGAAATCAACAAAATCCCCAATTTTTCCCAAAACTAGAATTTTAAGAAAACTAACCTTGATTCGCTGGATTGAAGGATCTTATGGAGTGATTAATCGATGATATAAGCTCCAAAACTTCGTGGATTAGTTGTATAATAACATGCCTTCATGATCTCCAATGACCCAACCGCGGAAGAGAAAGGGAGAAAATGAAAAATGAGTGCAAACAGGACTGCTCGGTAATATTTATACTGGTGCAGTCTAGCGTGCGTTAGACTGCCGAGCTAGCGTGCGCTAGCGGGCGGTCATGGTCGAGAATGTTCGGCCAGGCCCGCCATCATGCGGCCCAGCACGTCTTGCTGTCGGCCCGGCCACATTCGAGAGACTTCTGGCTCGGCCAGTAGCGTCTGCAGCCTTCAAAGCCGTGGCGTGCGCTACTGCCCGGCCGTGCGTCTTGATGTCCGGCGATGGCGTGCGCTACTGCGATCCTTCCATCCGTAACCTTCGCCCATCGCCTCGGCCGACTAGCACGCGCAGCCAACCGGTCGTAGCGTGCGCTGCCTCCCGGCCGTAGCGTGCGCTACCTTTCGGCCATAGCGTGCGCTACGCCGGTTCCTGCCACACCCGCCCGGCCGGTGCTTGCACCCGTCCGGCCAGTGCCTGCAGCCATCCGGCCACCGTCCCCAACCGTCCGGCCAGTGTCCGAACACCATGATTCGACGACTCAATTTTTTGAAATCGCACGGAACGAACACGACAAAATACTCGGGGACAACATCATCGGTCCGAAATGAAAACAACGGATAACAAATCATCACCTACGGTCTTAAACGTCAAAATCAGTTGTCGAGAAAATAATACTGGAACTCGACAACCGGGAAATATCCGAAAAAATCCAAAATAACTGGAACGAAAATCGTGGGTATTACATTCTACCCCCCTAAAAATAAGTTTCGTCCCGAAACTTAAAACAAAAGCAAGGCGACTCTCGACAACACACCAGAACTTCATGCAGTATAAAGCCACTACGATCCAATTCAATACGCAAGAATGCTTACGAAAAGCAACGAGCATGAATCGTTGCGATTGATAAAACCGAGCAATACAAAAATCAAGTCACGATTCCAACGCTGAAAGGTATGAAATTCCAGTAACTCACAGATTTGGAAGATCAAATATGAAGAAAAATTTTCCAACACTTATGGAAATCGCAAAATGGCCCAGATGTACAATAATCACGATTTTGAGGTCAAACGATAATGATTGGACAACGACGAACGAATAGCAATGATCGAACAACAACGATAACCTTTGAAGTTCATACCTCAAATCAAGACATCAATAACTTGTAGGAAGTACGAGGTGTTAGTTTCGAACACGGTTCACAAGAAATCGATCCGAACATGGAAAGATCACAACGATATGCACATCAATTTGGGTCAATATCAGAACTCGCTCGAATGACAAATGAGAGAAACAACACAAGGTCAGAAGCATTAACGAACACAATCGCCTCAATACGGTCGAACAAAACGGAAACGAGAAGAAGAAGAAAAATGCGGGCATTACATCCTATCACCTTTAAAAGAGGTTTCATCCCCGAAACCTAAACAACGAAACGAAGTGTTTGAATATCAACCTTCCCGGCCATATCCTCTTGGTCCTGCATCTAGTCTCCATAACCAACTGTATCATGTCACGGTCGCCAGCCGTCCTCGGCATACTAAGCGGATTCTCACTCAATACGATTGCACCACTTCGCAAAAACAAATATGCTAAAGTACCAACTTAGCATAACATATCTCATAAGGTAACCAATAATAACTCGCAAAGAAAATCCACGAGGTATCCCTTTAAAGAAAATCTTTTGAAAATCATTGGATTTGTATGTTATTCAAAATAAACTTTTAAAAGTACTTTTGGTACCTCGGGTTATTTCATCAAAACTTGTAATCAACATACTCTAACCGCCTCATTTGAAATCATTTGCCAAAATAATAATTCCTTGTAACCGGCGTTATCAAAATCGTCATGCCTTTACTCATCACCATCACCGTTAACAACCAACAAGTTAACCATGCAAGATCATCAACCATTCCTACATACTCTAACATTTCCAAATCCAAGTTTGAACTTTACATCGAGTGAGATTTTTCATCTTTCACTATATATTTTGAAAAGAAATCGTATTGGTTTTTGAAAAAAAATATTTTATGATGTGAAAGATTTTTGAAAATCATGTACTCGAATTATTCGAAAATACAATAGTACGTTAAAGTCATTTCTGAAAATTCTCCCAACACTACACAAGAATTAACGACAGTAACATTTTACAAAATGTTCAAGGTATTTTAAAACAACTCTTTCAATACCGTCGAGGTTTTATTTGAGAATCCTAGGCCGGCTCGCAAATTTCAAACAATTTCCAAAGTTCATACAAAGCCGCCAACATAATCGCAACGTCAAATTAGTTTCAAAATTGATTTCCGAAACTTGCACAAACTTATGAAAGTTTCAGGAAAACATTTTCGAACACACACATACAGCAGACATAACTTATCAACTCACCGAACAAAATCAATTATCACTTAGCGCGAATGAAAGGTCACAACACACGTTCACACAAAACGGTTGTCATCACTAGACAACGCACATAGAATACAGTCACAGACGACTGACTGCAGAAAGTTAGACCTAACGGCAAAAATGCGGTTCCACATCCTCTGTCCCAGCTAACTAACGCACGCTACAATAATTATTTAGCGTGCGCTATTCATGCTGTATTAGAGCGCGTTACAACAACTTTAGCGTGCGCTACTCATGCCACATTAGCGCGCGCTAGCCTTGTACTTAGCGTGCGCTAACAGCTCAAATTCAGCACGTGATTACGAACATATATACGACATTACTAAAACCGATAGTTACAAATGAACAACGACAACATATGAATCTAAATGCCATCGATTCACATGCTTACAACACTTCGCGAGCAACCATCAAAGGACAACTGTCATCCAAAATCGAAATCTCGTCTATTAATAAAGAGAGCTGTCTTAACTCATACCGAACGACTTAGCATTCACATCACTGTTTTAATCTAAAACTGGCAACACTGCCCGAACAACAAGAACATCATCACGTATTTCTCGACTAACAGTCATAAAACCGATAAGTTGAAAACGAGAGTCACGTCTTGTCTACATTTTGTAAACTTCACTTGGGTTCAAAGATCGAGTTTGAAAAGTTATAATATAAAATGAAGATAAAATATCGGTAATTGGATTTCTCCAAAAATTTTGACCTTGAGGTCATCGTACGAAAATCAAACAACATAGGCCACATACTCACAAATCACCTTTAACTCCACAAAGATAACAAAAATCATACAAGTTCGTATATCACAAGGCACAATATAGTAGGAGACTTACATCCACAGTCGCACGAAGATGATGGTGCACCTCGATACTAATCACGGCCGACATCACGGGCGACGCGTCGCGACACGACTTATCTGAGACACAATCGGAGAACAAGACACGACAATACCCGATCGACCCGGCGACCTAGGTTTCCGCAACCTAAGCTCCGATACCATAAATGTAACACCCCGAGAATCAAACCAGAATATTACACGCCGCACCCTCTCGTGAGGATCCACCAAGCTAGACATCAAAACTACATAATAAATTACATACCGACATGATAAAATACAAAATCGTAGACCAACTTGGTCTTTCGTCACTAACATACAAGTCAAAATACACATTTCCATCTCGACTCATACCGTACAAGGGTAAAATATACTCACAAACCAAAAGTACGACTGAAGAAAGACCATACACAAACTCGGACCGATCGTATCCAACACGCCTTCGTGTGATTAGTATCATTCGCCTTCCATCATCCTTCGCCGATCTGTGTTTTGCTCCCAAACTGCATGTACTGGATGCAAAACAGACATCCACCCCGAATACTCGGGGTTAGCAAACTCCACTGTTTTGCTATTACAAGTATAAAGTGCAAATACGAGCCATACAAAACACATTCCGAGAATACAACAAAAGTCTTCCCGAGATATTTGATAATTAAAATAGTTCAAGTCTTGAATGTAGAAACCAAAACAAGAAAACACTTTGAAAACATTTTCAAATCTCGGAGTTTTCAAAACATTGTCGATAGTAAAGTTCTTAATTCTCCAAAAGCCACTTAGGGTCATCGCCCAATATTCATTTTCCAAAAATGAAAATCCGATTAACAAAACACGGGGTTCACAACCCAATTCACTCCGATACAAAACACAGGGTCCACGACCCAACCATTTCGATCATCAGTACAGGGTCCGCGACCCGTTCATTCACTTCAATTCACTTTCAAAAATACATTACACATAACACATTATGTTTATGCCATTTTAGCCAAACACCAAGACTCAATATATAATGTCTCTCGACTCCGAGCAACAAGCATTGTGATACTCCGGACATATCACAATTAATCAACAGTACAAACATTCTGGCAATTCTCGCGACCGGTCGGCCCGGTCCCGCCGTAAGGCCACCAAGTCCCTGTGTGCCCCGTCGAGCAATCCCCAGGTGAGAACGCCCACTCGAAGTAACTCTCGCGACCCGGTCCAGCCGCTAAGCCACCAGGTCCCCGTGTGACCCCGTCGAGTCAATCCCCGAGTGAGAGTACCCGATAAAAACCTTACAACTCTCATCAATTCACGTTTCCAAAACCACAATCCTCAAGAGTCAATCACAATATATATAGTCAAGGTATTTTGCTAAAATGGCCATATTATTCTAACATATACTCACGACCCAGAATTAATACTATCCACAAAGAAACACACTTATCTCAACAACACCGAACGTCACAACCCGTATCACACAACTCATGTAACCACCGATAACCACATGATTCCACGCACAATGCATAACAAAAGGATTTAACCACAAATTACCGACGACATATTCACACATAATGACATCATCCGAAGGTAGGGAGTTCCTATACTCAACACTAACACACATAGTCAAATAATCACATTAAGTCTCGAATGCAAGATTCATTCTTTAAGAAAACCATAATTGTAAATATACCGATTCTTTAGAAAAATGGTTGTAAACAATTTGTTTAGCACGTATCGTCAACTTTCAACCATCATATTCACAAAACACGTAATGTATGGGCAAGATACTTGCCTCAGTAGTTGATACCGGACACTCCGACGAACGTGGATTAACCGGAAAACCTCGAATGCCCAAAACTCTCCGGCGGAAACGACGGTAGAATCACCAATCGGAAAACGGCGAACGGAAGGGTTCCGGCTCGAGTTCTTCGCAAGGAACCTGACCCTAACATAATACCGTCAAAATAAACGATCTTATGAGGAAGAATAATCGTATAGCGCCCAAAACCCCCCTCTAAGGATTTTCACCGGACACCTTCAAGGCACCGATTAGGAACTCAACAAAACGAAGAATCTTTAACAATCGAACCATGGATCAACAAGGAAATTGGTATAAAACAACTTAATAATCATCAATCCCTCACTATTCTAAGATATAACGAATCAAACGGACGAAATCAACAAAATCCCCAATTTTTTCCAAAACTAGGATTTTAAGAAAACTAACCTTGATTCGCTGGATTGAAGGATGTTATGGAGTGATTAATCGATGATATAAGCTCCAAAACTTCGTGGATTAGTTGTATAATAACATGCCTTCATGATCTCCAATGACCCAGCCGCGGAAGAGAAAGGGAGAAAATGAAAAATGAGTGCAACAGATCGCTCGGTAATATTTATACTGGTGCAGTCTAGCGTGCGCTAGACTGCCGAGCTAGCGTGCGCTAGCGGGCGGTCATGGTCGAGAATGTTCGGCCGGGTCCGCCATCATGCGCTGAGCACGTGTGCTATCGGCCCAGCCACATTCCAGAGACTTCCTGGCTCGGCCAGGTAGCGTGCGCAGCCTTCATGCCGTAGCGTGCGCTACCTGCCGGCCGTAGCGTCTTGATGTCAAACGATGGCGTGCGCTACTGCCGATCCTTCCATCCGTAACCTTCGCCGCCCGCCTCGGCCGACTAGCGCGCGCAGCCAACCGGTCGTAGCGTGCGCTGCCTCCCGGCCGTAGCGTGCGCTACCTTTCGGCCATAACGTGCGCTACGCCGGTTCCTGCCGCACCCGCCCGGCGGTGCACCACCGTCCGGCGATGCTCGCAGCCCATCCGGCCACCGTCCCCAAACGTCCAGCCAGTGTCCGACCACCATGATTCGACGACTCGATTTTCCGAAATCGCACGGAACGAACACGACAAAATACTTGGGGACAACATCATCGGTCCGAAATGAAAACAACGGATAACAAATCATCACCTACGGTCTTAAACGTCAAAATCAGTTGTCGAGAAAATAATACTGGAACTCGACAACCGGGAAATATCCGAAAAAATCCAAAATAACTGGAACGAAAATCGTGGGTATTACACCACAGAGACGTGGATCGACGAGCTTGCTTTTAACCACTACGGGTTAGATCAGAAGGGGTCTCGGTAGGGGTCCACAGAGACGTGGATCGGCGGTTAATTGTGGTGCATTTTACAAATGTGATTTGATTATGGCATTTCCGGAAATGAGTGCTTTTGAACTATATTTTCATGATTGCATGCATTGACTATATGTGTAAGATGTAAGTTCATTTGGTTACTTGTACTAGCGTAATTGCTAACCCCTCTGGGGACCCATTTCGGGGAAATTCGTTTTATGAATTTCAGGTCAGGTTCATCGAGACGAGCGGGCGCTGGATCAGTATGCGGATGATGGCCGTGCGTGATGATTGTGCACGAGTGGTGTATTATTGTTTTCTATCTTTTTACCTTTTGTGGTTTTTAAACTAATAGAAGTACTCGAGTACTTAAGAGTTCTTGTTCGTCCGGATTGTATTGTTGTCTATTGTGTTTGCGTCAGATGATGGTGTTATGTTGACCGGTTGAACCGGGTGGATTATTTTGTTTTGCGTCTTTATGATGAAGTGTTATTTTGTTGTTTCCGTGAGTCGATGAGTATGATGTTTGATCAGCCTGGTGGGTCCCATATAGGGATTCACGGCGCTGTAATATACCTCGAATATCTTGGGGGTGTTACACCAAGATCACTGGAGCCTTTCAAGTATCGAAAGATGTGTTTTACTCCATTCCAATGCCTTATCGTGGGAGCGGAGCTAAATCTCGCTAATAGATTCATAGAGAATGCGATGTCTGGACGAGTACATTGAGCCAGATACAACAACGCACTGATTGCGCTAAGGTACGGTGTTTCTGCTCCAAGGACCTCTTCATCCTCCTCTTTGGGACGAAACGGATCCTTGTTCATTTCCAGACTTCGACCAACCATGGGGGTAGCAAGAGGATGTGCCTTGTCCATACTAAATCGCCTGAGCATTTTATGGACATAGGCACACTGATGAATAAGTATGCCATCATCTCGATGTTCTAGCTCTAACCCCAAGTAGAATCGAGTCCTCCCCAGGTCTTTCATCTCGAATTCGGATTTAAGGTAGCGGGCCGTTTCATTGACCTCATATATGGTACCGATAACGTTCATGTTATCTACATAGACGGCTACAATCACGAATCTTGTATCTGTTCTTTTCACGAAGATGCATGGACAGATATCACTGTTCTCGTATCCCTTCCCAACCAAGTATTCACATAGGCGGTTGTACCACATCCTTCCGGATTGTTTCAACCCATACAGTGAACGACGTAATTTCACAGCGTAAGCGCTCCGTGGTTTAGAGCTACTTGATTTGGGCAATGAAATCCCTTCGGGGACTTTCATATAAATATCCGTATCTAGATCCCCATAAAGATACGCTGTAACCACATCCATAAGTTGCATATTCAGTTTTTCGGACACTACCAAACTGACTAAGTAGCGGAAAGTGATGATGTCCATAACGGGAGAATACGTCTCCTCGTAGTCAATGCCAGGGCGCTGCGAGAAGCCTTGGGCAACTAGTCTCACTTTGTAATGCCTAACCTCATCCTTATCATTGCGTTTATGAACAAATACCCACTTATGTCTAACTGGTTTAACGCCCACGGGTATTGGCTCGATAGGGTCAAATACCTCACGTTTAGCCATTAAGTCTAGTTCAGCCTGCATTGCATCTTTCTATTTCGGCCAATCAGCTCGTTGTTGACATTCAGCAACTGAGCGCGGCTCAGCATCATCGTCTTCAATAATTTCTTGAGCGACGGAGTAGGCAAAAGCATCATCGACTAGCGTGGACGACCTGTCCAATAGTACGTATTCACTCGTAAATTGCATCGAGATTTCTTTATTCTCTGACATCAACAAAGTTTCCGATGCGTCCGTCGATTGTTCCATTTTTTATTCGAGGACATATCCGTAGTCAGAGATAATCTCGTGTGATGGAGTCACTGTGTCTATGATGAGAGGATTTTGTGCCTCCGTTCCTCTTCTCTTTCGAGGTTCGGTATCCTTTCTACCCACTGGCCTCCCCCTCTTTCGAGCAGGGATAAGAGCAGCCGAAGTAGCCGTCCCACCACTAAGGTTGACGCCGGGGGCATCATCCCTTTGGGCGGCTGAACCTTGCCCTATAACTGGGACTTCTAACCTTTCAGGAACATTCGCAGCGGGAATGGTAGATCTTGTCACTTTCGCAGTATCAGTAAAGCTGTCGGGCATCGAATCCGCAACTTTCTGAAGACTGAGAATACGTTGCACTTTTAGCTCGGATTGAGCTATGCGGGGATCTTTATGAGTCAAGGAGGGAGCACACCAGATAATTTCCTGGCATTCAACTGGAATCGTTCGATTCCTCTCTCCCCCTAACGACGGGAAGTTTGTCTCATCAGAGTAACAGTCTGCAAATCTTGTAGTAAATAGATCTCCTGTCAAAGGTTCCAAATATCGGATAATTTTAGGCGATTCATAGCCAACGTATATACCTAATCGTCTTTGCAGACCCATTTTAGTACGCTGTGGAGGTGTAATTGGCACATAGACTACACAACCAAAAATGCGTAAGTGTGAAATATCAGGCTCATATCCAGTTACCAACTGGTACGCACTAAACGATTGATTGACAGTGGGTCTAAAGCGAATAAGTATAGCCGCATTCAAAATTGCATAACCCCAGGCAGAAATCGGCAAGTTGGTGCGCAATACCAATGCTCGGGCGATAAGCTGTAACCGCTTAATCATAGCCTCACCAAGGCCATTGTACAAATGAATATGGGGGACGGGATGTTCAACTTCAATCCCAATCGACATGGAATAGTCGTCAAAATACTTAGACGTAAACTCACCAGCGTTGTCCAATCTTAATGACGAGATTGGAAAGTCGGGGTGGTTAGCCCGTAACTTGATGATTTGTGCTAGGAGTTTAGCAAATGCAGCATTTCTTGTGGATAGTAGAGCGACGTGTGACCATCGCATCGATGCATCAACCAGAACCATAAAGTATCTGAATGGTCCGCACTCTAGTTGAATAGGTCCACAAATGCCCCCTTGAATTCTTTGTAAGAAGGGAATATTTTGTGTTGAGTCTTTAGCAAAGGACGGAGAGGGTATCAACTTTGCTAGTGAACAGGCTTTGCAAAACGATTTATGGGCATTAGAAATTGCCACGGAAGCCTCTGGATTTACGAGAGATGCACCTTCAACCTTATCAGGGCGTGCGATCTTTAATCCCGATGATACGGTATCAAGCTCACTCACATCAATGCCGATATCGAGTGGTGCTTCCAATCATTTTCTGGACTTGAAAAACAGATGACCATGTGAGTTTTTCAAAATGCAAATCATCATGTCGCGTCCAGGGTGACCGAGTCGGTCATGCCATAGTTGGTATGCTTCGGAATCACAAAGTTCGTGACTCACAATGTAGAATTCAATAACCCTTATTGTAGTCTGGTATAAACCACTACTTAGACTCATTAGTTTCTCGAGAACGAGGCGTGTTCCGCATTCTGCCAGAGTAACACATAAAAATTCTGTCCCATTCTCACAATGTGTATCAAGATGATAACCGTTGGCACGGATGTCCCTAAAACTTAGCAAGGTTCGGTTTGCTCTTGGGGCATAGAGAGCATTTGTGACATTAATATGCGTACCATTAGGTAGCAAGAAATGAGCAGGTCCCCTCCCTTGTATTACTTGGGAGGAACCAATCATTGTTGTCACTGAGGATATATATGGCACAATATCCTTAAATAATTGCCTATTCCGAAGAATAGTGTGGGTTGTTCAACTATCAGCAAGGCACTCAATTTCGCCATGATCCATATACAATAAGACATGAAACTCGGTTAGTCTTGTGATGAAAGACATAGTGAAAACTCATTAACTTCGAGTTTGGGGAAATTCGACCAAGTTGGTTAGGATCAAAGTTAGCACAATCGCTGGAAATAATTTCCGCGTAGCTTGACCTTTGTTCAGTAAAACAACAATAACTTCTTCGTTAAGAAGAATATGGACGAACGGTCAGTTGTTCTGGAAATTAGACTTCCGTATCTTTCTTTCCACAGGTTGTGCACTTTCTGGATCATTAAACTCAGATCTCAGTGCTCGTTTCAAGTTGCTATTTTGGTATTTCCCTATTGTTGAGTGATAGAGCAAGGTTGAAGCCTTTTTCAAAGGCATTATTGTTGATACAATACTATGGCAATATGGCCATAAGAGCGTTTAAACACTTCAAAACGCATCAGGGTGTTCGATTTATATCTCGACTAATGATCCTTTCGGTAACTCCAACTTGGTAGACTTGCAGAGAAAGTAGGAATGTCGGTACAGTTAAGGCTGTTTAAAAACCACTGATTCCGTTTGAACTTTCAAAGCATAAACAAATACCAAGGAGGATGCGTCTAGTCTTGATCATAAGTTTTGATGAAATCCACCAATGTATCAAATTAACCAAGCAATTCATTACTGAGCAATTGTTTTGTGATAAACCAAACATGCTTTCGAAGGGAAAAATAAAATTCGTTTTTGCACAATCACAGCAATTAAAAGAATTTTATTCATCATGGCCAACTTTATTATATTCATAGAAAATCCAAAGTAGTTCTAGAAAACTAGAAACAAGACAAAACATAACCAAAGCATAAAATTAGTCAAACTACAATGATCTAGTCAAAGTCGGCAACATCCATATGTTGGTCTTTGTCCGCATTGGTGAGAGGAGGGATCTCAGTATGGTTCACCTCCGTATTCTCATTATCTTCCTCCATGTAATTTGACTCTTGAGTCAAGTACTGTTTATAGTGCTTGTAGTAAGCTTGGATGTTCTTTGGCGCCTTGCAATTGCGGTAAGTATGCTTCTTTGATCCGCAAGTATACCAATTCCGGCCTTCCTTTGGAGTGGTTCTAATCCCGGCGGCAGGAGGCGGTCCACATGGCTGGGTTCCACTAGGTCCGATGGCCGGGCCACTTTACCTCTTCCACACATTGGAACGATGACCTCGTCTTTTCCCTCGCTTGCTCGAGTCATGCACCAGTGGTGCTTGCAAAAACTGAGTAGCGTTGCCTTTTCTATTTTGTCGTGGTGCCTTCCTGTGGGTAGCCTGATTCACTTCCGGAATCGGCTTCGTACCAGCTGGGCGCGCATTGCTATTGAGAATAACCTCATGGTGCCTTTCTTTTTTGCAAGGTGGGAGATAAGGTCACTAAAATTTTTAATTCTCCCTTCCTCATAGGCAACGCGCAGCTGATGAGCAATCACACTTGCTCCCACGGGAAACGTGTTAAGAGTCTTCTCGATCAAATCTTGATCAGACTTCTTGACACCACAAAAACCAAGATCAGTGCGAAGATCAAAGATGGCTTGGTTATAGGCCTCCACATTTGCATAATCCAAAAATCGGATTTGCTCCATTGAAGTTGCAATTCGGGGAAGCGCTGATCATGCACATTATTAAATCATTGTTCGAGTGTATCCCATAGTTCTTTGGGGGTTTGCAAATTCATGGAGTCTTTGGAAGGATCTGAAGGGTGAGAAGGCGACATAATTCAAGGAGTCTCTGACCCGCGAAGGAAGTTTTTTGCGGGGGATGCTGACCATATGTGGACCAGCATGGCCAATGCTATTTGGAGTGTGGGCGAGAAAGTGGTTGGGGTTTCTTCGGGTAGGTCTAGTGGACATAAGGAGGCATGGTGGTGGAATGAGGAGGTTCAAAAGAAGGTTAAGGCTAAACAAGCGCTATTTAAGGAGCTTTTGTCGGTTAATGCTGGGGAGGAGGGAATCGTGAAGATTGTAGCGTACAAGGTGGCGAAAAGAGAGGCTAAGAAGGAAGTGGCTAAGGCTAAAGGTGAGGCTTACGAGTAAATATACAAGCGCCTAGACACCAAAGAAAGTGCGAATGCTATTTTTAAACTAGCGAAAGCTAAGGAAAGAGGGCGGCGAGACTTGGGTCCCGTTAAGTATATTAAGGATGATTTGGGCCAAGTGTTAGTGAACGATGTGGCAATTAAAGAGAGGTGGAATAAGTATTTCTTTGAACTTTTCAATGGGGCTAGGGGAAGCGACTCAGTGGTGCAAGAAGTTAGTCTATCTTCTGCTCGTTCGTTTAGTTCCTGCGAAAGCATCAGCAAGGAGGATGTAAAGGGTGCCCTAATGAAGATGGGTAGAGCTAAGGCTGTAGGCCCGGATCAGATCCCTATTGATGTGTGGCTTTGTCTGGGGGAAGTTGGAGTTCAGTGGCTAGCGGAGCTGTTTAACATCCTCCTCAGAGGCTCTAAGATGCCGACGGAGTGGAGGCGTAGTATTGTCGTGCCGTTTTTCAAGAACAAAGGCGATGCTCAGAGTTGTAGTAACTATAGGGGTATTAAACTCCTCAGTCATACTATGAAACTTTGGGAAAGAGTGGTGGAATGCAGGGTTAGAAGAGAAGTTGAGATTTCAGAGAACCAATTTGGGTTCATGCCGGGGAGGTCCTCGACAGAGGCCATTCATCTCGTCAGACGCCCTATGGAGAAGTTTAGAGAGCGGCGTAAGGACCTCCATATGGTGTTCATTGATCTAGAGAAGGATTATGATAGCATTCCGCGCGATGTTATTTGGAGGAGCCTAGAAGAGAGGAGGGTGTCGTTGCCGTTCGTTAGGGCGATCCAAGACATGTACTCCCAAGCTAGGACTTGCGCTAGGACCCCAGTTGGTGACACCCAGTATTTCCCAGTTGAGATAGGGCTACACCAGGGGTCGGCGCTAAGCCCTCTTCTCTTCGCTCTAATCCTTGACGTCATTTCGCGGGGGTTACAAGATGGCATCCCGTGGTGCATGCTTTTTGCTGATGACATTGTGTTAGTGGCAGAGTCGAGGAGGGAGGTGAACTCGAAGTTGGAGATTTGGAGGTCTAAGTTAGAATCCCAGGGCTTGCGTGTGAGCCGGTCTAAGACCGAGTATCTCTGGTGTAACTTTAGTGGTGAGGCCAACGAGGAATAAATAGAGGTAATGATTGCGGATCAGATCGTACCCCATACGGATAAGTTCAAGTATTTGGGTTCGATCATTCAGAAGGAAGGCGAGTGTGAAGATGATGTCACTCATCGTATCAAGGCGGGGTGGCTGAGGTGGAGAGCAGCAACAGGGGTCCTGTGTGACAAGAAAATCCCTCTAAAGTTGAAGGGTAAATTCTATAGAGCGGCAATCAGACCTGCTATGCTGTATGGCTCCGAATGTTGGGCGATGAAGAAGTCGCTTGAGAGCAAGTTGGAAGCGGCTGAAATGAGAATGTTACGTTGGTCGTGTGGTCGCACAATGCTGGATAGAATCCCAAATGGGGTTTTCAGGAATGCGCTAGAAGTGGCGCCCATTTCAGCGAAAGTTAGGGAAGGGAGATTGAGATGGTTTGGCCACGTCCGCAGTAGGCAGGCTTCTGCTCCGGTGAGGAGGGTCGAGAGTTTATTGGTTGTCGGGGAGAGGAGGAGAGGCAGACCTAGGAGGACGTGGGAAGAACAGCTGAGATTAGATTTGAAGGCTTTAAACCTTTCCGAGACCATGACTGTTGATAGGGGCTCTTGGAGGCGCCAGATCAGTGTTGTGGATTCCTTTGTAGGGAGCGATGCTGTAGTTGAGAGACTCAGGGTTGGGTTGTCTCGGTTAGCTTTGACCTAGAACATTGCATCTTTTACCTGTATGGTTTATTTTATCCTATTGCCTTTGGCATGTGGTGTGTTTTTGGCAGGGAGCTGTGCGCAGAGTCAACCTCTCCTCTGTTAGAGTAACGTGCATCGAGAGTTCAGTTGCCAAAGTCCCATTAGGTAAGGCTCATGTGAATTAAGCCATGGGCTCAGGTATGCTTTGGAGCTTTTTCGTATCATATGCTTCTTTGTATATTTCACGCTATACTTTGCTGTGCACTAAGCTGAGGGTCTTCACGGAAATAGCCTCCCTACCATAAAAAGTAGGGGCATGGTCTGCGTACATCTTACCTTCCCCAAACCCTGCTCTGTGCGGGAAATACTGGGTATGTTTGGTTTGGTTTGGTTTCAAATTCATGTAACACTTTTTCAACAACGGATGTATATGTCTACGCAAGTACATCAGTGCATTAGCCTTGGTTTTCTCGCTCGGTTCTTGAGCGGTAGGCTCGTTAGAGGGAAAGATGGTGGTGGTAAATCTTTTACCGACGAACGCCAAACGAACGTCTGAGACCCACCTATGGTACTCCTTACCAGCATGGTCAAGGATGTCGAACTCCGGATAAACATTGGAGCTTTGTGCCATCTACAAGATATAAACAAGAGGAAATTAGTCTTGCTGGATTTTCAGTGACAATGTAAACAGTCACAATCGATGCTTTTAAAAGCGTGTAACATAACCGTTACTCGATGTACTTCCCTTAATTGTTGTTTAGTAAAGTCGACCAAAAAAGAACGGCGATATCAGATCGCACCCAGATACGTGGTGTATGCAACAACCACAAGTATCGACTTTCAACAATTCCGTGACTCCCCCAAGACCGTCACACAATTTTCTTCGACACGCAGAGATACCGACTTCTCTTGCGGTCTCATCCACCGCAAAGTAGCATGAGAGATAAAGAACCCAATAACCCATGTCCCCAAAAGAAAATTTCCCAAAAATGAGAGAATTGAATAGGGACAAGTCAGATAATTACCTCGATTATAAAATTAGGCACGTGATATGGATGAATTTGTGGTGTGCTTCGATCTACCGGTTGGTACTCGATGCGACGACGTGAAACCTGGGGCGCAATTTTGGCGGCTTCGGAAAATAAGTTGATGTTCGAGTTTTGGTCCGAGGTTCAGAACCGGCCGGACTTGGGGCTGGCCGAGCCGGCGGCGGTGGTCGCCGACGGCCGCCGTCGGCGTCCGGCGGTGATGTTCCGCCTGACCGACCGGCGGCGGATTTTGGCCGGATCGATCGGCGACGACGCCCGGCGAACGGTGGTCCGGGCGGCGCGCGGCGGTGGCGGAAGCTGCCCAATTTTTCTCTCTCTCTTTTTTTTTTGTTCGAGCTACGTGCTGATAACGTGTTTAAGGAGAAAGTAAAAGACAGCAAATCAATTGTATTGATAACAATGAATAGAGAGGCCTTTATATAGGCATTACAATGAGAGTCCTTCCATACATAGGATTCCTAGTTAAAGTAAGACATCTAACAAGATCCTACTACATCTGGAAGAGTCTAGAACCTTCCATAACTCTATCCCCCTACAACCAGTATTAGGTAAGACACCAATAACGGAAGGATTTTCCGGAATTTTATATATATATATATATATATATATATATATATATATACACACACATGTGTGTGTGTGGATTCTGGTGAGAATACCATTTATAATGAGAATTAGGAATGATTTTAAGCCTTAGATTTTAGTAGTTTTATTAAACAGGATTTAATTGTTAAATATGCTAATTAATTAATTGAAATTAAGTCTATTACACACTGGAGGGCATAACCGGAAAAAAAAACATTCTGCATATTCTAGTTAGCCGCTAAATACCATACACAATCTGTTATTCAATTTTTTTCCAAACATAACTATCTTTAAAACTTCCTAGAATAAATGTGAATGGTTGTTAGAAGCTTAATGCCAATGGAAGAATATTTCGTTACACTCTATTATTTTGGAAACATAAGCATAATTAAAGCATTATGTGTTGTGCATAAATGTGTGATAATACATGCATTGCCAAAAAAAAAAAAATGTGTACCATGCAATGTAATGCATATTAACTATCAATAATATGCATATGGAACTAATGATTTATGCAAATTTCAATAGGGCTTTAGCAGAAAGTATATAAAGGACATTGATATTTAAGAAGTAGTTTCATTAATATCTAAAATCTAAAATAATATCATAAACTTTGTTCTAATGTACTTTTAGGAAAAGGAATATAAATAAAAAAAAATGTTCATTCAGTATTTGGTTCAACCATGTCACAGTTTCGTGCTTCGTGTTCGTGATGTGCCATTTGTTTGCATTTGCTGCATCTTCTCTTCGGCTTGTTTATATCTCGCACTACAAAGACACATAATAGTTTCACATCTTTAACTTTACCAAAAAAATGAAGCTAAAGAATAAAAGATGACAAAAAAATTAAATAAAAGTATCACATATGTGACGCCTTAAAATTAAATAAAAACAGTCAGCATTTTTTAAACAAAGGCGTCACATATGTGACGCCATTTTGCATTTTTTTTTTATTTTATTCCACATATTAGCGTCATATATGTGACGTTAAAGCTTTATTCTTTAGCGTCACACATGTGACACCAATATGTGATAATCGATTTTTAAAAAAAAATATTTTTCCTTAAACGGTATCACATATGTGACGCCAAAGACTAAAGTTTTAGCGTCACATATCTAACGCCAATATGTGATAATCGATTTTTTTAAAAAAAATATTTTTCCTTAAATACAAATTCTGGATACTAAATTCATTTTAAATGTACAGATTTGTATTGGTTTAAATATTAAATACTATAAATAATAAATTTTAAATTATATTTAATGTAACACCCCGAGATATTCGGAATAATTACAGCGCCGTAAACCCTTTAGGTAAGAATTTACAAGGCTAATTTTAAAAAGAGTGTAAATATAAACCAATCGTACAACTGAAGTTCAAATGCAGATTTGATTCAACCGATCAATTGAGTTAACTTATACAACCATATCGAAAGGACATTATTAAAACAGACGTACTCGAGTACTAAATAGACCAAGGAGACAAATCACAATAACAATAAACATCAACCACATCACTGAGCCATTTCATCGTCCTGTCGCATCGTGGTTGCTTCCCCGCTCCTCGGCTACCTGAACATCAAAACAATGTCCACCCCCGAAGGGGTTAGCAAAACAATGCTAGTACAAGTATCGTAATACATAAATCATCAATGCATCATAAATCATGCAAAATGGACTTCCGCCACCGGAATCCAACGATGCGAATCCTCATGATTCCATCAACACAAGACAGGTAATCCAAATGATCCAGCGCCCTTGGTATAGATCCCCATGATGATCCCGTCGGACCAACGCATGGTGGAAAACCCGTCCAATGATCCGGCGCCTCAAGATAGATCCCCATGATGATCCCGGACCAACGCATGGTGGACATTCGATCCAGCGCCCTCAAGATAGATCCTCATGATCCCTCGGATCATTTATATCATAAATCAATCAACTATGCATACATATATGCATTTCAATATGTTCATCAATACGAACAAATAACAACGAATACCACGAGAAATTTGAATATATCTCATATTCAACAACATGAACAAAACCACAAGCATGATCAAAGTTTCAATATAAATCGAACTCGACATATGATACTTGCCTCGAAAATGGCAAGAACGAAACACTTCAATGATCTCAACACACTCGAAGGCCGCCTCCTTCGATCAATGTAACAAGCTCGAACCTTAACAAAAGGAATGATATACAAATCATCTCAAGTCGAATGATGGCCTAACAATTCGGTCTACGGCCGAAAAGCTCAAAATAAACAATGCTCGATCGCTTAGCGTGCGCTACGTACTCTACGTAACGTGCGCTAAGCCGGCCTGTTAGCGTACGCTATCGTATAAGACTAGCGTGCGCTAGCCACAGACTGACAGTTTGAATCGGATGATACATAATGTATGTTACGTACGTATTGTGCGTTAACTCAACCCCGATAGCGCACGTTAACTAACGTATGTTAGCGTGCGCTAATCTTGCATGGCAGAATACTGCTAACAGAAAACTGGGTTGAATGGTGATGAACTCATGAATTCTATGGTGATAAAACAAGTCATCCTCGAGCATATCATGCTAATAAGGTTTGTGGAAGTTCTTTGATTATGAGATACAAATATACGGATAATCATCTCAACATCATAATTCATCTACGATCTTCAAGAAATATTCTAAGTTCCATTCGTCCTACGTTCCAAAACGCATGATTCCAAAGTATAAAACGTAACAACTGGGTAATATCCGTTTACTGATCATAAATCGATTTGAAAATGCTAAGGAGTCCAAATACTAAGATGGTTCAAAGGTTCAAACGATATATAGTGTCGATACGTCAAAAGTATCCTTCTAACATGTGATGACCGATTATAAACGAAATACTGGCTATCAAAACATGATCAACGTCAATACTAACATCGGTGAAGAATCACCTACCTCAAGGTAGTGAAGAACACGGAGAAAATCAAAGCAATCCAACACCGAAGGCTTAAACACCAATCTCCAACGATGTACGATCTTCAATCACGAGCTAGGATGTTGATATGGAGTGTTTAGGATGAAGGAAGTTATGTTCTAAGTGTAAGAATTCGGGTAATGAGAGAAGAAAGAACTGAAATCACGAATAGGATGCTGTCCTATTTATAAGAAATGGCTATTAGCGCGCGCTAGACCCTGCTCGTAGCGTGCGCTAATGGCTCACTGACTTAACTGTATTCAGCACTTAGCGTGCGCTACGCATATACCTGTAGCGTGCGCTAAGGCGTTGACTTGGCTTTTCCCAAAATCCGTCCAGGTTCATCCCGACACGATCCGACAGGGGTCCCCCGGCCAGATCTCACCTACCGCACGTCTCAATCAAATTGACCACACATAGCGTGCGCTAATAATCCTTTGTAGCGTGCGCTATTGAGTCTATGTTAGCGTACGCTACACATAGCCGATAGCGTGCGCTACATGCGCAGAATTACAATTTGTAACTCACATACATGAAATCATACGCTCGACAACATCGGATTATGAAACACGGAGAATAATACTCAGATCAAGTACAACGATTACAATATCACAAGTTCCAAATACAAGTCAGAAATCTCGGGTATTACATCTTTCCTCCCTAAAAAGAAGTTTTGTCCCGAAACTTAAGATGAAATCAACTCTGGATATCTAGCCTTCATACTGTCCTCCGTTTCCCAAGTGGCCTCTTCAACTCCGTGTCGTGACCATTGTACTTTAACCAAGTGTATTGGTTTATTCCTCAATTGTTTGATCCGGCTCTCAAGTATCTTGATTGGTCTCTCTTCGAAGGTGCCATCATTAGCTATCTCGATCTCGTCGAAATCAATGACGTGACTGGAGTCCGGTACATACTTCCGCAATTGGGATACGTGAAACACATTGTGAACGTGACTCAGCGATGGCGGTAAGGCCAACCTGTATGCTAAATCTCCAACTCTCTCGAGGATCTCAAATGGTCCGATATATCTCGGACTAAGCTTGCCTCTCCTCCCAAAACGGAAAATCCCTCGTGTAGGAGACACCTTCAATAGTACATGGTCCCCAGCGTCGAACTCTAGAGGGCGACGACGTATATCTGCATAAGATTTCTGTCGACTCTGGGCAGTCAACAATCTTTCTCGAATCAAAGCTACCTTCTCTTGAGTCTGAATAATCAATTCCGGTTCCGTCCCGATCAAATCCGAAGAATCATCCCAACACAGGGGTGATCGACATCTTCTTCCGTACAAAGCTTCAAATGGTGCCATTTTGATAGCATGCCAACTATTATTATAAGTGAATTCAATCAAGGGCAAGTGAACTTCCCAATCAGTTGACCAATCTAATGCACAAGCTCTAAACATGTCTTCTACTGTTTGTATAGTCCTTTCGGACTGACCGTCCGTTTGGGGATGATAAGCCGTGCTAAAGTTGAGCTCAGTCCCCAAAGCCTTGTGAACTGCTTTCCAGAAGTGTGACACGAAACGGCCATCTCGATCCGAAATAATGGTCTTCGGCGTCCCATGCAATCTGACTATCTCCGCAATAAATACTCACGCCAATCTCTCGGGTCCCCATGTATTTTTAATCCCTAGGAAATGAGCCGACTTGGTTAGTCGATCAACTACAACCCAAATCATGTTCATTCCCGTTCTAGTCCTTGGCATACTGGTGATGAAATCCATCGAGATGTCCTCCCACTTCCATTCAGGATCTAAGCGGCTTTAACATTCCGGCAGTCACCGATGTTCGATCTTAACCTCACGACAAGTCAAACACCTCGAAACATACTCTGCTACGTCCTTCTTCATATTCCCCACCGGAAGTTTTGTTTTAAATCCTTATACATCTTACTGGCTTAGGGTGAATAGAATAGGCGCTGTGAGCTTCCTTGAGAATAGTCCTTCTCAAATCATCATCATCGGGAACGCAAAGTCGACTCAAATCTCGAACTCCATCATCTTGTATCACGAATCTGGTCTTTTCCTTTCTTTACTTCGTCACATAATCGAAGGATCGGAGAATCGCTCAATTGTTTAGACTTGATCTCCTCGACTAGTGATGAAGTCGGTTCCATCACATAAAGTTGCCCTTCGATTCCCGGTGCCCATACTTCAATCCTCGCGGATCGGCTCTCGTTGAATCTTGGTTTGGAACGTAAGTGCTTCCAACACTCAAGAGAAACAGTTTACGGCTCAAAGCATCGGCTACTACGTTTGCTTACCTGATGATAGAGAATCTCCAAGTCGTAATCCTTGATCAATTCCACCACCTTCTCTGCCTCATGTTTAATTCTTTACATTGAAAATGTACTTGAGGCTCTTATGGTCTGTAAAGATCGACAATGAGTGCCGTACAAATAATGTCGCCAAATTTTCAAGGCAAAGACCACACTGCTAGCTCCGGATCATGAGTCGGGTAATTAATCTCATACGGTTTGATTGCGAGAAGCATAGGCAATCACCTTATCCTTTTGCATCAACACACATCCCAAACCCCGATTTGAAGCGTCAGAAACCATGAATCCATCGGTTCCATCCGTAACGCTAATATAGGTCTTGTCGTCGGTCTCTTCTTAAGCTCATCAAAACCACTGGCATTTCTCATCCCACTTAAACTTTTGAGTTTTCAGAATAAATGAGTGAGCGGACGAGAGATCTTGGAAAATCCCTCTACAAAGCGGCGATAATATCCCGCAAGTCCTAAGAAACTCCTGACTTCTTTCACATTATTAGGAGCTTCCCATTCCAAGATTGCTTGACTTTCTTGGGTCCACCTGAACTCCGTCGGTGATATCACATGCCCAAGGAAAGTTACTTCCTTAAGCTGACTCGCATTTTGAAAACTTTGCATACAGCTGTTCCTTCCTCAAAGTGCTCAAAACCACATGCAAATGTTCGGCATGCTCCTCTGCGTTCTTCGAATATATAAAGATGTCATCAATGAAGACGACCACAAATTTATCCAAGTATTCCAAGAATACCTGATTCATCAATTGCATGAACACCGCAGGAGCATTGGTAAGTCCAAACGGCATTACTACGAATTCATAATGCCCGTACCGGGATCTGAAAGCAGATTTTGGTATATCCGATTCCTTAATTCTCAACTGGTGGTATCCTGATCGCAAGTCAATCTTCGAGAATACCCTCGCCCCTTGCAGTTGATCAAACAAGTCGTCGATCCGAGGTATAGGGTACTTATTCTTAATCGTCATCTTATTGAGCTCCCTGTAATCAATACATAGTCGGAGGGATCCGTCTTTCTTCCGGACAAAGAGAACGGGCGCTCCCCAAGGAGAAACACTAGGTTAGATATAGCCCTTCTGTAACAATTCCTCCAGTTGCTTCTTGAGTTCATACATCTCGGTTGGCGCCATGCGGTATGGTGCCCTGGAAATAGGAGCTGCTCCAGGCTCTAATTCGATAGTGAATTCCACTTCTCTCTGCGGAGGTAACCCAGGTAGTTCGTCAGGAAATACATCTGAACTCATTCACAACTGAAATAGACGAGAGCTCTACTCCTTCCTCTTTCCTCATGGCATAGCACCAAAGTCCGTGACATCCCTGCTTCAGTAATTTCACGGCTTTCATGGCTTTGATCAATTTTCCCGAGCTTCCTGGTCTCCATCCTCGGAATAAGTGTTCAGATCCGTCATCAGCAATGATAGAAATGACTCTCTCTCGGTAATTCAGAATAGCTCCATAACGGTTGAGCCAATCGTCTCCGAGAATTAAATCGTCACCATAGATGTCAACCACAATAAGGTTCGATAGCCAATCTCTCCCTCCTATAGTTACTGGAAAATCTCTAGCCTCTAGGGTTCCCACGATTCTCTCTCCACTCGGCAAACCCACAACATATGGTTCACAATCAAATAAGCACGAGATTTTCAAACGATTTACAGTTCAATGATACAAAAGAATGTGTAGCTCCTAATCGAATAAAACACTAACGGTTGCAAAAGGATCTGAATTGTACACGATGCAACAGCGGTGTTCGATCATCGATTTCCTCATTTCGCATAGCGCAGAGGAACGGACCCGGATCGGATGTCTCTCTCTCCCCAACGCTTACATTGAAATCCACTCTGCGCGTCTGGTTCACACTCGTCTCCTTCGGGCCGGAGTGAGTCGAGTACCAAAAGATCGGGTCGCATTCCCACAAAATGTTGCGCGATGTCCTTCCTGTCCACACTCGAAACAGTCACAGCGCGAAACAATCACGTCGAACATGTCCCGCTTTGCCACGCTTATAACACTTCTTCCTGCGTCAAAGCAGCTTGGTGCCGCCCGGAACTTCTTTCCACCTCGAGAAGGATGCGGAGGTCTCTGGATGAGTGAAAAGAGGACCGACCGGCGGGGCCCGTTACTCTTATTTTCCGTGAAGTTGCGGACACCTTCGTTTCTTTGCTTCGTCGATTTCTCTCTCTGCCGCCTCCTTCATATCATAGGCCAACGCCTTGTCACGATCTTGTCGCAAGGTGGTACAATCAAATCCGGACATATATTGCTGAATTTCCGCTTCATTCGCATGTCAAAATGGAAAATCCTTTCCGCCTCGGTCGACCAAGTGGCGCACATAAGTCACCGGTGATTAAAGGTCTTAATCACGTCCGTCACGAATGCTTCGAATTTTGTGGTGAGAAAAACTCCGAAATCGGGCTTCTCTAATGGCGAGGACAATCTGCGCCTCCATCATCGCTTGAATTCCGTCCAGTCAACATTGTGCTCCTCGGTCGAATGGCCTCCCACCGGTCAGCTTCCTGTCCCGAAGATCTTGGGCGCCGGAACCTTCCTATCGTTGGGACAGTTAATCCTGCAAAAATCTTTTCTAATTCCTTCACCCGGTGATCCCAAGCGTCTCGGCGGAACCGTCAAATTTCGGAGGGTGCAATTTAATCACTTCGGTAAGCCATCTATCTCCTCAATTTTCCACGTTATCTTTCCGTCCCATCGCCGTCGCATGCGATCCACAACTTGAGCAAGCGGTTTATCCTGGCAACCACTGTGAAGCACTCGACACGTTAGGATCTGCATTATTATTTGCCGATCCTGCGTCCCCGGAATGGGAATCCGTTCGACTAGCGGTTATCTCTGGGGTAGATACCGACTCTTCTTGTCTCGCATTTCCACGTCCGCGTCCACGACCGCGTCCGCGTCCACGACCTCCTATCAACATACTGTAAACATAAATACTCAATATCCAGGGCAAACTTTCTAAAAGTACAACCATCAATGTTCACAAAACATGAATAAAATAAAACGGTAGTATTTGAGATTTAGGAACTTACAACCACGGTCCACACGACGATGCTGGCTCAGTAGTGATGTTACGAATGACCAATAATCAAATAACGTAAACTGACCCAACTAACCCGACTGCCAAGATATCCATGAATCTTAGCTCCGATACCATATTCTGTAACACCCCGAGATATTCGGAATAATTACAGCGCCGTAAACCCTTTAGGTAAGAATTTACAAGGCTAATTTTAAAAAGAGTGTAAATATAAACCAATCGTACAACTGAAGTTCAAATGCGGATTTGATTCAACCGATCAATTGAGTTAACTTATACAACCATATCTAAAGGACATTATTAAAACAGACGTACTCGAGTACTAAATAGACCAAGGAGACAAATCACAATAACAATAAACATCAACCACATCACTGAGCCATTTCATCGTCTCCGTCTTGACCGTGGTTGCTTCCCCGCTCCTCGGCTACCTGAACATCAAAACAATGTCCACCCCCGAAGGGGTTAGCAAAACAATGCTAGTACAAGTATCGTAATACATAAATCATCAATGCATCATAAATCATGCAAAATGGACTTCCGCCACCGGAATCCAACGATGCGAATCCTCATGATTCCATCAACACAGTACAGGGTAATCCAGCGATCCAGCGTCCTTGGTATAGATCCCCATGATGATCCCGTCGGACCAACGCATGGTGGAAAACCCGTCCAGCGATCCAGCGCCCTCAGCATAGATCCCCATGATGATCCCGTCGGACCAACGCATGGTGGACATTCGATCCAGCGCCCTCAGCATAGATCCTCATGATCCCCTCGGATCATTTATATCATAAATCAATCAACTATGCATACATATATGCATTTCAATATGTTCATCAATACGAATAAATAACAACGAATACCACGAGAAATTTCAGAATATATCTCATATTCAACAACATGCACAAAACCACAAGCATGATCAAAGTTTCAATATAAATCGAACTCGACATATGATACTTGCCTCGAAAATGGCAAGAACGAAACACTTCAATGATCTCAACACACTCGAAGGCCGCCTCCTTCGATCAACGTAACAAGCTCGAACCTTAACAAAAGGAATGATATACAAATCATCTCAAGTCGAATGATGGCCTAACAATTCGGTCTACGGCCGAAAAGCTCAAAATAAACAATCTGCCTGGACTGCTTAGCGTGCGCTACGTACTCTACGTAACGTGCGCTAAGCCGGCCTGTTAGCGTACGCTATCGTATAAGACTAGCGCGCGCTAGCCACGGACTGACAGTTTGAATCGGCTGATACATAACGTACGTTACGTACGTATTGTGCGTTAACTCAACCCCGATAGCGCACGTTAACTAACGTATGTTAGCGTGCGCTAATCTTGCATGGCAGAATACTGCTAACAGAAAACTGGGTTGAATGGTGATAAACTCATGAATTCTATGGTGATAAAACAAGTCATCCTCGAGCATATCATGCTAATAAGGTTTGTGGAAATTCTTTGATTATGAGATACAAATATACGGATAATCATCTCAACATCATAATTCATCTACGATCTTCAAGAAATATTCTAAGTTCCATTCGTCCTACGTTCCAAAACGCATGATTCCAAAGTATAAAACGTAACAACTGGGTAATATCCGTTTACTGATCATAAATCGATTTGAAAATGCTAAGGAGTCCAAATACTAAGATGGTTCAAAGGTTCAAACGATATATAGTGTCGATACGTCAAAAGTATCCTTCTAACATGTGATGACCGATTATAAACGAAATACTGGCTATCAAAACATGATCAACGTCAATACTAACATCGGTGAAGAATCACCTACCTCAAGGTAGTGAAGAACACGGAGGAAATCGAAGCAATCCAACACCGAAGGCTTAAACACCAATCTCCAACGATGTACGATCTTCAATCACGAGCTAGGATGTTGATATGGAGTGTTTAGGATGAAGGAAGTTATGTCCTAAGTGTAAGAATTCGGGTAATGAGAGAAGAAAGAACTGAAATCACGAATAGGATGTCATCTATTTATAAGAAATGGCTATTAGCGCGCTAGACCACCTTTCGTAGCGTGCGCTAACGGCTCACCGACTTAATCGTATTCAGCACTTAGCGTGCGCTACGCATATACCATGGCGTGCGCTAAGGCGTTGACTCGCTTTCGAAAGCCGTCCAGGTTCATCCCGACACGATCCGACAGGGGTCCCCCGGCCAGATCTCACCTATCGCACGTCTCAATCAAATTGACCACACATAGCGTGCGCTAATAATCCTTTGTAGCGTGCGCTATTGAGTCTATGTTAGCGTACACTACACATAGCCGATAGCGTGCGCTACATGCGCAGAATTACAATTTGTAACTCACATACATGAAATCATACGCTCGACAACATCGGATTATGAAACACGGAGAATAATACTCAGATCAAGTACAACGATTACAATATCACAAGTTCCAAATACAAGTCATAAATCTCGGGTATTACATTTAATAATTATAGTGTAAGAAATTTCTTAACATTAAGAACTTAAATTGTATTATATTTATTTATGCTTAAATATTTTGGAAATTGATTTAATTTGAAAGATAAATTAAATATAAATAGAAAATATAGTATAAGGATAAATAACATCTATACTATATAATACTTATCCCCTTAATTTAATGTGGATAGGAGGATTTAATTGTAACTTTTAATTGTAAATATATGAAGAGATTATTTTAATTGTAACTTTTAATGTAAATAAACTAATTTAAATACAAAAGTTATGATAAACATCACAATGCAAATGCACCTTCTAATTCACAAGGTGATTAAAATGAACTTTTAAATGATAGTATAAATTAAGAGATGGTTAAATTTTAGCTATGAAATCTTAGATACAAACGGTGCATCGCACGGGTTGAATAAACCAAAAACAACCCCGGAGCAACATACGGGTTAGTAAAACCTCATTTCATATAACTAATTTCATAGACTAAAATAAAAGGATAATAACAATAAAAAAATATATAAACTTCTCTAAAAGACATTTAAATTCTGCCATCTGCTCATTCAACCGTCTGCCCCAACATTACGTACAAAACACGTAGATATTCAACCAAAGACCGTGCATCGCACAAGTTGGATAATGCCTCGTTCATTATTAAGCTACGGAAATATAATAAATAATACTGTTAAATTTATATTAAATAATATTCATTATTAAGCAACTGCAATATAATAAATAATTAAATAAAATATATTGGATAATTTTATGGCAAACTTTTTCTTATTTAGGATATTTAATTAATTCAAATAACAAATAAATATAAATATTTTATTTAGTAAGTATATATTATATTTATTTACTAGAATTAATGAATAAAAACATAGCTCAGTGGCAACATGCCATTCGATGCATCAATAGGCGCGGGTTCGAATCCCCGTCGGCCACTGAGCTATGTTTTTTCACTTTTCTTTTAATATGTATTCACGTCACATATGTGACACATTTACTCCTTTTTTTCTTAATTAACAATGGCATCACATATGTGACGCTAATATCTTCATTTGTGGCGATGATTTTGACAGAAAAAGGTTTGATTCATCATTTTACCCCGATTATTTCGGTTGGTAATAGATGAAAATGAATTCCCGACTTAGTCTGTCATTTTCTTCGAATTTCGATCACCTTTACATAAATTAGTAGGTGATATTACTGTATTTGAAAAATAAAAAGGAAAATATTCATAGTTTCTAGCTGAATAATAACTCCAAACTATGTTTATTATTTCTCCGATAAATATTTATTTATGCTTAATATATGTTTTTTTTATTTTTATATACCTAATCATGTAAATCTAAAAATCTATGTCATACAATTTTTGTGTGTGGGATTTCACTGTATATAAAAAATAAAACGAATTTATTCATAGTTTTTAGTTAAATAATAGCTTCAAACTATGAATACCTTACTCTTCGGATATAGTTATGTATTCCGTACTTGATATATGAATTTGTATTATTTTATATGTATAAAGCATGTAGATCTAATTATTTATGGTTTCTATAATTTTAAATATACTGTTTTAAGTTAATTGAGACCAAATATATAAAGAATATTCGATAGATCTCTTTCTTTGCAAATATATAAAGAATCCCTATTTTCATGTCTTTTGCCATTAAACATTAGGTGCGGAGATTATTTTGTTAGCCTAACTTACAAAATTTGAGTCATATGTTAAGAGATTATTACTTATGTTGTGATTATTCACTTGATGCATTATTTTGTGTTTTGTTACTGTTTATTGCTACTCCATAAACACGCAACCGTTCAAATATATTCCCCTAAATTATGAAATTGTCAACCAGTATCTTAAGTAATCGACTGTCACTCTACTCATAAAAAATGTATGTTAAATGCATGGAACGGGGAAATTCGCTGATTTTGATGTCTACAATTTATATCAATAATTGTGATAAACTATAGTTTTTTTAAAACTTAATATATCTTGACAGATCTTGTTTTGACATGAGATGGATTACAAGAAATTCAGCCTAGGATATTTCTACTCTATGCCCGGATGACAAGAAATTCAGCCTAGGATAATCCAATGGAACACTTACGAATCTAGACACAGAAACGTAAGCCAAATTACTAGGGAAATTCTGTGTTTATCAGAAAGAGAGAGCTCAGAAAAAGGTGTCCCTAAGACTCAAAAGGAGAGCCTTATTTATACATGTCAGATTAGGGTTACATTAGGTCGATTTTTAGGGTTTACGAGAGCGGCGCCGTCATTAGTGATTCGAAATTAGGGTTTGACGGATGGTTTACCAAAATTGACGAAATTAGTCAATTTTACCATAGTCTCCCTCTAAAATTCGGAAATATCACCGCCAGGGGCTCTGCCCCATGGACCCAGCAGCGCGCCCTAGACCCGTCAGGGCGCGCCCCGGACCCCCCACATTTGGCCGTACCGGCTTATAATTCGATCTTATACATGTGTGGACTCCGCACATACCCGAACATATATTAGAATACAAATTATAAACCCCTTAGCTCACATATTAATTCCAATTTCACAAAATGAATGGTAACACTAAAATCACCAACACAAGCCTCATATGAGCCTACCTACCGATAACTACAAAAAAAGACAACAAACATATTTATTGCAACATATCTAACTCCTTCTCCAACAAACCACACATGCACTCAAGACTATTTCAGCAGCGGTCACTTGCGAATCCGGAAGTTTATATTAATCGGCGCTAAAATATTTAACAGCAAAAATGAGTCGGGGTTAATGTAATATCCGTATTTTTCTTTCCCTTGTAATTGTATTCCCGGTGTAATTCTCAATTGTAGTGACCCTCGTGTATCCTTCAGTGTAACTTTTCCGTCGTCTTTTGATCTGATTCTCGTAATTGATGTGCGGAACCGCCGTTTCGCGGTTGCCGTAGATCTATTCTATGCTATGATGTGTTTTGAGGTGTTCCGTTTGATGTTTCGTTCATATTCTGGTATTTTGGGTCGTTTATATTCTGTATCTAGCGCACGCTAAATTTCCTGTATAGCGCACGCTAGAAATCCATTAGTAGCGCACGCTACGTTTAATTCGTAGCGCACGCTAACGATTTAGCCCACAGGAGTGGCGATTCGGCTCGACCCTGCGGACTATCGGATTAGCGCACGCTATCTCGTCTAGCGCACGCTAATGTCTGGAGACTAGCGCACGTTAAGTTGTTCAATGGCGCGCTAGTGTGACTGGCCGATGACAGGCGGTTACTACCGAACTCAATCGGATGCTAGTTAGCGCACGCTACGCTGGTATGGTAGCGCACGCTAACGGGTCGAGTGAGTTTTGGGCATTTGGCTCCGGACTCGGCTGATGTTCAGGTAGCGCACGCTATTGGTCGATAGCGCGCGCTACCGAGAGGTTATTAGCGCACGCTACGCATGTATGGTAGCGCACGCTAACGGCAAAAAACCTGGCTACTGGACTGGGACGTGACACGCTCTTTGTGTAACTATCGCAAGTGCACGATATCGTATCAAGTAGTAAAGTGGACTTTTTGAGTCCGGTTTATCGATCCCACAAGGAAGTTATGTTATAATTTGAATTATACACTATTAGTCTATTTTTATAGATACTTAAGATGAGTGAAACACACAATTAAAAAGTTTGGTTTAATAATTGCAAAGAAATTTCAATAATAGTTCTAATATTATAAGGAAATAAAAAGATAGCAATAATAATAGATTGATTATCGATAAAATGAAATAGTTGGGATTACAAACTTAGTTCGTCATTGGTTATAAAAGATGTATTGGAGATCATAAGATGAATTTACTTATTATGTTGTGTAGATTCGATTTTCCTTAAAAAGACGGTTTCTCTTTCGAACTATAAAACGCCACTTACATATTGAATCAATCCACTATATTTCTATGTTGATTGGCTTCAATACATAGCATTAGGATTTGTGAAAATAACTCAATGAATCATCTAAGGACTAGGGGTATATTTCTATCCCCTAGAACAACTTAGAGTGAAGATCATTTGATCTAATCAAACATATTTTCTTTCGAAACATATGAAGATCATAAATATCTTCATTAATTGGCCAAATAAATAAAGATTGTTAAAACAATGAAAATCACACACAATAATAAGTAATTCATAATATATCTTTATACAAACATAAATAACATGACTAACCTTGTTTATAATCCCAACTTAAGAAACTTAGCCCATAAAGGGTTTATTACACATATTACAAGCTTTGGTGGTCATGTTTAGTTGAATCAAGAGAAAGAATTGATCCTAACTCCCTTAGTAGATAAAGGAGATAGAAACAATAAACTCTCTGAACAACATATGTTGTACCACACTAACAAAGATCACTCAAGAACACAAGTGTGTTCTTCACACAAAAAGAAAAGTTTACAAGAAAATGGAAAATTATATGATGAATGGTGAATGATGAAGGATCTAAAGGGTCTATTTATACACCTAAAGTCATCTAATAGCTCCAAAACTACAGCATTATTACATTATATCGGATCAATGCCAGCCATCCCCTCAATAATACACAAAAAGTATAAAAAATTAGACAAATCATAGCAATCTGTCAAGAGTTACGGCCGTAACATTGTGAGTTACGGCCGTAATCGAGGTGACTTACGGCCGTAACTCCTGAATGTTACGGCCGTAACGTCTTCGTAAATTTGCTCATTTGAAGCTTTGATAGTTACGTTTTCAGCCGAATTCCCTCGGACTTTGCGTTTTGCCCCAGATCTTCTTCTGATGATAACTTTTGATATATAACTCGATTTTGAATCCGAAAGACCGCCGAATTCGTCTCGTAAAGCCCTACAACATGAATATATCAAAATTCAATAAAGAGAATATTTATTAAACATGTTGTTTCTTGAGTAATTCAGTTATTTAATCCGATCATCATCCAATAAAAATAAAATTATTAAAACTAATAAATTAAAAGCAAAAACGAGTAGACTAGCTCAATTATGGGTGAATTTTATCGATACAAACCATGGATAAGTGTACAAAAATGACAATTATCACACCCCCAAACTTGAATTCTTGCTAGTCCCGAGCAAGACTCTTTATTATTCACACTCCAAAAATAAAAATAAAAATAAAAAAATAAGAAAATTAATACACACATAAATTAAAACATAAAAAGAGAAAAGGAGATCAAAATGCCATTAATAAACAACAACCCACTTTATACGGTAGATAGAAATGAATCAAGATTCAAAATAAATCTACTAATATTTTTGAAGTTAAAACACGGTTTTTATTTTGTAATTCCAAAATGTAAGGTTTTCCCCCAAAGGTTGATTATTTCTTTCCCACTCGTGATACACGACTCCCTTTAATGGTTGCTCTCGATCACTCGTTTATTTTTCGACTCAATATGAAGAAGAATTTCATTGGCGTCATCAAATATTGTGATTTTTACAAAATTGAGTGTATTGAAATTCAACCGCTAATTAATTCAAATCGCTCATAAACTACATCCCTTTTAGTGATAGCTTTCACACCGTTATTTGCTAACGTGTAGCTCTTTTCACTAACACAATTTCTATCTCATTTTTTTCGTAAAAAGGTGATAGCTTTCACACCGTTATTTGCTAACGTGTAGCTCTTTTCACCAATTTTTCGAGACGGCGACTACGCACCAACAATGGTTAGTCCTTTATTTTTCGCAAAATTTAAGACTTCCAAAATTAGGCGCTTGTTTGCTCAACACTTCTCCTTTTCGTCATTTATTTTTTTAGGTGATAGCTTTCACACCGTTATTTGCTAACGTGTAGCTCTTTTCACCAATGACTCCTTTTTTAGGGAATAGAATTTTTGCGTAAAATCATTTTTAGTTAAGCATGAAAAATCAAAAACTCCACAAATTAAGTAAATTTCAGTTTTATTTTTCATCAACCAATTGATTCTTCTTTTCTCAAGGTAACGAATGACTCGATTTTATATGATAATTACAAGGCTTGGAAAGAGAGATTAAGGCTCAAAAATTTTTTTTTGGAATATACAATTTTTTTACCGGTTAAAACGATTTTAGAAGTTTGTATATAGCTAATTTATGGTGTTATGGCCAGATCTAAAAATCTCAAAAATCAAAATACTATAAATATATATATATATATATATATATATATACTAAACCTAATCAATGCCAAATAATAAAAACACACCACAATGAAAATCACACATAAAAATCATAGTTCAAAAACCACAAAATAAACACACAAGTATGAAAACATCACCCCCAAACTTATAAGTAAAATCGTCCGAGTTTTTAAAAAAAAAAAATATAATAGCATGCGAAAACAGAAAACTCCTGAAATTTTAGTTTTGTGATCCTCCGTGTGTCGTCAGGATGTTTAGAAAACGGAAAAGCTTTTCAAAGCGCTTCTCCGTTTCTAATTGTCGCCGAGTATTTCATTCGATTTCTCATAATTTCACTGGGATGTTTCTAATCCTGAACTCTTTCAAGCAAATTTTCCTCAAAAGCCGTCAACTCATAACCGCATCTTCCTCGGCCTCATATTCCTCTTCCTCGCTACTCTCCTCTTAGGTTCCAAACGTGCCCGTTTGCTTCTCAATTGAGTACTTCAAAAATACTACTCCGGCCGTTCAATCGATCCCCATGTGTTAAAATATCACCCCCGAAATTTTGACTCTCGGCTCCTGCAAATACCGGTGATAAGGCGGGGTATGGCATTTTCTGCCTAGTCGGTACCATGCCGGCATAGTGACAAATAGTAGTGTAAATGTGAGTACCCAATCCATTTTTACCCCTCGGCGGATAGCATATAAACCTCGCAGTGGCCAATGGAAACCGTCGTCAGTCGAAGTCGGGTAAATACTCCCGCTGCCAACATCCATAAATACCAAGCATCATCCATAAGGTCCGCTTGGTTGTATCGGGTTTGATCATCCCAATCTTGTCATGCAACTCGCTCACTAACGCCCAGCGTAAAACTCTATCATCGGCACCTCTTCATTAGGCAAGATATTAATGTCAACGCGTTAGTACCATTAACCCCAAAAACTTGTTAATGACATCCGGTGAAAAATTTATCGATTTCCCATTCACGTAGTCCGATGATAAGTAGGTGACCCTACCCGCCCAATGGACTTGTTGAAAGAATTGTAAAAGTTTAGGGTCAAGGTCGGGTTACCATTTGGGAGATCGGAAACGAACTTCTCGGCCGTTGTCTAAGAATTTTTGGATGAAAGGGGTAGTGATTGTGTTTCTATCCGCATGGCCGATGAAATCATCAAGATTGAACAATCTTTCCTTAATGCACTTCGTGTTTTGCTTTCTTTGTGGCGGTCTGAACCTTGAGATGACGAGCCGACCTTTTCTTTTCCTTTTGTTGATTTCTTGGTGCCAACCACTGAAATTGAACAAAATCAACTTCTTTTCATCACACGACTATAATCATCAAGCAAAACCAATAAAAACAATAAAATTCAAAGATTTTCGTTGTGGCATTTCGTCGGACACCTTGAGTTCATAGTTTTTTAACAAGTTTTTCTTATTCAAACTCAAATCCATAAAGCCACCACAAATCAATGAATCAAATAACGATACAAATGTCAACAATACTCACAAATGAACAAGATTTAATCAACGAATCATACGGAAATAAGAATCGAAAAACAAATATGAAGAGAAAAACTACAAACTAAAACTCAAGAATATATAAATTGAAACAAGGATTGAAAGAGAACCTGATGATTATGTGTGAATGTTGATATGTTAATGAATTGTATTGATGAATTTGAGTTTTTTAGCAAGTAGGGATTGATAGGGGGAAAAAATCGCTCTCCCGGCCGCTTGTGTCTCGTCTGGTGTGTGTGAAGTGTTTAAGGACGGTTTTTTTTTTTATACAGACTACTAGTTACGGCCGTAACATATACAAGTTACGGCCGTAAGTTGCTTTCGTTTTTCAAACAGGTTTTAAGATACGGCCGTAACACAAAGAAGTTACGGCCGTATGTGACGCTCGCTTTTTTAAGTGGCGGTTTCTAAAGATACGGCCGTAACGCATACTAGTTACGGCCGTAATGCGCTTCGTAATATATAATTGGACAACATACGGCCGTATCTAATAACTTACGGCCGTATTTATTTATATTATTATTATTATTATTATTTTTTTTTTTTAAAAAAAAAGATTATAATTATTATATGTTTGAGAATAATGAAAGAAAGACTCCCTGGATTTTATGAACGATCTGATCCTTGCTGTTGTTGTTGAATCCTTCCGTGTTACCCCCAAACTTATTTGCGAAATAATAGAGATTGGGTTGCCTCCCAATAAGCGCTTTGTTTAACGTCCTTAGCTTGAATTCTCGTCCGATTAATTAGGTATTTCCGGATTATGATTGATTTTCTTTGTCGAGAATTCTCCTCCCAGATATGGCTTTAACCGTTGACCGTTTACTTTGAAACTCCCGTCGGTTGTATTATAAATCTCCACAGCTCCATGAGAAAACACCTCTTTGATCGTGTAAGGGCCTGTCCATCGTGATCGTAGCTTACCCGGAAACAGACGCAGTCGTGCATTAAAAAGCAGAACTTGGTCTCCTGTTTTAAAATCTCTTCTTAGAATTATTTAGTCATGACATCTTTTCGTTTTTTCTTTGTAGATTTTGGCATTTTCATATGAGTCGAGTCGGATTTCATCCAACTCATTTAATCTGACAACCTTTTCTTTCCATTAACTGTTCGTCAAAGTTTAGTTTTTTTATAGCCCAAAAAGCTCGATGTTCAAGTTCTACTGGCAGGTGACAGGCTTTTCCAAAAACCAGACGAAATGGAGACATGCCTATCGGTGTCTTATAGGCTGTGCATAAATGTGTGATAATACATGCATTGCCAAAAAAAAAAAAATGTGTACCATGCAATGTAATGCATATTAACTATCAATAATATGCATATGGAACTAATGATTTATGCAAATTTCAATAGGGCTTTAGCAGAAAGTATATAAAGGACATTGATATTTAAGAAGTAGTTTCATTAATATCTAAAATCTAAAATAATATCATAAACTTTGTTCTAATGTACTTTTAGGAAAAGGAATATAAATAAAAAAAAATGTTCATTCAGTATTTGGTTCAACCATGTCACAGTTTAGTGCTTCGTGTTCGTGATGTGCCATTTGTTTGCATTTGCTGCATCTTCTCTTCGGCTTGTTTATATCTCGCACTACAAAGACACATAATAGTTTCACATCTTTAACTTTACCAAAAAAATGAAGCTAAAGAATAAAAGATGACAAAAAAATTAAATAAAAGTATCACATATGTGACGCCTTAAAATTAAATAAAAACAGTCAGCATTTTTTAAACAAAGGCGTCACATATGTGACGCCATTTTGCATTTTTTTTTTATTTTATTCCACATATTAGCGTCATATATGTGACGTTAAAGCTTTATTCTTTAGCGTCACACATGTGACACCAATATGTGATAATCGATTTTTAAAAAAAAATATTTTTCCTTAAACGGTATCACATATGTGACGCCAAAGACTAAAGTTTTAGCGTCACATATCTAACGCCAATATGTGATAGTCGATTTTTTTAAAAAAAATATTTTTCCTTAAATACAAATTCTGGATACTAAATTCATTTTAAATGTACAGATTTGTATTGGTTTAAATATTAAATACTATAAATAATAAATTTTAAATTATATTTAATGTAACACCCGAGATATTCGGAATAATTACAATAGTAAACCCTTTAGGTAAGAATTTACAAGGCTAATTTTAAAAGAGTGTAAATATAAACCAATCGTACAATCAAGTTCAAATGCAGATTTGATTCAACCGATCAATTGAGTTAACTTATACAACCATATCGAAAGGACATTATTAAAACAGACGTACTCGAGTACTAAATAGACCAAGGAGACAAATCACAATAACAATAAACATCAACCACATCACTGAGCCATTTCATCGTCCGTTTGATCGTGGTTGCTTCCCCGCTCCTCGGCTACCTGAACATCAAAACAATGTCCACCCCCGAAGGGGTTAGCAAAACAATGCTAGTACAAGTATCGTAATACATAAATCATCAATGCATCATAAATCATGCAAAATGGACTTCCGCCACCGGAATCCAACGATGCGAATCCTCATGATTCCATCAACACAGTACAGGGTAATCCAGCGATCCAGCGCCCTTGGTATAGATCCCCATGATGATCCCGTCGGACCAACGCATGGTGGAAAAACCGTCCAGCGATCCAGCGCCCTCAGCATAGAACCCCATGATGATCCCGTCGGACCAACGCATGGTGGACATTCGATCCAGCGCCCTCAGCATAGATCCTCATGATCCCCTCGGATCATTTATATCATAAATCAATCAACTATGCATACATATATGCATTTCAATATGTTCATCAATACGAACAAATAACAACGAATACCACGAGAAATTTCAGAATATATCTCATATTCAACAACATGAACAAAACCACAAGCATGATCAAAGTTTCAATATAAATCGAACTCGACATATGATACTTGCCTCGAAAATGGCAAGAACGAAACACTTCAATGATCTCAACACACTCGAAGGCCGCCTCCTTCGATCAATGTAACAAGCTCGAACCTTAACAAAAGGAATGATATACAAATCATCTCAAGTCGAATGATGGCCTAACAATTCGGTCTACGGCCGAAAAGCTCAAAATAAACAATCTGCCTGGACTGCTTAGCGTGCGCTACGTACTCTACGTAACGTGCGCTAAGCCGGCCTGTTAGCGTACGCTATCGTATAAGACTAGCGTGCGCTAGCCACAGACTGACAGTTTGAATCGGATGATACATAACGTATGTTACGTACGTATTGTGCGTTAACTCAACCCCGATAGCGCACGTTAACTAACGTATGTTAGCGTGCGCTAATCTTGCATGGCAGAATACTGCTAACAGAAAACTGGGTTGAATGGTGATGAACTCATGAATTCTATGGTGATAAAACAAGTCATCCTCGAGCATATCATGCTAATAAGGTTTGTGGAAGTTCTTTGATTATGAGATACAAATATACGGATAATCATCTCAACATCATAATTCATCTACGATCTTCAAGAAATATTCTAAGTTCCATTCGTCCTACGTTCCAAAACGCATGATTCCAAAGTATAAAACGTAACAACTGGGTAATATCCGTTTACTGATCATAAATCGATTTGAAAATGCTAAGGAGTCCAAATACTAAGATGGTTCAAAGGTTCAAACGATATATAGTGTCGATACGTCAAAAGTATCCTTCTAACATGTGATGACCGATTGTAAACGAAATACTGGCTATCAAAACATGATCAACGTCAATACTAACATCGGTGAAGAATCACCTACCTCAAGGTAGTGAAGAACACGAAGAAAATCAAAGCAATCCAACACCGAAGGCTTAAACACCAATCTCCAATGATGTACGATCTTCAATCACGAGCTAGGATGTTGATATGGAGTGTTTAGGATGAAGGAAGTTATGTTCTAAGTGTAAGAATTCGGGTAATGAGAGAAGAAAGAACTGAAATCACGAATAGGATGTTGTCCTATTTATAAGAAATGGCTATTAGCGCGCGCTAAGGCGTTGACTTGGCTTTTCCCAAAAGCCGTCCAGGTTCTTCCCGACACGATCCGACAGGGGTCCCCCGGCCAGATCTCACCTACCGCACGTCTCAATCAAATTGACCACACATAGCGTGCGCTAATAATCCTTTGTAGCGTGCGCTATTGAGTCTATGTTAGCGTACGCTACACATAGCCGATAGCGTGCGCTACATGCGCAGAATTACAATTTGTAACTCACATACATGAAATCATACGCTCGAAAACATCGGATTGTGAAACACGGAGAATAATACTCAGATCAAGTACAACGATTACAATATCACAAGTTCCAAATACAAGTCAGAAATCTCGGGTATTACATCTTTCCTCCCTAAAAAGAAGTTTTGTCCCGAAACTTAAGATGAAAACAACTCTGGATATCTAGCCTTCATACTATCCTCCGTTTCCCAAGTGGCCTCTTCAACTCCGTGTCGTGACCATTGTACTTTAACCAAGTGTATTGGTTTATTCCTCAATTGTTTGATCCGGCTCTCAAGTATCTTGATTGGTCTCTCTTCGAAGGTGCCATCATTAGCTATCTCGATCTCGTCGAAATCAATGACGTGACTGGAGTCCGGTACATACTTCCGCAATTGGGATACGTGAAACACATTGTGAACGTGACTCAGCGATGGCGGTAAGGCCAACCTGTATGCTAAATCTCCAACTCTCTCGAGGATCTCAAATGGTCCGATATATCTCGGACTAAGCTTGCCTCTCCTCCCAAAACGGAAAATCCCTCGTGTAGGAGACACCTTCAATAGTACATGGTCCCCAACGTCGAACTCTAGAGGGCGACGACGTATATCTGCATAAGATTTCTGTCGACTCTGGGCAGTCAACAATCTTTCTCGAATCAAAGCTACCTTCTCTTGAGTCTGAATAATCAATTCCGGTTCCGTCCTGATCAAGTCCGAAGAATCATCCCAACACAGGGGTGATCGACATCTTCTTCCGTACAAAGCTTCAAATGGTGCCATTTTGATAGCATGCCAACTATTATTATAAGTGAATTCAATCAAGGGCAAGTGAACTTCCCAATCAGTTGACCAATCTAATGCACAAGCTCTAAGCATGTCTTCTACTGTTTGTATAGTCCTTTCGGACTGACCGTCCGTTTGGGGATGATAAGCCGTGCTAAAGTTGAGCTCAGTCCCCAAAGCCTTGTGAACTGCTTTCCAGAAGTGTGACACGAAACGGCCATCTCGATCCGAAATAATGGTCTTCGGCGTCCCATGCAATCTGACTATCTCCGCAATAAATACTCACGCCAATCTCTCGGGTCCCCATGTATTTTTAATCCCTAGGAAATGAGCCGACTTGGTTAGTCGATCAACTACAACCCAAATCATGTTCATTCCCGTTCTAGTCCTTGGCATACTGGTGATGAAATCCATCGAGATGTCCTCCCACTTCCATTCGTGGATCTAAGCGGCTTTAACATTCCGGCAGTCACCGATGTTCGATCTTAACCTGTGACAAGTCAAACACCTCGAAACATACTCTGCTACGTCCTTCTTCATATTCCCCACCAAGTTTTGTTTTAAATCCTTATACATCTTACTGCCCGGTGAATAGAATAGGGCGTACTGTGAGCTTCCTTGAGAATAGTCCTTCTCAAATCATCATCATCGGGAGCAAAGTCGACTCAAATCTCGAACTCCATCATCTTGTATCACGAATCCGGGTCTTTTTCCTTTCTTTACTTCGTCACATAATCGAAGGATCGGAGAATCGCTCAATTGTTTAGACTTGATCTCCTCGACTAGTGATGAAGTCGGTTCCATCACATAAAGTTGCCCTTGGATTCTGGTGCCCATACTTCAATCCTCGCGGATCAGCTCTCGTTGAATCTTGGTTTGGAACGTAAGTGCTTCCAACACTCGAGAGAAACAGTTTACGGCTCAAAGCATCGGCTACTACGTTTGCTTTCCCCGGATGATAGAGAATCTCCAAGTCGTAATCCTTGATCAATTCCAGCCACCTTCTCTGCCTCATGTTTAATTCTTTCTGACTGAAAATGTACTTGAGGCTCTTATGGTCTGTAAAGATCTGACAATGAGTGCCGTACAAATAATGTCGCCAAATTTTCAAGGCAAAGACCACAGCTGCTAGCTCCAGATCATGAGTCGGGTAATTAACCTCATACGGTTTCAATTGCCGAGAAGCATAGGCAATCACCTTATCCTTTTGCATCAACACACATCCCAGACCCTGATTTGAAGCGTCGCTGTAAACCATGAATCCATCAGTTCCATCTGGTAACGCTAATATAGGTGCTGTCGTCAGTCTCTTCTTAAGCTCATCAAAACCAGCCTGGCATTTCTCATCCCACTTAAACTTTTGAGTTTTCTGTAACAGCTGAGTGAGCGGACGAGAGATCTTGGAAAATCCCTCTACAAAGCGGCGATAATATCCCGCAAGTCCTAAGAAACTCCGGACTTCTTTCACATTATTAGAAGCTTCCCATTCCAAGATTGCTTCGACTTTCTTGGTCCACGAACTCACGTCGGTGATATCACATGCCCAAGGTAAGTTACTTCCTTAAGCCAGAATTCGCATTTTGAAAACTTTGCATACAGCTGTTCCTTCCTCAAAGTGCTCAAAACCACATGCAAATGTTCGTCATGCTCCTCTGCGTTCTTCGAATATATCAAGATGTCATCAATGAAGACGACCACAAATTTATCCAAGTATTCCAAGAATACCTGATTCATCAATTGCATGAACACCGCAGGAGCATTGGTAAGTCCAAACGGCATTACTACGAATTCATAATGCCGCATCGATCCAAAGCAGATTTTGGTATATCCGATTCCTTAATTCTCAACTGGTGGTATCCTGATCGCAAGTCAATCTTCGAGAATACCCTAGCCCCTTGCAGTTGATCAAACAAGTCGTCGATCCGAGGTATAGGGTACTTATTCTTAATCGTCATCTTATTGAGCTCCATGTAATCAATACATAGTCGGAGGGATCCGTCTTTCTTCCGGACAAAGAGAACGGGCGCTCCCCAAGGAGAAACACTAGGTTAGATATAGCCCTTCTGTAACAATTCCTCCAGTTGCTTCTTGAGTTCATACATCTCGGTTGGCGCCATGCGGTATGGTGCCCTGGAAATAGGAGCTGCTCCAGGCTCTAATTCGATAGTGAATTCTACTTCTCTCTGCGGAGGTAACCCAGGTAGTTCGTCAGGAAATACATCTGAACTCATTCACAACTGAAATAGACGAGAGCTCTACTCCTTCCTCTTTCCTCATGGCATAGCACCAAAGTCCGTGACATCCCTGCTTCAGTAATTTCACGGCTTTCATGGCTTTGATCAATTTTCCCGAGCTTCCTGGTCTCCATCCTCGGAATAAGTGTTCAGATCCGTCATCAGCAATGATAGAAATGACTCTCTCTCGGTAATTCAGAATAGCTCCATAACGGTTGAGCCAATCGTCTCCGAGAATTAAATCGTCACCATAGATGTCAACCACAATAAGGTTCGATAGCCAATCTCTCCCTCCTATAGTTACTGGAAAATCTCTAGCCTCTAGGGTTCCCACGATTCTCTCTCCACTCGGCAAACCCACAACATATGGTTCACAATCAAATAAGCACGAGATTTTCAAACGATTTACAGCTTCAATGATACAAAAGAATGTGTAGCTCCTAATCGAATAAAACACTAATCTGGTTGCAAAAGGATCTGAATTGTACACGATGCAACGGCGGTGTTCGATCATCGATTTCCTCATTTAAATGCAGCGCAGAGGAACGGACCCGGCCTTTGGATGTCTCTCTCTCCCCAACGCTCATTCTGAAATCCACTCTGCTGCGTCTGGTTCACACTCGTCTCCTTCGAATCGAGCCGGAGTGCGAGTACCAAAAGATCGGTCGCATTCCCACAAAATGTTGCGCGATGTCCTTCCTGTCCACACTCGAAACAGTCACGGTAGCGCGAAACAATCACGTCGAACATGTCCCGCTTTGCCACAGTTATAACACTTCTTCCCTGCGTCTGAAACAGTTGGTGCTGCCCGGAACTTCTTTCCACCTCGAGAAGGATGCGGAGGTCTCCTGGATGAGTGAAAAGAGGACTGACCCCGGCGGGGCCCGTTACTCTTATTTTCCGTGAAGTTGCCAGACACCTTCTGTTTCTTTGCTTCCGTCGATTTCTCTACTGCTGCCTCCTTCATATCATAGGCCAACGCCTTGTCCTGATACTGTCGCAAGGTAGTACAATCAAATCCGGACATATATTGCTGAATTTCCGGCTTCATTCGCATGTCAAAATGGAAATTCCTTTCCGCCTCGGTCCTGACCAAGTGGCGCACATAAGTCAGCTGGTGATTAAAGGTCTTAATCACGTCCGTCACAGATGCTTCCGAATTTTGTGGTGAGAAAAACTCCCGAAATCGGGCTTCTCTAACTGGGCGAGGACAATACTGCGCCTCCATCATCAGTTTGAATTCCGTCCAGTCAACATTGTGCTCCTCCGGTCGAATGGCCTCCCACCAGTCGAAAGCTTCCCCTGTCAGAAGATACTGGGCGACCGGAACCTTCCTATCGTTGGGACAGTTAATCCCTGCAAAAATCTTTTCTAATTCCTTCAGCCAGTGATCCCAAGAAAGCGTCTCGGCAGAACCGTCAAATTTCGGAGGGTGCAATTTAATCACTTCGGTAAGCCATCTATCTCCTCAATTTTCCACGTTATGCTGTTGTCCCATCGCCGTCTGCATGCGATCTACAACTTGAGCAAACTGGTTTATCTGGGCAACCACCTGCTGAAGCACTCCCGGCACGTTAGGATCTGCATTATTATTTGCCGATCCCTGCTGTCCCCCGGAATGGGAATCCGTTCGACTAGCGGTTATCTCTGGGGTAGATACCGACTCTTCTTGTCTCGCATTTCCACGTCCGCGTCTACGACCGCGTCCGCGTCCACGACCTCCTATCAACATACTGTAAACATAAATACTCAATATCCAGGGCAAACTTTCTAAAAGTACATCCATCAATGTTCACAAAACATGAATAAAATAAAACGGTAGTATTTGAGATTTAGGAACTTACAACCACGGTCCACACGACGATCTTTGGCTCGAGAGTGATGTTACGAATGACCAATAATCAAATAACGTAAACTGACCCAACTAACCCGACTGCCAAGATATCCATGAATCTTAGCTCCGATACCATATTCTGTAACACCCCGAGATATTCGGAATAATTACAGCGCCGTAAACCCTTTAGGTAAGAATTTACAAGGCTAATTTTAAAAAGAGTGTAAATATAAACCAATCGTACAACTGAAGTTCAAATGCGGATTTGATTCAACCGATCAATTGAGTTAACTTATACAACCATATCGAAAGGACATTATTAAAACAGACGTACTCGAGTACTAAATAGACCAAGGAGACAAATCACAATAACAATAAACATCAACCACATCACTGAGCCATTTCATCGTCCCGTCAGATCGTGGTTGCTTCCCCGCTCTCGGCTACCCGAACATCAAAACAATGTCCACCCCGAAGTTAGCAAAACAATGCTAGTACAAGTATCGTAATACATAAATCATCAATGCATCATAAATCATGCAAAATGGACTTCCGCCACCGGAATCCAACGATGCGAATCCTCATGATTCCATCAACACAGTACAGGGTAATCCAGCGATCCAGCGCCCTTGGTATAGATCCCCATGATGATCCCGTCGGACCAACGCATGGTGGAAAACCCGTCCAGCGATCCAGCGCCCTCAGCATAGATCCCCATGATGATCCCGTCGGACCAACGCATGGTGGACATTCGATCCAGTGCCCTCAGCATAGATCCTCATGATCCCCTCGGATCATTTATATCATAAATCAATCAACTATGCATACATATACGCATTTCAATATGTTCATCAATACGAACAAATAACAACGAATACCACGAGAAATTTCAGAATATATCTCATATTCAACAACATGCACAAAACCACAAGCATGATCAAAGTTTCAATATAAATCGAACTCGACATATGATACTTGCCTCGAAAATGGCAAGAACGAAACACTTCAATGATCTCAACACACTCGAAGGCCGCCTCCTTCGATCAACGTAACAAGCTCGAACCTTAACAAAAGGAATGATATACAAATCATCTCAAGTCGAATGATGGCCTAACAATTCGGTCTACGGCCGAAAAGCTCAAAATAAACAATCTGCCTGGACTGCTTAGCGTGCGCTACGTACTCTACGTAACGTGCGCTAAGCCGGCCTGTTAGCGTACGCTATCGTATAAGACTAGCGCGCGCTAGCCACGGACTGACAGTTTGAATCGGCTGATACATAACGTACGTTACGTACGTATTGTGCGTTAACTCAACCCCGATAGCGCACGTTAACTAACGTATGTTAGCGTGCGCTAATCTTGCATGGCAGAATACTGCTAACAGAAAACTGGGTTGAATTGTGATGAACTCATGAATTCTATGGTGATAAAACAAGTTATCCTCGAGCATATCATGCTAATAAGGTTTGTGGAAATTCTTTGATTATGAGATACAAATATACGGATAATCTTCTCAACATCATAATTCATCTACGATCTTCAAGAAATATTCTAAGTTCCATTCGTCCTACGTTCCAAAACGCATGATTCCAAAGTATAAAACGTAACAACTGGGTAATATCCGTTTACTGATCATAAATCGATTTGAAAATGCTAAGGAGTCCAAATACTAAGATGGTTCAAAGGTTCAAACGATATATAGTGTCGATACGTCAAAAGTATCCTTCTAACATGTGATGACCGATTATAAACGAAATACTGGCTATCAAAACATGATCAACGTCAATACTAACATCGGTGAAGAATCACCTACCTCAAGGTAGTGAAGAACACGGAGGAAATCGAAGCAATCCAACACCGAAGGCTTAAACACCAATCTCCAACGATGTACGATCTTCAATCACGAGCTAGGATGTTGATATGGAGTGTTTAGGATGAAGGAAGTTATGTTCTAAGTGTAAGAATTCGGGTAATGAGAGAAGAAAGAACTGAAATCACGAATAGGATCTTTGTCTATTTATAAGAAATGGCTATTAGCGCGCGCTAGACCACCTTTCGTAGCGTGCGCTAACGGCTCACTGACTTAACTGTATTCAGCACTTAGCGTGCGCTACGCATATACCTGTAGCGTGCGCTAAGGCGTTGACTTGGCTTTTCCCGAAAGCCGTCCAGGTTCATCCCGACACGATCCGACAGGGGTCCCCCGGCCAGATCTCACCTATCGCACGTCTCAATCAAATTGACCACACATAGCGTGCGCTAATAATCCTTTGTAGCGTGCGCTATTGAGTCTATGTTAGCGTACACTACACATAGCCGATAGCGTGCGCTACATGCGCAGAATTACAATTTGTAACTCACATACATGAAATCATACGCTCGACAACATCGGATTATGAAACACGGAGAATAATACTCAGATCAAGTACAACGATTACAATATCACAAGTTCCAAATACAAGTCATAAATCTCGGGTATTACATTTAATAATTATAGTGTAAGAAATTTCTTAACATTAAGAACTTAAATTGTATTATATTTATTTATGCTTAAATATTTTGGAAATTGATTTAATTTGAAAGATAAATTAAATATAAATAGAAAATATAGTATAAGGATAAATAACATCTATACTATATAATACTTATCCCCCTTAATTTAATGTGGAAAGGGGGATTTAATTGTAACTTTTAATTGTAAATATATGAAGAGATTATTTTAATTGTAACTTTTAATGTAAATAAACTAATTTAAATACAAAAGTTATGATAAACATCACAATGCAAATGCACCTTCTAATTCACAAGGTGATTAAAATGAACTTTTAAATGATAGTATAAATTAAGAGATGGTTAAATTTTAGCTATGAAATCTTAGATACAAACGGTGCATCGCACGGGTTGAATAAACCAAAAACAACCCCGGAGCAACATACGGGTTAGTAAAACCTCATTTCATATAACTAATTTCATAGACTAAAATAAAAGGATAATAACAATAAAAAAATATATAAACTTCTCTAAAAGACATTTAAATTCTGCCATCTGCTCATTCAACCGTCTGCCCCAACATTACGTACAAAACACGTAGATATTCAACCAAAGACCGTGCATCGCACAGGTTGGATAATGCCTCGTTCATTATTAAGCTACGGAAATATAATAAATAATACTGTTAAATTTATATTAAATAATATTCATTATTAAGCAACTGCAATATAATAAATAATTAAATAAAATATATTGGATAATTTTATGGCAAACTTTTTCTTATTTAGGATATTTAATTAATTCAAATAACAAATAAATATAAATATTTTATTTAGTAAGTATATATTATATTTATTTACTAGAATTAATGAATAAAAACATAGCTCAGTGGCAACATGCCATTCGATGCATCAATAGGCGCGGGTTCGAATCCCCGTCGGCCACTGAGCTATGTTTTTCACTTTTCTTTAATATGTATTCACGTCACATATGTGACACATTTACTCCTTTTTTTCTTAATTAACAATGGCATCACATATGTGACGCTAATATCTTCATTTGTGGCGATGATTTTGACAGAAAAAGGTTTGATTCATCATTTTACCCCGATTATTTCGGTTGGTAATAGATGAAAATGAATTCCCGACTTAGTCTGTCATTTTCTTCGAATTTCGATCACCTTTACATAAATTAGTAGGTGATATTACTGTATTTGAAAAATAAAAAGAAAAATATTCATAGTTTCTAGCTGAATAATAACTCCAAACTATGTTTATTATTTCTCCGATAAATATTTATTTATGCTTAATATATGTTTTTTTTATTTTTTATATACCTAATCATGTAAATCTAAAAATCTATGTCATACAATTTTTTTGTGTGGGATTTCACTGTATATAAAAAATAAAACGAATTTATTCATAGTTTTTAGTTAAATAATAGCTTCAAACTATGAATACCTTACTCTTCGGATATAGTTATGTATTCCGTACTTGATATATGAATTTGTATTATTTTATATGTATAAAGCATGTAGATCTAATTATTTATGGTTTCTATAATTTTAAATATACTGTTTTAAGTTAATTGAGAGCAAATATATAAAGAATATTCGATAGATCTCTTTCTTTGCAAATATATAAAGAATCCCTATTTTCATGTCTTTTGCCATTAAACATTAGGTGCGGAGATTATTTTGTTAGCCTAACTTACAAAATTTGAGTCATATGTTAAGAGATTATTACTTATGTTGTGATTATTCACTTGATGCATTATTTTGTGTTTTGTTACTGTTTATTGCTACTCCATAAACACGCAACCGTTCAAATATATTCCCCTAAATTATGAAATTGTCAACCAGTATCTTAAGTAATCGACTGTCACTCTACTCATAAAAAATGTATGTTAAATGCATGGAACGGGGAAATTCGCTGATTTTGATGTCTACAATTTATATCAATAATTGTGATAAACTATAGTTTTTTTAAAACTTAATATATCTTGACAGATCTTGTTTTGACATGAGATGGATTACAAGAAATTCAGCCTAGGATATTTCTACTCTATGCCCGGATGACAAGAAATTCAGCCTAGGATAATCCAATGGAACACTTACGAATCTAGACACAGAAACGTAAGCCAAATTACTAGGGAAATTCTGTGTTTATCAGAAAGAGAGAGAGCTCAGAAAAAGGTGTCCCTAAGACTCAAGAGGAGAGCCTTATTTATACATGTCAGATTAGGGTTACATTAGGTCGATTTTTAGGGTTTACGAGAGCGGCGCCGTCATTAGTGATTCGAAATTAGGGTTTGACGGATGGTTTACCAAAATTGACGAAATTAGTCAATTTTACCATAGTCTCCCTCTAAAATTCGGAAATATCATCAGTGGCTCCGCCCCATGGACTCAGCAGGCGCCGCCTAGACTCACATGGGCGCGCCGCCTGACTCCACATTTGGCCGTACCGGCTTATAATTCGATCTTATACATGTGTGGACTCCGCACATACCCGAACATATATTAGAATACAAATTATAAACCCCTTAGCTCACATATTAATTCCAATTTCACAAAATGAATGGTAACACTAAAATCACCAACACAAGCCTCATATGAGCCTACCTACCGATAACTACAAAAAAAGACAACAAACATATTTATTGCAACATATCTAACTCCTTCTCCAACAAACCACACATGCACTCAAGACTATTTCAGCAGCGGTCACTTGCGAATCCGGAAGTTTATATTAATCGGCGCTAAAATATTTAACAGCAAAAATGAGTCGGGGTTAATGTAATATCCGTATTTTTCTTTCCCTTGTAATTGTATTCCCGGTGTAATTCTCAATTGTAGTGACCCTCGTGTATCCTTCAAAGGTAACTTTTCCGCTGCTTTTGATCTGATTCTCGTAATTGATGTGCGGAACCGCCGTTTCGGGGTTGCCGTAGATCTATTCTATGTTATGATGTGTTTTGAGGTGTTCCGTTTGACGTTTCGTTCATATTCTGGTATTTTGGGTCGTTTATATTCTGTATCTAGCGCACGCTAAATTTCCTGTATAGCGCACGCTAGAAATCCATTAGTAGCGCACGCTACGTTTAATTCGTAGCGCACGCTAACGATTTAGCCCTGGGAGTGGCAGTTCAGCTCCCAGCCCTCTGGACTATCGGATTAGCGCACGCTATCTCGTCTAGCGCACGCTAATGTCGGGAGACTAGCGCACGTTAAGTTGTTCAGTAGCGCGCGCTAGTGTGACTGTCCAGTACTGGGCAGTTTACTACTGAACTCAATCAGATGCTAGTTAGCGCACGCTACGCTGGTATGGTAGCGCACGCTAACGGGTCAGGTGAGTTTTGGGCATTTGGCTACTGGACTCGGCTGATGTTCAGGTAGCGCACGCTATTGGTCGATAGCGCGCGCTACCGAGAGGTTATTAGCGCACGCTACGCATGTATGGTAGCGCACGCTAACGGCCAAAAACCTGGCTACTGGACTGGGACGTGACACGCTCTTTGTGTAACTATCGCAAGTGCACGATATCGTATCAAGTAGTAAAGTGGACTTTTTGAGTCCGGTTTATCGATCCCACAAGGAAGTTATGTTATAATTTGAATTATACACTATTAGTCTATTTTTATAGATACTTAAGATGAGTGAAACACACAATTAAAAAGTTTGGTTTAATAATTGCAAAGAAATTGCAATAATAGTTCTAATATTATAAGGAAATAAAAAGATAGCAATAATAATAGATTGATTATCGATAAAATGAAATAGTTGGGATTACAAACTTAGTTCGTCATTAGTTATAAAAGATGTATTGGAGATCATAAGATGAATTTACTTATTATGTTGTGTAGATTCGATTTTCCTTAAAAAGACGGTTTCTCTTTCGAACTATAAAACGCCACTTACATATTGAATCAATCCACTATATTTCTATGTTGATTGGCTTCAATACATAGCATTAGGATTTGTGAAAATAACTCAATGAATCATCTAAGGACTAGGGGTATATTTCTATCCCCTAGAACAACTTAGAGTGAAGATCATTTGATCTAATCAAACATATTTTCTTTCGAAACATATGAAGATCATAAATATCTTCATTAATTGGCCAAATAAATAAAGATTGTTAAAACAATGAAAATCACACACAATAATAAGTAATTCATAATATATCTTTATACAAACATAAATAACATGACTAACCTTGTTTATAATCCCAACTTAAGAAACTTAGCCCATAAAGGGTTTATTACACATATTACAAGTTTTGGTGGTCATGTTTAGTTGAATCAAGAGAAAGAATTGATCCTAACTCCTTAGTAGATAAAGGAGATAGAAACAATAAACTCTCGAACAACATATGTTGTACCACACTAACAAAGATCACTCAAGAACAACAGTGTGAACTTCACACCAAAAGAAAAGTTTACAAGAAAATGGAAAATTATATGATGAATGGTGAATTATGAAGCATCTAAGGGGTATATTTATACACCTAAAGTCATCTAATATCTCCAAAACTACCCCATTATTACATTATATCGGATCAATGCCACCATCCCTCAATAATACACAAAAAGTATAAAAATTAGACAAATCATAGCAATCATCAAGAGTTACGGCCGTAACATTCGTGAGTTACGGCCGTAATCGAGGTGACTTACGGCCGTAACTCCTGAATGTTACGGCCGTAACGTGGCTTCGTAAATTTGCTCATTTGAAGCTTTGATAGTTACGTTTTCAGCACTCTCGACTTTGCGTTTTGCCTGCATCTTCTTCTGATGATAACTTTTGATATATAACTCGATTTTGAATCCTAAAGACCGCCGAATTCGTCTCGAAAGCCCTACAACATGAATATATCAAAATTCAATAAAGAGAATATTTATTAAACATGTTGTTTCTTGAGTAATTCAGTTATTTAATCCGATCATCATCCAATAAAAATAAAATTATTAAAACTAATAAATTAAAAGCAAAAACGAGTAGACTAGCTCAATTATGGGTGAATTTTATCGATACAAACCATGGATAAGTGTACAAAAATGACACTTATCACACCCCCAAACTTGAATTCTTGCTAGTCCCGAGCAAGACTCTTTATTATTCACACTCCAAAAATAAAAATAAAAATAAAAAATAAGAAAATTAATACACACATAAATTAAAACATAAAAAGAGAAAAGGAGATCAAAATGCCATTAATAAACAACAACCAGCTTTATACAGTAGATAGAAATGAATCAAGATTCAAAATAAATCTACTAATATTTTTGAAGTTAAAACACGGTTTTTATTTTGTAATTCCAAAATGTAAGGTTTTCCCCCCAAAAGGTTGATTATTTCTTTCCCACTCGTGATACACACGACTCCCTTTAATGGTTGCTCTCGATCACTCGTTTATTTTTCGACTCAATATGAAGAAGAATTTCATTGGCGTCATCAAATATTGTGATTTTTACAAAATTGAGTGTATTGAAATTCAGTTGCTAATTAATTTAAATCTGCTCATAAACTACATCCCTTTTAGTGATAGCTTTCACACCGTTATTTGCTAACGTGTAGCTCTTTTCACTAACACAATTTCTATCTCATTTTTTTTCGTAAAAGGTGATAGCTTTCACACCGTTATTTGCTAACGTGTAGCTCTTTTCACCAATTTTTCGAGACGGCAGCTACGCACCAACAATGGTTAGTCCTTTATTTTTCGCAAAATTTAAGACTTCCAAAATTAGGCATTTATTGCTCAACACTTCTCCTTTTCGTCATTTATTTTTAGGTGATAGCTTTCACACCGTTATTTGCTAACGTGTAGCTCTTTTCACCAATGACTCCTTTTTTAGGGAATAGAATTTTTGCGAAAATCATTTTTAGTTAAGCATGAAAAATCAAAACTCCACAAATTAAGTAAATTTCGCTTTATTTTTCATCAACCAATTGATTCTTCTTTTCTCAAGGTAACGAATGACTCGATTTTATATGATAATTACAAGGCTTGGAAAGAGAGATTAAGGCTCAAAAATTTTTTTTTGGAATATACAATTTTTTTTACCGGTTAAAACGATTTTAGAAGTTTGTATATAGCTAATTTATGGTGTTATGGCCAGATCTAAAAATCTCAAAAATCAAAATACTATATATATATATATATATATATACTAAACCTAATCAATGCCAAATAATAAAAACACACCACAATGAAAATCACACATAAAAATCATAGTTCAAAAACCACAAAATAAACACACAAGTATGAAAACATCACCCCCAAACTTATAAGTAAAACTGTCCCGAGTTTTTTTTTTTTAAAAAAAAAAAATATAATAGCATGCGAGAAAACAGAAAACTCCCTGAAATTTTAGTTTTGTGATCCTCCAGGTGTGTCGTCAGGGATGTTTAGAAAACGGAAAAGCTTTTCAAAGCACTTCTCCGTTTCTAATTGTCGCTCGAGTATTTCATTCTGATTTCTCATAATTTCAGCCTGGGATGTTTCTAATCCCTGAACTCTTTCAAGCAAATTTTCTTCAAAAGCCGTCAACTCATAACCGGCATCTTCCTCGGCCTCATATTCCTCTTCCTCGCTACTCTCCTCTTCCGGTTCCAAACGTGCCCGTTTGCTTCTCAATTGAGTACTTCGAAAAATACTACTCCGGCCGTTCAATCGATCCCCATGTGTTAAAATATCACCCGCCGAAATTTTGACTCTGGCTCCTGCAAATACCGGTGATAAGGCGGGTATGGCATTTTCTGCCTAGTCGGTACCATCTTTGGCATAGTGGCAAATAGTAGTGTAAATGTGAGTACCCAAATCCATTTTTACCCTCGGCGGATAGCATATAAACCTCGCAGTGGCCAATGGAAACCGTCGTCGAGTCGAAGTCGGGTAAATACTCCCACGCCAACATCCATAAATACCAAGCATCATCCATAAGGTCCGCTTGGTTGTATCGGGTTTGATCATCCCAATACCGTCATGCAACTCGCTCACTAACGCCAGCCAGAAACTCTATCATCCGGCACCTCTTCATTAGGCAAGATATTAATGTCAACGCGTTAGTACCATTAACCCCAAAAACTTGTTAATGACATCCGGTGAAAAATTTATCGATTTCCCATTCACGGTAGTCGATGATAAGTAGGTGACCCTACCTGCCCAATGGACTTGTTGAAAGAATTGTAAAAGTTTAGGGTCAAGGTCGGGTTACCATTTGGGAGATCGGAAACGAACTTCTCCCAGCCGTTGTCTAAGAATTTTTGGATGAAAGGGGTAGTGATTGTGTTTCTATCCGCATGGCCGATGAAATCATCAAGATTGAACAATCTTTCCTTAATGCACTTCGTGTTTTGCTTTCTTTGTGGCGGTGCCGAACCTTGAGATGACGAGCCGACCTTTTCTTTTCCTTTTGTTGATTTCTTCGGTGCCAACCCTGAAATTGAACAAAATCAACTTCTTTTCATCACACGACTATAATCATCAAGCAAAACCAATAAAAACAAAAAAAAATTCAAAGATTTTCGTTGTGGCATTTCGTCGGACACCTTGAGTTCATAGTTTTTTAACAAGTTTTTCTTATTCAAACTCAAATCCATAAAGCCACCACAAATCAATGAATCAAATAACGATACAAATGTCAACAATACTCACAAATGAACAAGATTTAATCAACGAATCATACGGAAATAAGAATCGAAAAACAAATATGAAGAGAAAAACTACAAACTAAAACTCAAGAATATATAAATTGAAACAAGGATTGAAAGAGAACCTGATGATTATGTGTGAATGTTGATATGTTAATGAATTGTATTGATGAATTTGAGTTTTTTAGCAAGTAGGGATTGATAGGGGGAAAAAATCGCTCTCCCGGCCGCTTGTGTCTCGTCTGGTGTGTGTGAAGTGTTTAAGGACGGTGTTTTTATACAGACTACTAGTTACGGCCGTAACATATACAAGTTACGGCCGTAAGTTGCTTTCGTTTTCAAACAGGTTTTAAGATACGGCCGTAACACAAAGAAGTTACGGCCGTATGTGACGCTCGCTTTTTTTTAAGTGGCAGTTTTTAAAGATACGGTAGTAACGCATACTGAGTTACGGCCGTAATGCGCTTTCGTAAAAATATAATTGGACAACATACGGCCGTATCTAATAACTTACGGCCGTATTTATTTATATTATTATTATTTTTTTTATTTTTTTTTTAAAAAAACAAGATTATAATTATTATATGTTTGAGAATAATGAAAGAAAGACTCCCTGGATTTTATGAACGATCTGATCCTTGCTGTTGTTGTTGAATCCTTCCGTGTTACCCCCAAACTTATTTGCGAAATAATAGAGATTGGGTTGCCTCCCAATAAGCGCTTTGTTTAACGTCCTTAGCTTGACTTCTCGTCAGATTAATTAGGTATTTCCAAAGATTATGATTGATTTTGTCAGTCGAGAATTCTCCTCCCAGATATGGCTTTAACCGTTGACCGTTTACTTTGAAACTCCCGTCGGTTGTATTATAAATCTCCACACTCCATGAGAAAACACCTCTTTGATCGTAAGGGCCTGGCCCATCGTGATCGTAGCTTACCGAAACAGACGCAGTCGTGCATTAAAAAGCGTAACTTGGTCTCCTGTTTTAAAATCTCTTCTTAGAATTTTGTTGTCATGCCATCTTTTCGTTTTTCTTTGTAGATTTTGGCATTTTCATATGAGTCGAGTCGGATTTCATCCAACTCATTTAATCGCAGCAACCTTTTCTTTCCACCAACTGTTCGTCAAAGTTTAGTTTTTTTATAGCCCAAAAGCTCGATGTTCAAGTTCTACTGGCAGTGACAGGCTTTTCCAAAAACTGCATTTAAATGGAGACATGCCTATCGGTGTCTTATAGCCGCTCGTAAGCCCAGAGCGCATCATCCAAACTTTTCGACCAATCTTTTCGAGATGAGTCGACTGTCATCTCAAGTATACGTTTGATTCACGATTGGAAATTTCGACTTGTCCACTGGTTTGTGGGTGATAAGAGGTAGCGACACGGTGTTTTACTCCGAATTTGGTCAATAGAGCCTTAACATGGTGATTGCAGAAATGAGATCCGCCATCACTGATAATAACTCTCGGAGTTCCGAAGCGAGTGAATATATTTTTCTTTAGAAAAGTTACCACGACCTAAGCTTCGATTGTTGGTAATGCAAATGACCTCCACCCATTTCGATACGTAGTCAACAGCTACAAGGATGTATTCATTAGAGAATGATGATGGAAAGGGTCCCATGAAATCAATTCCCCAAACGTCGAAGATTTCAACTTCAAGGATGAAATTCATTGGCATTTCATTTCTTTTTGACATGTTTCAATGTCTTTGGCACCGGTCACACTTCGAGACAAGTGTATGTGCATCTTTGAACAGAGTGGGCCAATAGAATCCTGCTTCAAGAATTTTTGCTGCTGTTTTTGAACCTCCAAAATGTCCTCCATAGTGAGAGGAATGACATCTTTCTAATACCTTCTCCATTTCTTCTTCCGGTATGCATCTCCGGATGATTTGATCAGGTCCTCGTCGAACAATGAGGATCTTCCCAAGAATAGTATTTCAACTCGGAGAAGAATTTTTCTTTTGATGATGGGAAAAATTTGGGTGAATTATTCCACTAACAAGGAAATTAACGATGTCGATACCATGGTGCATTTTGTTTTTCTGGATATTAGAGATTTGGAGCTTGTTCATCCGGAAATACTTCATTTATTTCCTTCTCTTGAGCATTGTTTTGGTCGAGTCTAGAGAGATGATCCGCCACTTGGTTTTCTGTTCCCTTTCTGTCTCTGATTTCTATGTCGAATTCTTGCATAAGTAGAACCCATTGGATTAGCCTTTACTTTGCATCTTGCTTTGTCATTAAATATTTCAAAGCTGAATGATCAGTGTAGACTATGACCTTTGATCCCAATAAGTAGGATCGAAATTTGTCAAAGGCATAAACCACTGCAAGCATCTCTTTTTCAGTTGTTGTGTAGTTCAGCTGAGCATCATTCATAGTCCTGCTAGCATAATGGATCACTTGCATCATTTTGTCCTTCTTCTGGCCCAGTACGGCCCCTACGGCATAATCACTTGCATCGCACATTAAAATGAAAGGAATAGTCCAATCTTTAGAAATGATGATTGGATCTGATGTAAGCTTATCCTTCAAAGTTGCAAAGGCCACGTGGCATTCATTTGTGAAAAGGAATGGTGTATCTTTCTCAAGCAAAGAACAGAGAGGTTTTGCTATTTTTGAGAAATCTTTTATAAACCTCCGATAGAATCCTGCATGTCCGAGAAAACTCCTTACTCCTTTCACCGAAATTGGTGGAGGAAGTTTTGCAATCACTTGGATCTTTGCCTTATCGACTTCAATTCCATGTTGTGAGATTCTATGGCCAAGTACGATTCCTTCCTGGACCATGAAGTGACATTTCTCCCAATTGAGAACTAGATTTGTGTCTTCACATCTTTCCAAGACCATGCCTAAGTGAATTAGGCATTTTCAAATGAATCTCCGAAAACCGAGAAATCGTCCATGAAAACTTCAATGAATTTTTCAACCATGTCTGAGAATATTGACATCATGCATCTTTGAAATGTGGCTGGAGCATTGCACAATCCGAATGGGATTCTTCTGTAGGCAAATGTTCCATAAGGGCATGTGAATGTTGGTTTCTCTTGATCTTCTGGGGCTATTACGATTTGGTTGTACCCTGAATAGCCGTCGAGAAAACAGTAGTAAGAATGTCCTGCCAATCTATCTAGCATCTGATCAATAAATGGGAGTGGAAAATGATCTTTTCTTGTCGTCTTGTTTAGTTTCCTGTAATCAATGCACATTCTCCATCCTGTGATCGGTCGTGTTGGTATAAGTTCATTGTGCTCGTTCTCAATGATCGTGATTCCACTCTTTTTGGACACCATATGTACAGGGCTCACCCATGGACTATTTGAGATTGGATAAATGATTCCTGCGTCAAGTAATTTAAGAATCTCTGCCTTCACAATTTCCTTCATGTTTGGATTCAAACGTCGTTGATGCTCAATTGAAGGTTTGCAGTCATCTTCCATCAAGATTTTGTGAGTGCATATAGAGGGGCTTATTCCTCTAATGTCTGCAATAGTCCATCCAATTGCTCTTTTGTGATTCCTCAATACCCTTAGTAATTTCCCTTCTTCAAGTTTGGTCAATATGTTAGATATGATGACCGGAAGTGTTGAGGAAACGCCCAAGTAAGCGTATCTCAAATGTGTGGGTAGAGGTTTGAGATCAAGTGTTGGAGCTTCTTGTAAAGAAGGGAGGGGTTTAGCGGAGCTTGTCCCCAATTCTTCAAAATGTGGATGCTTTCTTAAGGTTGGTAGTGCTTCCAGATAGTTAACTGTTTCGGCCAAGTGATATTCTTCTTCCATGCTGGTTAGAGAATTTGCTATACATGTCTCAAGAGGATCTTTAGATAGAATTTTCTCTAAAGACTTGTTCACCATGGCTTCAATTGTGTCTATTTTTAGACAATACTCATCTGTGGAGGGTTGATTCAAAGTTTTTAAGACATCGAAGATGACATGTTCGTCTTCCACTCTGAGAATTAGCTTTCCTTCATAGACGTCAATAAGAGCACGTCCGGTTGCGAGAAATGGTCGTCCCAGAATAATGGGAATATCCTGATCTTCTTCCATGTCGAGGATGATAAAATCTGCTGGGAATATGAATTTATCAACTTTGACGAGCACATCTTCAACTATCCCACGTGGATATTTGATTGACCGATCGGCTAATTGTAGCGAAACTGTTGTTGCTTTTGCTTCTCCCAAATTCAATTTGTTGAAAATTGACAGGGGCATCAAGTTGATACTTACCCCTAAATCACAAAGAGCTTTGCCAAAATTTACTTCACCAATTGTACACGGGATTGTGAAAGTTCCCGGATCTTTTAGCTTGGGTGGCAACTTCTTCTGTAGTATTGCGCTACATTCCTCTGTTAGCATGACAGTTTCGTATTCTTCAAGCCTTCGTTTGTTTGAAAGAATATCTTTCATAAATTTGGCATAGCTTGGCATTTGTGCTAGAGCATCGGCAAAAGGAATGTTGATGTGTAGCTTTTTGAAGATTTCCAAGAATTTCCCGAATTGAGCATAGAGCTTGTGATTCTTCAACCGTTGAGGAAATGGGATAGGTGGAACATAAGTTTTTGTAGCAATTGGACCTTTTTGAGATGAAGGTCCTGACGATTCTTTTTGTTTATTTTTTGTTTTTCCAGATGGTTTTCCATAGAAATTTCGAACAATCGCACTCCACTTCTTGTTGTGATAGCTTGGACATTTTCCCTTGGATTTACCTCGGTATTGCTAGGTAACATGCCTTGAGATCTTTCTGAAAGTATTTTGGCCATTTAGCCAACTTGTGTCTCATTTTTAATTGAAGCATCATTGCGTTGTTGATACTTGATTGTTGTTCACCTAGCTTCGTGATTGCTTCTTCCCATCCGGCTTCTTTTCTTGATGCGTTGGATTCAACACATTGTTGTTGTTTGCATAAGAAAAATTTGGATGATTTTTGTATCTGGATTGTATGTTGGCCCGTAAGGATTGTATGCTTGCCTTTGGAAATTCTCGAGCATACGCCACTTGTTACAGTGGTGGTGGTGACTGTTCTTGTTGCACTAAGGGACGGATAGTGTTGTGAGTTGCTCCACAAATTTCACATGAAAAAGCTGAAATTTGTGGAGTTTGCACCGTCTTCACAGTTGAGGAGTTGAAAAGACATTTCCTCGACTTTCTTTGATAGAGCTTCAATTTTTGCCAACATAAGTGAATAAGAATCCACTTCAAAAACACCATTTGGTTTCTTTTGGATATTTCTGTCTGGCCATCTTGCACTTTGTTCACTTATAACCTCAAAAAGATTATAAGCCTCTTTCATAGTTTTGTTTCCCAGTGAGCCATTTGATGATGAATCGACATTGGCTCGGCATGAAGGTAAAATTCCAGAATAGAAGTAATTGACTTGTGCTCCCAAATTGAAACCATGGTTAGGACATTTTCGTAGCATATCCTTGTATCTCTCCCATGCTTCGTGGAATGATTCTGAATCTTGTTGACGAAATGTAGAGATTTCGTATTTGAGTTTCGCCACTTTTATTGGTGGAAAGTATTTAGTGGTGAATTTTTGGACAAATTCGGGCCAATTTGTTATGCTTCATGGTGGCAAAGTATCTAGACACTCTCTTGCTCTGTCCTTCAAAGTGTGCACGAAAAGTCTCATTTTGATCGCCTCGTCATTTACATTTGGATATTTGAAATTTCCACATATTTCCACAAAACGGTTAATATGGAGATATGGATTTTCGTCGGTTCTTCCATAGAATGAGTTGTTGTTGGAGAAGAGATTGATGACATCTGGGCGAATTTGAAAATTGTCCACTCCAAATGGTGGATAGATTACACTTGATTGAACGCTCAAAGATGGGGGGTTCATGAATTCCCCAAAGAGCATGTTGTCTTCATCTATTTCCGGTACAATAGGATATTGTTGATGTTGAATGTTTTGAACATTAGGTATTCCCCCCACCGGAGGAATTCTTTCGTTATCATTTCCTATGGGGAGACGTGGATTTAGTTCGTCCGCCATTGATGGTGAAGAAATAATGTTTTTCTTTTGTTCTCTTCGCCTTCTTCTATATGTGGCTTCGATCTCGGGATCTAGTAAAACTAAATCGCGATTGTATGTCCTTCGCATAGACAAGGGAATCTACAACAAAGAAAAAGTTGTATTTATAACAATAGTTAATAATGTAATTTTTTCAAATATAACTTATACTTCCCCGGCAACGGCGCCAAAAACTTGACACGCTCTTTGTGTAACTATCGCAAGTGCACGATATCGTATCAAGTAGTAAAGTGGACTTTTTGAGTCCGGTTTATCGATCCCACAAGGAAGTTATGTTATAATTTGAATTATACACTATTAGTCTATTTTTATAGATACTTAAGATGAGTGAAACACACAATTAAAAAGTTTGGTTTAATAATTGCAAAGAAATTGCAATAATAGTTCTAATATTATAAGGAAATAAAAAGATAGCAATAATAATAGATTGATTATCGATAAAATGAAATAGTTGGGATTACAAACTTAGTTCGTCATTAGTTATAAAAGATGTATTGGAGATCATAAGATGAATTTACTTATTATGTTGTGTAGATTCGATTTTACTTAAAAAGACGGTTTCTCTTCGAACTATAAACGCCTTACATATTGAATCAATCCACTATATTTCTATGTTGATTGGCTTCAATACATAGCATTAGGATTTGTGAAAATAACTCAATGAATCATCTAAGGACTAGGGGTATATTTCTATCCCCTAGAACAACTTAGAGTGAAGATCATTTGATCTAATCAAACATATTTTCTTTCAAACATATGAAGATCATAAATATCTTCATTAATTGGCCAAATAAATAAAGATTGTTAAAACAATGAAAATCACACACAATAATAAGTAATTCATAATATATCTTTATACAAACATAAATAACATGACTAACCTTGTTTATAATCCCAACTTAAGAAACTTAGCCCATAAAGGGTTTATTACACATATTACAAGCTTTGGTGGTCATGTTTAGTTGAATCAAGAGAAAGAATTGATCCTAACTCCCTTAGTAGATAAAGGAGATAGAAACAATAAACTCTCTGAACAACATATCTTGTACCACACTAACAAAGATCACTCAAGAACACAAGTGTGTTCTTCACACAAAAAGAAAAGTTTACAAGAAAATGGAAAATTATATGATGAATGGTGAATGATGAAGGATCTAAGGGGTCTATTTATACACCTAAAGTCATCTAATAGCTCCAAAACTACAGATTATTACATTATATCGGATCAATGCCACCATCCCCTCAATAATACACAAAAAGTATAAAAATTAGACAAATCATAGCAATGTCAAGAGTTACGACCGTAACATTGTGAGTTACTACGTAATCGAGGTGACTTACGGCCGTAACTCCTGAATGTTACGGCCGTAACGTGGCTTCGTAAATTTGCTCATTTGAAGCTTTGATAGTTACGTTTTCAGCCTGAATTCCTCGGACTTTGCGTTTTGCCCCGCATCTTCTTCTGATGATAACTTTTGATATATAACTCGATTTTGAATCCTAAAGACTGCCGAATTCGTCTCGGAAAGCCCTACAACATGAATATATCAAAATTCAATAAAGAGAATATTTATTAAACATGTTGTTTCTTGAGTAATTCAGTTATTTAATCCGATCATCATCCAATAAAAATAAAATTATTAAAACTAATAAATTAAAAGCAAAAAACGAGTAGACTAGCTCAATTATGGGTGAATTTTATCGATACAAACCATGGATAAGTGTACAAAAATGACACTTATCAGGACGCTAACGGTAGGGTTTGTAATCCTATCCCGTTAGCGCACGCTAACCTTGAGGTTTTAGCGTGCGCTAACACTCCCTGGCTATATAAACCAGGGAGTTGACCGAGATAATCACAAAATCTCATTTCTTCCTCTCTTCGCGGCGAAGGCGATCCCGAAGCGATTCTCTTGGCGATTTCTTCCTCCAATCATCTCATCCAACATCCTTCTTGAGTTCTTGGAGAATTACATCAACAACAACACGAATCTTTCGTCCTAATCCACGGTAAATCTCTTAGAACCCTACTTTTGGATAATTTGGGGGTTTTGGGATTTTCTTCCGATTCGTCCCGTTTTGATGGTGGATTCATGATGATTATGATTAATCTTATTGATATCATTAGTTTTCCTACGGATTCATGGTATATTTCCATAGCTTTGTGAAATCGAGAGGGTTTGGTTGTGTTCCGCCCTCGTTGTAATTTTTATTCGAATATACATGAATCGTAGGCGGGTTTCCGGGTGTATTCCATTTCCATAATCGTTTAGAAGTGGTTGTGATTGTGCTATTCAAATCGTTAGGTTCATTTTCGTCGGTTCCTCGCGGTCGTGCTTGATTCTCCGTTTCGTTCGTGTCATCGTCTATTTAATCGAGGCAAGTATCCTTATGAACTTACAATCTTGACATAGTAGTTTTGTATGAGAAATTGTGTGTGTGTGTGTATGCTCACTACGGGTTAGACTCGACAGGGTCTCGGTAGGGGTCCACGGAGGTGTGGATCAACGAGCTTTGCTTTTAACCACTACGGGTTAGATCCGACGGGGTCTCGGTAGGGGTCCACGGTGTAATACCCGAGATTTCTGTTATGTAATTGGAACTTGTGATATTGTAATGATTGTACTTTTGTATGAGTACTATTCTCCGTATTTCATAATCCGATGTCGTCGAGCATATAATTTCGTGTATGTGATTTAAAGATTTGAAATTCTGTGCATGTAGCGCACGCTACAGGCTACGGGTAGCGTACGCTAACATGGATTTATAGCGCACGCTACCGAGTATCAGTAACGCACGCTATGCGTGGTCAGATTGATCGAGACGTGCGGTAGGTGAGATCTGGCCGGGGGACCCTTGTCGGATTGTGTCGAATGAATCTGGACGGCTTTCGGGAAAAGCCGAGTCAACGCCTTAGCGCACGCTACAGGTATATGTGTAGCGCACGCTAAGTGCCGAGTACAGTTTAGACTGTGAGCCGTTAGCGCACGCTACGAACAGGGTCTAGCGCGCGCTAATAGCCATTTATTATAAATAGGACAGCATCCTATTCGAGATTTCAGTTCTCTACACTCTCATAACCCGAACTCTGACACTTAGAACATAACTCCCTTCGTCCTAAACACTTCGTATCAACCTCCTAGTTCGAGATTGAAGATCATACATCATTGGAGATTGGTGTTCAAGCCTTCGGTGTTGGATTGCTTCATTTCATCCGTGTTCTTCACCACTTTGAGGTAGGTGATTCTTCACCAATGATTAGTAATGTTCCTAAGGAAGTTTGAATCATGTTTGGATAGCAAGTATTTCGTTTATAATCGGTCATCACATGTTAGAAGGATAGTTTTGACGTATCGGTACTATATAACGAATGAACCTTTGAACCATCTTATTATAATTACTCCTAAGCATGTTCAAATCGATTTATGATCAGTAATCGGATATTACCCAGTTGATACGTCGTACACGTTGGAATCATGTGTTTTGGAACGTAAGACGATCGGAACTTAGATTATTTCTTGAAGATCGTAGATGGATTATGATTTTGAGATGATTATCCGTATATTGGTATTTCATAATCACAAAACTTCCACAAACCTTATTAGCATGATATGCCCGAGGATAACTTGTATTATCACGGTAGAATTCATGAGTTCTTCACCATTCAACCCAGTTTTCGGTTTGCAGTATTCTGCCATGCAAGATTAGCGCACGCTAACATGTGTCAGTTAACGTGCGCTATCGGTCGGGCGATCGCACGAAACGTCGTAGCGTGCGTTATGAGACCAGCCGAGTCGATCACGTGGCTAGCGCACGCTAGTCTTATACGATAGCGTACGCTAACAGTCCGGCTTAGCGCACGTTACGTCAAGTACGTAGCGCACGCTAAGCAGTCCAGGCAGATTGTTTATTTTGAGCTTTTCGACCGTAGACCGAATTGTTAGGTCATCGTTCGACTTGGGATGATTTGTATATCGTTCCTTTTGTTAAGGTTCGAGCTTGTTACGTTGATCGGAGGAGGCGGCCTTCGAGGGCATCGAGAGCATTGAAGTGTATCGTTCTTGCCATCCTCGAGGCAAGTATCGTGATATGTTAATATCGGTATTTTTGGAGTATGCGTATGATTATGCATGTTGTTGAACATGATATTTACTTCGTTGATTTGTCATGATATTCGTTATATAGTGTTTATATGTTCATGTTGATGAACATAATGATTTGGCATATGTGTATGCATGAGTTGTGTTTGTATACGTTGTACGATCTATGCTGAGGGCGCTGGATCGGATGTCCACCTTGTGTTGGTCTGACGGGATCATCTTGGGATCTAGGCTGAGGGCGCTGGATCATTGGACGGGTTATTTCCACCTCGTGTTGGTCCGACGGGATCATCTTGGGATCTATGCTGAGGGCGGTGGATCATTGGAATACCCATGCTTGGTAATGGAATCTTGTGGATTCGCATTGTCGGATTCCGGTAGCGGAAGTCCGTGTGATGTATCTTGTTATGTATTGTTAATGCATATTCAAATTGTTTAATATGATACTTGTACTAGCATCGTTTTTCTAACCCCTTCGGGGGTGGACATTTGTTGTGATCTTCAGCAAAAGGAGCGGAAGCGAAACGATGCAGAGACGTGACGACGAAGGGGTTCAGTGATGTTTATTGTTATTGGAGATTTGTTTTCTTGGTTTGGTTTCTGTACTCGAGTACGCGTGTCCTTTTGATATTAATTCGATATGGTTGTATTAATTACCCGTTGAACCAGTTGTACGTTTTCATAAACTTGAATTTTCGCAGTATTGATGTCTTATATTTACTTTCCTTTTTAATTAGCCTTGTAAATCCTTACTTAAAGGGTTTACGGCGCTGTAATTATTCCGAATATCTCGGGGTGTTACAGAATATGGTATCGGAGCTAAGATTCATGGATATCTTGGCAGTCGGGTTTTATTTGGGTCTGTTTATGTTATTTGATTTATGGGTCGTTTGTAACATCATTGTTCAGCCGAAGTCGTCATGTGGACCGTGGTTGTAAGTCTCTTAATCTCTTATACTACCGTTTTACTTAATTACTGTTTTGTGAGTATTGACGGACTTTATTTCAAAAGTTTTGTTCTGTATATTGAGAAATTGCGTTTACAGTATGTTGAGAGGAGGACGTGGACGCGGACGCGGTCGTGGACGCGGACGTAGTAACATGAGACATGAGGATTCCGCAACTACCCCAGAAATATCGGCTAGTCGAACCGATTCCCATTCTGGAGAGCAGCAAGGATCAGCGAATGATGACGCAAATCCTAACATGCCAGGAGTGCTTCAACAGGTGGTGGCGCAGATAAACCAGTTCGCCCAGGTCGTTGATCGCATGCAGACAGCGATGGGACAGCAGCACCACGAGGATAACCGGGGAGACAGATGGCTTGCGGAAGTGGTTAAATTGCACCCGCCAAAATTTGACGGATCTGCTGAGGCACTTACTTGGGATCACTGGCTCAAGGAGTTGGAGAAGATATTCGCGGGTCTTAAGCATCCCGAGGACCTAAGGTTCCCATTGCCCAAGATTTTCCGACCGGGAGGCCTTTGATTGGTGGGAGGTCGTTTCGACCCGAGAATCATAATGCGGATCGACGGAATTCAAACAAATGATGGAAGCAGATTGTCCTCGTCCAGATTAGAGAGGCGAAGATCCGAGAGTTTTTCTCACCACAGAGTTCGAGGCATCTGTGATGATGTAATTAAAACTTTTAATCATCGGTGACTTGTGTGCGACACTTGGTCGAACGGAGGCGTAAAAGATTTTTCATTTTGATATGCGGATGAAGCGGAGATTCAGCAGACATGTCCGATTCGAGTGTACTACGTTGCGGCAGATCAAGACAAAGCGGCCTACGACATGAAAGAGGCGGAGGTGGAGAAATCAAGAGAGGCAAAGAAGCGTAAGGTGACCGGCACTTTGCGTAAAACAAGAGTGGTGGGCCCGCAAGGGCCGCCTTTCCTTTATTCGGCAAGGAAACCTCCACATCCTTCTAGAGGCGGAAAGAAGTTCCGACAACATCAATAGCTTCGGACGCATCAAAGAAATGCTACAATTGTGGTCGAGCGAGGCATATTCGACGTGATTGCCGCATCTTCTCGTGACTTGTTACGATTGTGGGCAAGAAGGGCACCGTGCGGCCTTCTGTGGAGCCGCTAGATCTTTGGTACCGCACTCGGCACTGGGCCTAAGGAGATAAGTGTGAACCGCATACGCAGAGTGGATTTCAGCAGTAACGCCGGGAAGAGAGAGACATCCAGTCCGGGTCCGTTCCTCTCCGCGCATTTACGAAATGAGGAGATCTCGACGACTGAACACCTTTGCCGCAGTGCACGATTCAGATCCTTTTGCAACCAGATTAGTGTCTTGTTCGATTCGGGAGCTACGCATTCTTTTATATCTTTGAACCGTGTTAAACGTTTGAACATCTCGTGCTTGTATAATTGTGAACCTTATGTTGTGGGATTACCGAGGAGAGAAAATTGTGGGAACACTAGAAGCTAGGGATTTCCCAGATCTATAGAAGGAAGAGATTGGCCATCGAATCTTATTGTAGTTGGCAGTGCGGTGACGATTTAATTCTCGGAGATGATTGGCTCAACTGTTATGGAGTCATGGTCAATTACCGAGAGAGAGTCATTTCCATCATTGCCGATGACGGATTCGAACACTTATTCCGAGGATGGAGACCGAAGCTCGGGAAATTGATCAAGGCAATGAAAGCCGTGAAATTTCAAGCGGGGATGTCACGGACTTTGGTGCTATGCCATGAGGAAAGAGGAAGGAGGAGAGCTCTCGTCTATCTCGATTGTGAATGAGTTCTCGATGTATTTCTGACGAACTACTCAGGTTACCTCCGCAGAGGAGTGGAATTCACTATCGAACTAGAGCCCGGAGCAGGCTCCTATTTCCAGGCACCATACCGCATGGCGCCAACCGAGATGTATGAACTCAAGAAACAACTGGAGGAATTGTTACAGAAGGGCTATATTCAACCTAGCGTTTCTCCTTGGGGAGCGCCCGTTCTCTTTGTCCGGAAGAAAGACGGATCCCTCCGACTGTGTATTGATTACAGGGAACTCAATAAGATGACAATCAAGAACAAGTATCCTATACCTCGAATCGACGACTTGTTTGATCAACTGCAAGGGGCAAGGGTATTCTCGAAGATTGACTTGCGATCAGGATACCATCAGTTGAGAATTAAAGAATCAGATATACCGAAATCTGCTTTCAGATCCCGGTACGGGCATTATGAATTTGTAGTGATGCCATTTGGACTTACCAATGCTCCTGCGGTATTCATACAATTGATGAATCGGGTATTCTTGGAGTACTTGGATAAATTTGTGGTCGTTTTCATTGACGACATTCTGATATATTCGAGGGACGCAGAGGAACATGCTGAACATTTACGTGTGGTTTTGAGCATCTTGAGAAAGGAACAGCTGTATGCTAAGCTTTCTAAATGCGAGTCGCTTAAGGAAGTAACCTTCCTTGGGCATGTGATATCATCCGACGGAGTTCAGGTGGACCCGAAGAAAGTCGAAGCAATCTTGGAGTGGGAAGCTCCTAAAAACGTGAAAGAGGTCCGAAGCTTCTTAGGACTTGCTGAATATTATCGCCGCTTTGTAGAGGGATTTTCCAAAATTGCTCGTCCGCTCACTCAGTTGTTACAGAAAACTCAAAAGTTCACGTGGAATGAGGAATGCCAGGCTGGTTTTGACGAACTTAAGAGGAGACTGACGACATCACCTATATTAGCACTGCCATAGGGAACTGATGGATTCATGGTATACAGCGACGCTTCAAATCAGGGTTTGGGTTGTGTGTTGATGCAGAAGGATAAAGTGATTGCTTATGCTTCTCGGCAATTAAAACCATACGAAGTTAATTATCCGACTCATGATCTGGAGCTAGCAGCTGTGGTCTTTGCCTTGAAAATTTGGCGACATTATTTGTACGGCACTCATTGTCAGATCTTTACAGATCATAAGAGCCTCAAATACATTTTCAGTCAGAAAGAATTAAACATGAGGCAGAGAAGGTGGCTGGAATTGATCAAGGATTACGACTTAGAGATTCTCTATCATCCGGGAAAGCAAATGTAGTAGCCGATGCATTGAGCCGTAAACATGTTTCTCTTCGAGTGTTGGAAGCTCTTACGCCTGCATCAAAGATTAAACGAGAACCGATCCGCGAAGGGATTGAAGTATGGGCACCGGGAATCCAAGGGCGACTTTATGTGATGGAACCGACTTCATCACTAGTCGAGAAGATCAAGTCCAAACACTGACGATTCTCTCGATCCTTCGATTATGTGATGAAGTAAAGAAAGGAAAAGCCCTGATTCGTGATACAAGATGATGGAGTTCGAGATTTCAAAGTCGACTTTGCGTTCCCGATGATGATGATTTGAGACGGACTATTCGAAAGAAGCTCATAGCGCGCCTATTCTATTCACCCGGCAAGCAGAAGATGTATAAGGATCTAAAACAAAACTTCGGTGGGGAACATGAAGAAGGACGTAGCAGTACGTTTCCAAGTGTTTGACTTGTCGGCAGGTCAAGATTGAGCATCGGCGACCTGCCGGATGTTAAAGCCGCTTAGATCCCTGAATGGAAGTGGGAGGACATTTCGATGGATTTCATCACCAGTATGCCAAGGACTAGAGCAGGAATGAACATGATTTGGGTCGTAGTTGATCGACTAACCAAGTCGGCTCATTTCCTAGGAATCAAAGATACATGGGGACCCGAGAGATTGGCACGAGTATTTGTTGCGGAGATAGTCAGATTGCATGGGACGCCAAGGACCATTATTTCGGATCGAGATGGTCGTTTCGTGTCGCACTTCTGGAAGGCAGTTCACAAGGCTTTGGGGACTGAGCTCAAATTTAGCACAGCTTATCATCCCCAAACAGACGGTCAGTCCGAAAGGACTATTCAAACTGTAGAAGACATGCTTAGAGCTTGTGCGTTGGATTGGTCAACTGATTGGGAAGTTCACTTGCCCTTGATCGAGTTCACCTATAATAACAGTTGGCATGCTTCTATTAAGATGGCACCATTTGAAGCTTTGTACGGGAGGAGATGCCGATCACCCCTGTGTTGGGATGATTCTTCGGACTTGATCGGGACGGAACCGGAATTGATTATTCAGACTCAAGAGAAGATAGCTGTGATTCGAGAGAGACTGTTGACTGCCCAGAGTCGACATAAGTCTTATGCAGATGTACGTCGTCGCCCTCTAGAGTTCGAATGGGACCACGTACTATTGAAGGTGTCTCCTACACGAGGGATTTTCCGTTTTGGGAGAAGAGGTAAGCTAAGTCCAAGATATATCGGACCATTTGAGATCCTAGAGAGAGTTGGGGATCTAGCATACAGGTTGGCCTTACCGCCATCGCTGAGTCATGTTCACAATGTGTTTCACGTATCCCAACTGCGGAAGTATGTACCGGACCCCAGTCACATCATTGATTTCGACGAGATCGAGATAGCTAATGATGGTACCTTCGAAGAGAGACCAATCAAGATACTTGAGAGCCGGATCAAACAATTGAGGAATAAACCAATACATTTGGTTAAAGTACAATGGTCACGACATGGAGTCGAAGAGGCCACTTGGGAAATGGAGGACGGTATGAAGGCTAAATATCCGGAGTTGTTTTCATCCTAAGTTTCGGGACGAAACTTCTTTTTAGGGAGGAAGGATGTAATACCCGAGATTTCTGTTATGTAATTGGAACTTGTGATATTGTAATGATTGTACTTTTGTCTGAGTACTATTCTCCGTATTTCATAATCCGATGTCGTCGAGCATATAATTTCGTGTATGTGATTTAAAGATTTGAAATTCTGTGCATGTAGCGCACGCTACAGGCTACGGGTAGCGTACGCTAACATGGATTTATAGCGCACGCTACCGAGTATCAGTAACGCACGCTATGCGTGGTCAGATTGATCGAGACGTGCGGTAGGTGAGATCTGGCCGGGGGACCCTTGTCGGATTGTGTCGAATGAATCTGGACGGCTTTCGGGAAAAGCCGAGTCAATGCCTTAGCGCACGCTACAGGTATATGCGTAGCGCACGCTAAGTGCCGAGTACAGTTTAGACTGTGAGCCGTTAGCGCACGCTACGAACAGGGTCTAGCGCGCGCTAATAGCCATTTATTATAAATAGGACAGCATCCTATTCGAGATTTCAGTTCTCTACACTCTCATAACCCGAACTCTGACACTTAGAACATAACTCCCTTCGTCCTAAACACTTCGTATCAACCTCCTAGTTCGAGATTGAAGATCATACATCATTGGAGATTGGTGTTCAAGCCTTCGGTGTTGGATTGCTTCATTTCATCCGTGTTCTTCACCACTTTGAGGTAGGTGATTCTTCACCAATGATTAGTAATGTTCCTAAGGAAGTTTCAATCATGTTTGGATAGCAAGTATTTCGTTTATAATCGGTCATCACATGTTAGAAGGATAGTTTTGACGTATCGGTACTATATAACGAATGAACCTTTGAACCATCTTATTATAAGGACTCCTAAGCATGTTCAAATCGATTTATGATCAGTAATCGGATATTACCCAGTTGATACGTCGTACACGTTGGAATCATGTGTTTTGGAACGTAAGACGATCGGAACTTAGATTATTTCTTGAAGATCGTAGATGGATTATGATTTTGAGATGATTATCCGTATATTGGTATTTCATAATCACAAAACTTCCACAAACCTTATTAGCATAATATGCCCGAGGATAACTTGTATTATCACGGTAGAATTCATGAGTTCTTCACCATTCAACCCAGTTTTCGGTTTGCAGTATTCTGCCATGCAAGATTAGCGCACGCTAACATGTGTGAGTTAATGTGCGCTATCGGGGTCAGTTAACGCACGAAACGTACGTAGCGTACGTTATGAGACCAGCCGAGTCAGACTGCCAGTCCGTGGCTAGCGCACGCTAGTCTTATACGATAGCGTACGCTAACAGTCCGGCTTAGCGCACGTTACGTCAAGTACGTAGCGCACGCTAAGCAGTCCAGGCAGATTGTTTATTTTGAGCTTTTCGACCGTAGACCGAATTGTTAGGCCATCGTTCGACTTGAGATGATTTGTATATCGTTCCTTTTGTTAAGGTTCGAGCTTGTTACGTTGATCGGAGGAGGCGGCCTTCGAGGGCGTCGAGAGCATTGAAGTGTATCGTTCTTGCCATCCTCGAGGCAAGTATCGTGATATGTTAATATCGGTATTTTTGGAGTATGCGTATGATTATGCATGTTGTTGAACATGATATTTACTTCGTTGATTTGTCATGATATTCGTTATATAGTGTTTATATGTTCATGTTGATGAACATAATGATTTGGCATATGTGTATGCATGAGTTGTGTTTGTATACGTTGTACGATCTATGCTGAGGGCGCTGGATCGGATGTCCACCTCGCGTTGGTCCGACGGGATCATCTTGGGATCTAGGCTGAGGGCGCTGGATCATTGGACGGGTTATTTCCACCTCGTGTTGGTCCGACGGGATCATCTTGGGATCTATGCTGAGGGCGCTGGATCATTGGAATACCCATGCTTGGTAATGGAATCTTGTGGATTCGCATTGTCGGATTCCGGTAGCGGAAGTCCGTGTGATGTATCTTGTTATGTATTGTTAATGCATATTCAAATTGTTTAATATGATACTTGTACTAGCATCGTTTTGCTAACCCCTTCGGGGGTGGACATTTGTTGTGATGTTCAGGTAGCCGAGGAGCAGGGAAATGACCACGATCGACGTGACGACGAAGGGGTTCAGTGATGTTTATTGTTATTGGAGATTTGTTTTCTTGGTTTGGTTTCTGTACTCGAGTACGCGTGTCCTTTTGATATTAATTCGATATGGTTGTATTAATTACCCGTTGAACGGTTATGCGTTTTCATAAACTTGAATTTTCGCAGTATTGATGTCTTATATTTACTTTCCTTTTTAATTAGCCTTGTAAATCCTTACTTAAAGGGTTTACGGCGCTGTAATTATTCCGAATATCTCGGGGTGTTACACACGGAGGTGTGGATCGACGGTTAATTGTGGTGAATTTTACAAATGTGATTTGATATTGGCATTTCCGGAAATGAGTGTTTTCGAACGGTTTTCTTTATTGCATGCATTACTATATGTGTAAGATGTAAATTGTTCATTTGGTTACTTGTACTAGCGTAATTGCTAACCCCTCTGGGGACCCGTTTTGGGAAAATTCGTTTTATGAATTTCAGGTCAGGTTCATCGGGACGAGCGGGCGCTGGACCAGTACACGGATGATGGTCATGCGTGATGATTGTGCATAAGTGACGTCTTAATGTCTTTTTGTCTTTTCATCTTTTGTAGCTTTTGAACTAATAGTTGTACTCGAGTACTTAAGAGTTCTTGTTCGTCCGGATTGTGTTGTTGCCTATATGTTTGTGTTGATTGATGATGTTATGTTTGACCGGTAGAACCGGGTGGATTATTCTGTTTTGCGTCTTTATGACATGGTGTTGGTTTGTCGTTTATGTGAGTCGATGAGTATGATGCTGTTCAGCCTGGTGGGTCCCATATAGGGATTCACGGCGCTGTAATATACCTCGAATATCTTGAGGGTGTTACAGAAAATGGTATTGGAGCTCTAGGTTTATGGATACCTAGGCTTGTCGGTTTATTGGGTCTTGTGGTGTTTTGTTTTGCACATCATCGTCACGCTGCCATGATTCCTAGATTACCGGTGTCCGTAAGTTTTCCTTCCTCTGTTCATTAATTCCTTGTATCGTACCCTTGATTCTCGACTTGTGATTGTTCTTTTCTTGTCCGATCCTCGTATGGCTTTTGCTACTTATTTAACTCCAGTATGGATGCCGGAAGAGGTCGTGGTCGCGGTCGTGGTCTTGGACGCGGCCGGGACGTGGGGCGGCCGGTGGGGCGACCACGTCACGGTCTTCGGGAGCCGGCGATCTGGCGACCGTCATAGCCATGATTCTTCTCAGGAGCGTGCCGATCTTGGTATTGCGGCCGTTATGCAACATATGGTGAACCAAATGGCGGCAATAGCTCAGGCGGTTCAGAACCCGGATCAGGCCCACGCTAATCGGGGCGAAGCGGACCGATGGCTCCAAGATGTCATCAAGATGCATCCTCCTCAGTTTTCGGGAGCTTCAGACCCGATTGGTTGGGAAGGGTGGATCAAGGAGATATCTAAGGTCTTCGTTGCCACTAACTGTCCCGAGGACCGTAAAGTCCCTATTGCTCAATACTTTCTCACAGGGGACGCTACGGATTGGTGGGAGGCCGTTGGGCCCAAAGACCATGCTGCTTCGTGGGCTGAGTTTCAAGAGTTGATGGAGACTGAATATTGCCTATGGCCAGTCAGACAGGCTCGGGTACATGCTTTTTATGATGCTCAACCGCGGGATATCCCCGTAGCTCAAGCTATTGCTGATTTTAACAAGGAGTTGGGTTATGTGAAGACCCAAGTTGTCGAGGAGAGTGACAAAATTTTCCATTTCTCCAGACGGATGAAGTTGCCGATTCGGGACTATATGTCGGGGCTCGTTTGCACTACATTGAAAGATTATCAGAGTAGGGCCCTTGCTTATGATATGTCTGTGACGGCGAGTGAGGCGGCCCGCGAGAGTAAGAAGCAGAAGTCCGCTGGGAACTTTTCGGGCCACAAGAGTGGGGGTCAGCAGAGATCCCAATCGCTAACTTCCCGCGGTGGTCCACTCGTTCATGGGGTCCTCGTGGAACTACCGGTGCTACTTTTCGTGATGTGAAGTGTTTCAATTGTGGTCGACGGGCCACATCACCGTACTTGTTTGAGCCCTTTGTCGACGTGTAATCGTGTGGCGGTAGGGCCACAAGGTTGCTTTCTGTGCTGAGAGAGAGAAAATTCTTGGTGCCCGGGCTTCCATTCCAGCGCCTAGGGAACCAAGTGTGAATCAGGGAGCGTTTACTCCTCAATCTCCGCCGAGAGCTAGTCGGGGAGAGGTCGGGTCGCCCTCTAAGGGGGAGCTTCCGGTGTCGGCTCGGCCCACCCGCGTGTCTATGAGATGCGGAGAGCCGATGATCCAGGCTCACCGTGGCGGCAGTACCGTTTATATTCTTTCTCATCCCGTCGTGTGCTTTTCGATTCCGGTGCTACGCATTCGTTCATATCTCTGGATTGTGTGCGCCGTTTGAGTCTCGACCGTTTGACGCCTTGTGAGCCCTTCATCGTTAAGCTTCCTAGCGGCGATAGGATCGTTGGTGATCAGGAGGTTCGAGACTGCTCTGTACTTATTTGTGAGAGGACTTGGCCCTCTAATCTTATTGTTGTGAGTATCGAGGGTGAGGATTTGATTCTTGGTGATGATTGGCTCGAGCGGCATGGTGCGATCATGAACTACCGCACGAGAATCATCACTATGCTAGCCGAGGACGGCACCGAGCACTCTTTCGCGGGGCGAAAGAGGGGAAACCAGAAATTCGTCATTAATGCCTTGAAGGCGATGAGCCTCCTGCGAAAGGGATGTACTGGTTATTGGTGCTATGCCTTGAAGGCGGAGGATGGTGGAGTCGAGCTTTCGTCGATTCCAGTCGTTAATGAGTTTCCTGATGTATTTCCTGACGAATTACCGGGATTGCCACCGGATCGTGAGGTTGAGTTTGCTATAGAGTTAGAGCCGGGCGCGCTCTATTTCAAGGCGCCCTATCGCATGGCACCTTCAGAGATGTCCGAGTTGAAGAAGCGCTGAGTGAGCTTCTTGAGTCGGGTATGTTCGACCGAGCGCCTCGCCTTGGGGCGCACCGGTCTGTTTGTGCGGAAGAAGGATGGTTCACTACGTTTGTGTATCGACTATCGCGAACTAAACAAGGTAACCATCAAGAACAAGTATCCTTTGCCGAGAATTGATGACTTGTTCGATCGGTTGCAGGAGTCGCGGTATTCTCGAAAATTGATTTGAAATCGGGTACTATCACCTCCGGTGAGAGAGTCCGATGAGCCGAAACAAATTTTCGGACGAGGTACGGACATTATGAGTTCGTAGTCATGCCTTTCGGGTTAACTAATGCGCCGGCGGTGTTCATGCAATTGATGAACAAAGTTTTTATCGAGTATTTGGATAAGTGCGTCGTCGTCTTTATTGACGATATTCTTATTTATTCGAGGAATGAGGAAGAGCATGCCCATCATTTGCGGATAGTACTAGACATTTTAAGGACCAAGCAACTCTATGCAAAGTTCTCGAAATGTGAGTTCTGGCTGAAGGAAGTGATGTTTTTAGGTCACGTGATTTCAGCCGAGGGGGTTCGTGTGGATCCGCAGAAGATTGAGGCCGTATTGGATTGGGCACCGCCCAAGAATGTGAAGGAGCTCCGTAGTTTCTTGGGTTTGGCTGGCTACTACCGTAGGTTCGTCGAGGGTTTCTCGAAACTGGCTCGGCCACTTACGCAGTTGCTCCAGAAATCCGAGAGGTTCGTCTGGAATGACGAGAGGCAGTCGAGTTTTGAGGAACTGAAGAAGCGTTTGACTTCAGCCCCAGTTTTGGCGTTGCCATGTGGCAACGAGGGTTTTGCCATTTATAGCGATGCTTCGGGTCAGGGTCTTGGGTGTGTATTAATGCAGCACGGCAAGACCATTGCCTATGCGTCGAGACAGTTGAGGCCGTATGAGCTGAACTACCCTACTCATGATTTGGAATTAGCGGCAATGCTTTTGCGCTCAAGATTTGGCGTCACTATCTTTTCGGCTCTACATGTCGATTTTACCGATCATAAAAGTCTCAAATACATATTTACTCAATGAGAGTTGAATATGAGGCAGAGGAGGTGGTTAGAGTTGATTAAGGATTATGACCTCGAAATCCTTTATCATCCGGTAAGGCGAACGTCGTGGCCGACGCCTTGAGTCGGAAACCAGCCATGCGTTGCGAATGCTTGAGATCCTTACGTCTCGCCTCCCGAGCTTCGGAGGGCTTTGATCGAGTTAGACGTTGAGGTCTCGTTGCCGGAGTCCGTCGGGCAACTTTGTGCTTTAGAGATTTCATCATCTTTGATCGATGAAATTAAGCTGAAGCAATCAGAGGATCCGATGATTACTCAAATCCGAGAGAACGTTCTTAAGGGAAAGTCTCCTGGGTTTGTGATTCACGAGGATGGTATTTTGAGATTCCAGAGTCGGCTTTATGTGCCGAACGACTCAGAGTTGAGGCAGAGTATTTTACGGGAGGCCCATGCTACACCTTATTCCGTTCATCCTGGTTCGAGTAAGATGTACAAGGACCTGAGAAGAAATTTCTGGTGGAATGATATGAAGGAGGAGGTCGCACAGTTTGTAGCGAGATGTTTGACTTGTCAGCAGGTCAAAATCGAGCATCAGCGACCGGCTGTGTTATTGCAGTCACTACCCGTTCCGGAATGGAAATGGGAAGATATATCGATAGATTTCGTTACGAGTTTGCCGAGATCGAGGTCGGGCATGAATATGGTATGGGTGATTGTTGATCGTCTGACCAAGTCGGCACATTTTCTGGGCATCAAGGACACTTGGGGCCCGGAGAAGTTGGCTCGTATGTTTATCGCGCAGATTGTGAGACTTCACGGTACTCCGAAATCTATTGTTTCGGATCGTGATGGCCGTTTCGTATCGCACTTCTGGCAGGCGGTGCATCAGGCATTGGGTACCCGTTTATATTTGAGTACCTCTTTTCATCCCCAGTCAGATGGACAGTCGGAACGCACTATCCAGACGTTCGAGGACTTGTTGCGTGCCTGTGCTCTCGATTGGAGTAGTGACTGGGAGAAACATTTGCCGCTGATCGAATTCACGTACAACAACAGTTGGCACGCGTCGATTCGGATGGCACCGTATGAGGCACTTTATGGGCGGCGATGTCGATCACCTATTTGTTGGAATGAGGCGTCCGATTTGGTCGGGACCGAGCCGGATGTCGTTTTAGAGACGAGGCGGAAGATAGAAGTAATTCGGGAACGAATGTTGACTGCCCAGAGTCGAAAGAAGTCGTATGCCGACGTCCGTCGTCGACCTTTGGAATTCGAGGTGGGAGACCACGTTTTGCTAAAGGTGTCGCCGACGAAGGGAGTTTTTCGTTTCGGGAAGAAAGGGAAGTTGAGTCCGAGATTTATCGGCCCCTTTGAGATCCTCGAGCGAGTAGGTGGGTTGGCATACCGTTTGGCGTTACCTCCGGCCTTGAGTCATGTTCATAGCATTTTCCATGTTTCCCAGTTGAGGAAATATGTCCCGGATCCTAGTCACATCATCGATTATGGTGAGATTGATGTCGCCGAAGATGTTACTTTTGAAGAGCGCCCTTTGAAGATTTTGGAGCATCGTGAGAAGCGCTTGAGGCATAAGACCATACCTTTGGTCAAGGTGCAGTGGTCGAGACACGGTGTCGAGGAAGCAACTTGGGAAACCCAGGATAGCATGCGTGCTAGGTACCCCGAGTTGTTTGTTCCTTAAGTTTCGGGACGAAACTTATTTTTAGAGGGGTAGAATGTAATATCCGCATTTTTCTTTCCCTTGTAATTGTATTCCCGGTGTAATTCTCAATTGTAGTGACCCTCGTGTATCCTTCAGTGTAACTTTTCCGTCGTCTTTTGATCTGATTCTCGTAATTGATGTGCGGAACCGCCGTTTCGGGGTTGCCGTAGATCTATTCTATGCTATGATGTGTTTTGAGGTGTTCCGTTTGACGTTTCGTTCATATTCCGGTATTTTGGGTCATTTATATTCTGTATCTAGCGCACGCTAAATTTCCTGTATAAAGCACGCTAGAAATCCATTAGTAGCGCACGCTACGTTTAATTCGTAGCGCACACTAACGATTTGGCCCTGGGAGTGGCAGTTCAGCTCCCAGCCCTCTGGACTATCGGATTAGCGCACGCTATCTCGTCTAGCGCACGCTAATGTCGGGAGACTAGCGCACGTTAAGTTGTTCAGTAGCGCGCGCTAGTGTGACTGTCCAGTACTGGGCAGTTTACTACTGAACTCAATCAGATGCTAGTTAGCGCACGCTACGCTGGTATGGTAGCGCACGCTAACGGGTCAGGTGAGTTTTGGGCATTTGGCTACTGGACTCGGCTGATGTTCAGGTAGCGCACGCTATTGGTCGATAGCGCGCGCTACCGAGAGGTTATTAGCGCACGCTACGCATGTATGGTAGCGCACGCTAACGCCAAAACTCAGCTCGGATCGGGACGCTAACGGTAGGGTTTGTAATCCTATCCCGTTAGCGCACGCTAACCTTGAGGTTTTAGCGTGCGCTAACACTCCCTGGCTATATAAACCAGGGAGTTGACCGAGATAATCACAAAATCTCATTTCTTCCTCTCTCCGCGGCGAAGGCGATCCCGAAGCGATTCTCTTGGCGATTTCTTCCTCCAATCATCTCATCCAACATCCTTCTTGAGTTCTTGGAGTATTACATCAACAACAACACGAATCTTTCGTCCTAATCCACGGTAAATCTCTTAGAACCCTACTTTTGGATAATTTGGGGGTTTTGGGATTTTCTTCCGATTCGTCCCGTTTTGATGGTGGATTCATGATGATTATGATTAATCTTATTGATATCATTAGTTTTCCTACGGATTCATGGTATATTTCCATAGCTTTGTGAAATCGAGAGGGTTTGGTTGTGTTCCGCCCTCGTTATTATTTTTATTCGAATATACATGAATCGTAGGCGGGTTTCCGGGTGTATTCCATTTCCATAATCGTTTAGAAGTGGTTGTGATTGTGCTATTCAAATCGTTAGGTTCGGCCACGGTTCCTCGCGGTCGTGCTTGATTCTCCGTTTCGTTCGTGTCATCGTCTATTTAATCGAGGCAAGTATCCTTATGAACTTACAATCTTGACATAGTAGTTTTGTATGAGAAATTGTGTGTGTGTGTATGCTCACTACGGGTTAGACTCGACGGGGTCTCGGTAGGGGTCCACGGAGGTGTGGATCGACGAGCTTTGCTTTTAACCACTACGGGTTAGATCCGACGGGGTCTCGGTAGGGGTCTACGGAGGTGTGGATCGACGGTTAATTGTGGTGAATTTTACAAATGTGATTTGATATTGGCATTTCCGGAAATGAGTGTTTTCGAACGGTTTTCTTTATTGCATGCATTACTATATGTGTAAGATGTAAATTGTTCATTTGGTTACTTGTACTAGCGTAATTGCTAACCCCTCTGGGGACCCGTTTTGGGGAAATTCGTTTTATGAATTTGAGTCGGGTTCATCGGGACGAGCGGGCGCTGGACCAGTACACGGATGATGGTCATGCGTGATGATTGTGCATAAGTGACGTCTTAATGTCTTTTTGTCTTTTCATCTTTTGTGGCTTTTGAACTAATAGTTGTACTCGAGTACTTAAGAGTTCTTGTTCGTCCGGATTGTGTTGTTGCCTATATGTTTGTGTTGATTGATGATGTTATGTTTGACTGGTAGAACCGGGTGGATTATTCTGTTTTGCGTCTTTATGACATGGTGTTGGTTTGTCGTTTATGTGAGTCGATGAGTATGATGCTGTTCAGCCTGGTGGGTCCCATATAGGGATTCACGGCGCTGTAATATACCTCGAATATCTTGAGGGTGTTACAGTTAAAAAATTTCTTTTCGTTTTTTTATAAATACCCAAGGCAAAAAAAGAAATTCTATTGATTTTTTGTGAATCTAGTCGTGGCTCTAGCCTCCCTTAGCCCCCGGTTCCGCCCGTGGCCGTCATGTGTCCAAAAAGCCTCCAAACATTCCCTAAGTGTGGCACGTCTGATTAGTCCGATTTTCATATATATAGGATCAAATGAGAATGGCTTTTTGAGTAAGAAATAAGAATAAATTTGAATCATTGATCTTTGTGTGATGTACGGTCCAAATCGGCTTATGCATGCAATATATGCATTTCGTGCATCAAACTTGCAATGCATTATAACTCTGCATTATATGCATCAAAATATTGATGCAATTAAAGATTACATTCTATGCACACGTTTTTGAGAGAATAAATCGAGGTCATCCATTTAATCAAGATCTATGAATCAGATTAATTCTTATTTCTTAACATAAATATCATTCTCACCAGAACCCATATGCACATATATATATCTCCCCTATATACTAATGCAGAATACCCTGAGCCTACGTGGCAGCTTCTCATGCTTCGGCTGCCACATGTCTTTTGCTGGTGCTTCGTGTGCTTACGTGTCAGTTTCTCATGCTTCAGCTGACACATAATCAATTACTGGCCTAATCATCATTGCATTAATTACATTATAATTATACCTCAAATAACTCCTACCTACCTTATTAATTTTTACGAATTAAGGAATATGAATTATGAATAAATAAGAATTGATTATATTTACAAAAATATTTCATATTTTCATTAATTAAAAATATAAATCCCAAACAAAGAGAAATTTAATATAGTAGTGTGTACTATATATTAAAAACGTAAACCTAAAATCTCACGGAAATATTATATATTCCACTAATTAATTAGTTTACAATAGTTAGTCACATTAATTAGGTATATTAATAAAAAAATATCAACCGAAATGAAAGATGTTTGGGAGTATTGCAAAAAGAAGTGTTGAATACATATAATTAAAAAGGTACTTGAAGTCCTAATCAATTAAATAAATGGAAATAATCTTATTAAAAATATTATTGAAAATGTAGAAATAATGGTTTTAATTATTATTTATAAATAAATCAAAGAAACTATGGAATAAATCAATTAGTCTTTTTTAGTTTTAAATCTTATTTAATTAATATAAAATAACAAAATAAATGAAAAAACTTATATTTAATAAATTATATAATTACTTATTTGAAGAATTTTTAAAGAGATATTTCAAAATATATAAGAAATTAAATTTAATAATATACTAATTCCTAGATCTTTGTTCAAAGAGAATTTCAGAAAATAAAAATTGATCGTTTTAAGTGATTTTTATTTTTTTTGTTTTAAATTTATTTACTTTTAAAATCAAATATATATTTTTGAAAGTTTTGGATTTGCTTTTGTATTTTAAATTATATCCAAATAATTTATGTAATTTTTTTTCAAACATAAGGATTAAATTATCTCTTTTTTGGCCATATACAGAAACCGTTAAATACTTAACGATTTGGATCATTTTGCCAAAAAAAAAGACAAAAAAACATGTGGAACTAAAGTTTCATTTAACACAATCAGATATGAATTGAGGTTTTTTCTAATACGAATTTCCGAAATTATTAAAAGTGCCCAACTATTTATGTGTTCTCTTGAATGTAAAATGTGCCAACTTTAATACTTCTATATATTAAGTTAAATGTTTGAAAATAATATCTTATAAAAATGATATAAAATTTCAAGTGAACCAAATGTCACTTAGTTTTTTTTTGTATTACAAGTTTCACAAATTACTAAAATACTCTAATTATTTTTATCTTCTTTTGAATGTAAAATTTCTTGCATTTAGTACTCTTAATTATGATGTTCAATGCCTGAAAAGTACCCTATAACTTTTTCCGGCTCATCTTATATTACAAACAAAATTGGGCATTTTTTTACTTTTAAAAAATGGGGGAAATTTTAATTAGGCTATGATGTGTATGTAGTTTTCTTAGTTAACCCCGCGATTAGTATATTTACAATAAGTCATACAAGTAATTCACTTATATATGGACTACGATGATGCTTCTTTTTTGTTTTTTTGGCAAATTGGGAAGTACTTAATTTTAAGTTATAAGTCATAATCTCCTTACTTTGTAATTCCAAAATCTATTTTAAATTGAATATACATATAGTTTCACTTCAACCAAACGAGATTTTTTGTAATACAAGTTTCAGAAATTAATAAAAGTACTTCAACTATTTTTCTATTTTTAATGTAAAATGAGTAGACTTTAATACTCTTAAATATTTGAAAAAATAGTTATTTTGTACTTAATAGTTATTTTCTATTTTGTACTTCAACTTAAATAATTGAAAAAATATCATATAAGCATAAATATCATTGAAGTACATCAATCAAATCAATTCAGTTTTTTATTTTGTAATTTTTTAAAATTTTAAGGTCATTTTTAATTAGGACAAAATTATGATGTATATTTTTTAACTTATCCAAGCTATTCTTATATTATAATTGTTAAATTTCTTAGTAATTTTAAGGCTAGGACTTGGATGTAGTTTTCTAAATTAACAAGTATATTTGTTGGGTTTTCTATGCACCGAATACAAAATAATCGGAGTAAAAACGCAGCGGAACAATAAATGTGAAAACCCAATTTAGGATCGCATGCAGTAATTTAATTGTTTAATTAAAGAGTTAATCGAATTACCTTAATCCGATTGAACAATTCTAGATCCGGACTAGAAGCAGATGAATATCTCCTTCCTCTTTTGGTGATCCACACACGAACAATTCCACAAGCCGGATTGCTAGATCTCATTTAATAATATTGATAAATAGTACAACACAAATTCCTTACTAGAAGGATTGTACTATTGATCAAGATCAACTAAGGGAAGAGAGACGACCGACTCCGTTCTCCTACAATATGATGTAGATGGCCGATTTTTTTTCTTCTTGAAGGGCCGATTTTTAGGTCTTGTATTCTTAGTTACAACTCCTTGTCCAAGACCTTATATTTATACTAAGTAAACCCTAGATTCAATAATCTAGTATTTGCTTAGTTGCCCCTCAACTTATTAAATAATACAATATATATAATATCCAATATTATATATATTACTTATTATTTAATCTCCTTATAAATATAATATCCAATATTATATTTATTATTCCCAGTTGATATTAATTCCTATTTGTCTATAATTGTCGTATGCATTAAAAGGCTTATATTATGTTGGCAATTATTTAATACCTTATTAAATAATAAATCATAAGCGGCCTCTAGCAAGACATTATGATTACCCAAATAATATAAGTTAATAGTCCATTAAACCTTTTAACGTGTCAAATCCCTTTGTCACGCGATATCATATTTGAACTAAGTCATGGAGTCTGTCATACTTATTTATGTTCAAATGCTTTCTCGATCTTAAGTAGACTGATTGAATCAAATCTCTTCATTTGAGCATGGCCATGCATTTCCTTCAGTCCTACTTATCGAGGGGCCCAACAGATATCTCTCTCACTTAAGAGAGGGACAAATCCCCATCTTGATTATTCATTGCCCTCTACATGACTTCCACTAATCCCGATCGCTAACCTTTATGATCACCATATTTCAGATGACGTTGGATTACGTCAAGGCATAGCAGTTATCATGTTGGACTCTATGATAATCTCAGGTTCAAGGATTTATTGACATACTGTATTGAGATTCACTTATGACATTTCCATGCAGTGATCTCAATGCGGGTCGGTCCAGTATTAGTTCTCCAACCAATACCCATAAGATTGATCCGTACCATACGCATAATCATCCGATGATTATCAATCAAACTTATACTAGTATATTAATCACTTGAGTCTCTACTCAATGCGATTTTACCAGGGACGTTTGAATAATCTTATTATTCGTGAATAACTATTATTCGATTATTATAATATTAAAACATGCACACATTATAATAATCAACGAGAAATAAATAATATCAAATAACTTTATTTAAATGTGACAATTACAAATCTAGGCACATCGAATGTCCTAGGGCACTACTCCCAACAATCTCCCACTTGCACTAGGACCATTCATTCATGACTTTTAGTCCTATCGCTCTAGCATGCTCAACATGCTTTCCTTGTGAGAGGGGGTTGGTAAGTGGATCTGCAACATTCTCTTCCGTTGCTACTTTGCATATTGTAATATCTCCTCGTCTGACGATCTCTCTGACTAGGTGATATTTTCTGAGTATATGTTTGGAATTATGATGGGACCTAGGCTCTTTAGCTTGTGCAATAGCACCATTATTGTCATAATAAAGGCTTATGGGACCCTGGATGGTTGGCACCACTCCTAGTTCGGTAACGAACTTCTTGATCCATACGGCTTCCTTAGCTGCATCCGATCTTTGCCAGTACTCACCTCGTAATGCATTAGCAACCGTGCTTTGCTTGGAACTCTTCCAACTCACAAGACCTCCATTCAATACAAACACATAACCAGTTTGCGATTTGAAATCGTCTCTGTCGATTTCGAAACTTGCATCGGCGTAACCTCTTACAAACACTGCTTCCCACCCTCCATAAACTAGGAAATCATCCTTAGTTCTTCTCAAGTACTTTAGGATGGTTTTCACTTTCATCGATGACTTTCACCTGGATTCGATTGGTATCGACTTGTCATACTAAGAGCAAACGATACATCTGGTCGAGTACAAATCATGGCATACATGATCGATCCAATAGCCGAAGCGTATGGTATCTTGCTCATACGGGCTCGCTCATCAGGAGTCTTAGGACTCTGAGTCTCACTCAGATGAATGCCATGTGACATTGGCAAGAGTCCTCTCTTGGAGTCTTGCATATTGAACCTCTTCAATATTTTATTAATGTATGTACTGTTGTTGCCCAAAATATTTATCCGAAGATTAATACTGCTGGAAGACGGACAACAAACAAATGCGGGAGCACTTCCGAGAGAAGATAAATAAAACAAGATTTGCCGGGTTTGTTAGGCCCGGGCTTGAATGCTCTCGCGAGATGTTATTAATACAAATATTCGTGGATACAAGTATTAATGAGAGAAATCTAAATACAATGAGTGTAAAAGACTGTTGATCCGGCTCTTGAGCGAAGCTAGGTGTTCTTCGTCCCGCCGTAATCTGCTCGAGGAGAAAAGGCCGGGAGAAGTAAGACCGAAAGAAAATTTGTGCCAAGAGTTGGATGTTAGCCAAGTGCAAGTATTGTTTCGTATTGAGTGCTTGAATTGTGAAGTTTGAGTGTTTAGAGAGTCGAATCTCGGTCCATTTACAAGTGCATGCCGCCTTGTATATATAGAGGCCGAGGGCCTGTCCCTAGCGGGCGATCGCCTTTCGGCATTTAATGTTACGGCGATCGTCCTAAAGGGCACGTGTTTGCCGCCAAAAGTCCAAAGCTACGGTGGTGGCGGCCGTGCGGTCAATGAGGATCCGACGCGTCCTAAGCACTTATCACGGGAGGTCCCACTTAGCTACTTTCGGCGGACTTTGTCGGAATAGGCGACAGTGTAGTCACATGTCTTGTCCGCCAACTCCTTTCGCAGTCTGGGCCATCTTTGGTAGGTGAGGTAGGTGACAAGATTGTCGGCGCCTTTTGTGGATCTGCACGTGGGGTCGGCTTTGAGACTTGGCCTTTGCCGACTGGATGGTCATCGGTGGTGATCGACCTGGATGGTCTTCGGAGGTCGACATCTGCCGGTGGATGGAGGTCGCCAAGGGTCGGTCGCCAAGGGTAGGTCGCCAGTGCCGAGAGACGGTCGATCGCCAAGGGTCGGTCGTCGAGTACCGAGAGGCGATCGTCTTGATGTCGATCGCTCGGCACCGGGACTTGTCCTGGGCCCTACGGCCGCTGGGCCTAGCATGCCCACGGGTTAAGGCTCTCGCACAGTCGCCGATCGGCAGACTTGCCTTGGTCGCTCGGCACGTAAGTGGCCGCCGCTCGGAGGCGATCGCGGTCGGAAGGTGTTAAATCTTGACACAACAATTGCCCCGACTTGCTCCTATGTTGAAGACATGGGGCGAGGTGGTTCTTCTTGGTGATCGTGTATGGATGAGGACGGCGATCCGAGCCGACTTAGGACTCGGACTTGGGCTTAATCATGGTCTATTGGCTTAGCTATCTTTCGGTCTTGTACCGCAAAACAACATTGGCCGATCCCCATGGAAACTAGGTGGTTTCGCTTGTTTGAGAATCGTGCACGGCGGAGATCGATGGACCGACCCCATGACCGTGTCTTGGTGCACAAAGACAATGAGTGCCTCGTGACTCACTTTATTATGAGGGTCCTCTGTTAGCGCGCTCGCCTTGTTTTTAAACGAAAGGCGTGCGGTCTCGGTCTAGAGGAGTCCTTGCGCGGCGGCGTCGGATGAATCAACTCCACGCCCGTGGCTTGTTAGCTCTGCTTCCACCTCGGCCGGCCATGGAGATGGCCGACCTCGACGGTGTACGTTGAGACGGGGTTGTGGAATGAGTCCACTGATTAATGTTGGAGGGCCCTCCGACTACGCCGGCCTCGTATTTAAACGAAGGGCGGGCGATCTTGGCCGGAGGACCTTGCATGGCCGGGCGGTTCCATCGATCGCCGGGGCCATGGCTTTATGATGTGCGGTGGAGGCGATCTTATGCCTTAGTCCGTCATGTTATATCTTTGGATCGTAGATGGCGATCGTGTCCTCCGAATCGCGGATGATGAAGCGTGATGATCGGCGATCTGGATGGAAGACTGTCGATCGTCGCTCGGCTGCCGATCGCTTTATTAGAATGTCGAGAATGGCGATCGGGTGGGAGATCGACGTCCGGTGCCGATCGCGCTGCTCACAGGCTAAGAAGAAACCTTTGCCTGGCCGGAAAATCTGCGGCTCTTGCCCGGAAGTCTGCGTAGGTCGTAGGATGGGTCTTTGTAAGATGCCCGAACATAGGCGAAAACCCCGAAACCTCCTAGACCGCAGAGGGCGGTCTCATCGCTTATGGGCTCGCCATTGAGGATGATTACGTCTACCGGTCGATGTAGTCCGAGTCGGACTCTTCTTCTCCCGCTTGATTTGCATCATGCGAAGGGGACCTTCGGCCGGACGACCACAGTGGCGAAGTACTCGGAAGCCGTGCGCCACCGTTAAAGGAGCCAATGGACCGAGGTGGCAATGAAGTGTACCACCGGGCGAGGTCGTCCAGCTCGGAGGGAACATTCGGCATCTCGGTCGCGTCGGATGCCCCACACCTATCATGTAGATGTTGAACTTCCTCGGAGTGCACTTGGGGTCCGATCGCCCACGTACACGGTGTTTGCGGGAGCGATCCTGTCCGCACGGGGCGAGCTCGATGTCGATCGCGAGCGGCTCGCTGCCCGGCGATCGTCTTCTTGGCGCTGCCCGGATTCCAGGAGCGCCTTCACGTCGTCGAGTTGACGTTGCATTGCGGCCATCGCCGTGGCTTGGTCGCTTGCCGATCGGCTTGGGAGCAGGAGCCGAGGCGATCGTGTACCGATCTCCGGCTCCGCCGCGCCGACCTCGGCAATTCGGCGAGGGGGAGCCGACGGCCAGCCGCCTTCCGGGAGTCGGGTAGCCGAGCTCCCGGTGACGGACTCAAACTCCGCTGCCTCGTAGGCCGGGCCTCGATCGCCTTGGCCGCTGTGTCGGCCGCCGCCTGTGCGATCGAAGACAGAGGTGCCCGCCGGGCGAGCGCCTCTTCCTGCGGACGGGGCCTCTGGCGAACGCTCGGCAGAGAGCCTTGAGCTTCCGCTGATCTCCCGCGAGAGACCGAGGGGCGGTAGCCGGAGGCGCGTCGAGAGCACTCCGTCGCTCTGAAGGACGGCCAGGCCCTTCGATCTGTTCCTTGTTCGGAACCGACGAGCGAGAGGCTCGGCCGCCTTCCCGGACGTGGTCGGCGCCTCCGGCCAAGCGCGGCTACCTTCCACCATCGGCCGCGGCCGATCGGGACGGAGCAGGGGTCCGCCGGCCGCTGCCGCTTTCTTCGACGCGAGGCGGAAGACATGTTTTCTCAAGGATTTCTTTTGAAGTGCGGTGAGTGTCACTTCAAATATCTGCCCGAGAACAGTGAGTGTTCTTCGACGGTAGGTGTAAAAATCGAGGTTGGATGCTAGCGCGCCTCCTTCTAGCGCCAATTGTTGTTACCAAAATATTATCCAGGAGATAGTATTGTGGAGCGATCGAGTAACAAACAAAATGCGAGAACACTTCCGTGGGAAAATGGATAACACAAGATTTGCCGGGGTTGTTAGTCCGGGCTTGAATGCTCTCGCGAGATGTTATTAATAAATATCTTGTCAGTACAAATATTAATGTTAGAATCTAATACAATGAGTGTAAAAGCTTCTAGTTATCTAGGCTTTAGAGCGCGTAGATTGCCGGAAGAACCAGATGGATGAATCTGTGAGTTCTTGCTTGGAATTTATGATGAATGTGTGTGAATGTCACTATGAATATGTTAGTGCTTGCCAAAAGAGCCTTTTGTTCTCTCTTTGGTGTGTATTTTTGCACTTAATTCGTGGTAGAATCCGTCGTTTTGGCCGCAACAGTGAGTTCTCTATTTATAGGGGACTAAGTAGTTGGGATCCCTCAGGCGATCGCGGGCGATCGCCGTTTTCTATATTAAAATAAACGGCCGATCGTCCCGTCACGTGGGCTGTTCCCTTGAGGTCCGAGGTTGCGATTGGAGGCCGGTGGGTGAACGATGGGAAGCCAAGGCCGCGTCGCGAGTTTGTCCGAGGAGGGTCCACTGTACCTTTCGGCGGCCTTGTCGGTAGGTGCGGTAGGTGACAGTGGGGTCAATGATCCTTTTGTTGGTATCCTATGAAGATCCGCGGGTGGGCCATCGTCCAAGATTCGGTCTTCGGCGACTTTGACGGATCTTTGGATCCCCACGTGGCATGAGACGATCGCCTCGATCCGTTAGACAAAGACGATCGCTGGTATCAAAAGGCGATCAGTTACCAAAAGACGATCGCTATATTATGCCGGACTTTAGGTGTTCGTCCGGAGTTTGGCTTCTATGGTTGACTTTTCAGGGAGGTCGCCGATCGCCTATCGTGGCGAATTAATCGTCGCACAACATGTTCCAACATAGCAGAAGTTGAATCTATATCTATCTCCGTGCACTCGAAATCATTACATTTAGCGGCAATCTTATCCACAGAAGTTTGCCGACTCTCCTCTTGAAGCTTCCACCATCTAACTCGAGGGTCCACTTGCGGGCTTCTCTTTCTATAATACCTTTTACCTTGAAAATCAAGCACGATAAGTCTATGTTGAGTCGCGGTACTCTCCGGGTATCACCTTGTAATCCGTGTACCTCTTTCTCCACATGTTTCCCACTAAAAAGAAGTCAATTTGACTTGCATTTCCCCCATTTATATATGTCACTAAGCGAGATTCCCTTTTCTCGAACCACATGTTTATGATACCCAAGTCATATGCTTGCGCAAAATCCATTATACCACATCCCGCTTCATTTCAGTCCCTAAAATCAAAACCACCATTGAGGTCCCCACCAATGATCAATTTCTCTCCAATAGGGACTCATTCGACAACCTTCTCTAAGTGCTGCCAAAATTCTTGTCTCACCAACTCACTCAATCCTACTTGAGGTGCATAAGCACTTACGATAGTTAGAATCTCATCCCCACCACAAGCTTAATACTCATAATCATATCACTCTTTCTAGACACCTCTACCACGTCTACGAAGTCCTTTTCTATGACGATACCCACTGCATTTTTTCCTCTCTGTTCCAGAATACCATAGTTTATAACCCCATGGAGCCAATACCTTTGCTTTTTCCCCAACCCACTTGGTCTTTTGTAGGCACATAATGTGAATCCTTCTCCTTTTCATAACATCCACCACTTCCGCTAATCTTCCCGTCAAAGAGCCAATGTTCCAAGTTCCAAACCGCATCTTACTATGCTTACTAGTCTTGGACTATCTTCTTCGCACGCCTCTGTCCATATTGCGATGATCCTTGCATCTTTGACGCCACACCCATACTTTGAGGGGCGCACCGCTTCCAGGCGATGACCTAGCAACTCTTGCAAATTTTTCACCACACCCGGTTTTAAAAAGTGTAGCTCACCCTTGATTATTTGACACCATCCCCAGGCGTAGAGATGACGCGCCGCTTCTGGGCACCTAGCAACCCTCGCAAATTTTTCACACCCCTGTCGTGCAGAATCAATGTAATCAGGGTAATCAACCAAACAATCAAGAGACTTGAACCTCTTGACAGAGACTCAATGCATAGTACCACAGTTAACTAGAAGAGGGGAATGGTCACAACACCCCGAATTGAGCACCTCCACAGCAACTCCACCAAATTGCTGCAACCACGCCCCATTACCAAAACACCATCTATCTTCGTATAGATCAAGTTAATTTGTTGCTTATTACACCAAGCATATTGCCAACCTGTGCAACTAAGTTCTTCTAATGAGGCACCAACCAAAGCATTGCGAAAAGGATCACATTCCACAGAAGTAACATGGAGCCCACCAATCCCATTCTCAGTACAACAAGACATTATTGAAATCACCCAAAACCAACCAAGCTCCAACAGTCGTACTAGCCAACCTAACTAACGTAGTCCATAAGGAAACCCGATCCTCACTTGCATTATGGCCCAAACGTAACAAAAAACTTAATGGTATCAGCCATATCAGAAACCACACCATGAATCGTTTGGTCAGTAACATCAAGAACCCGAATAAGAACTTGGGACCTATCCCATCCAACCCAAAGATTGCCATTTGAAGCCATACCATAATTATCCACCGAAACCCAATCAGCACCAAAATTACTCCGCACAATAACATCCTTAGCCAGCTTGTCCCTAGTCTCCACAAGCCCAACCAAAGCCACTTTATGAAAAAGTAAAAACTGAATAATCTCATGTTGTCGCAACGACTTATTAAGCCCCCACACATTCCAACTTGCAACTATCGTAAGTTGGAAGGGCTAGGATCACCCAAAGGATCAATAAAAGAACCAAAACAAACATCAGGAGCTACCACATTCGACTCCCCATGAAGAGCAGCAAAGTTATTCATTTGCGAAACAGCCGGTGGAACTACTGCTGAATTAGCCCGACCAGGTCGTAAAGCCCTGTCACCACCCCCAACAGGTACCCATTGCTCGAAAACACGAGCAGGCCTCCTTCCAACAGGTTTTGTAGTAGGAACAGTAGTACAATCATGCCCCACAATTGGACATTGTTGGCAAAAGGATGACACCCATCCATACTCAACGGGTTGCTCGAATACCATACCATCCAGCAATTTAATGCGTGCAACCTTAACCAACCACTGAGAAATATCAATGTCAACAAGAATTTGAGCAAAAGTAACTCGAGTCTGCTTCACCGTGCACTCATCCGTGTGTGAAGATCGACCCAACAAACTAGCAATACGTCCCAAGCTCTTATTCCCCCAAAATTGGAAAGCCAACTTGGTAGCTTCATCCAAATGGGTAGCACAGAGAGATTTTCCTTCCGAAAATCAAAATCCACACTCCGTTTCTTCAAAATGATAGGCTGGTTTTTAATAGTATAAGGACCACGGGAGAGAACCAAATCACATTCAGCAGCATTGGCAAGTCAAGCAATGAAGTAGCCATTTTCATATTGGTGTAAAACTGGAACAACAAGCTCACCCCACAATTTTGCAACAAATTATTCCATATAGTCGAAGGTATGCTCGGCACCAACTACATGTAGCACCAATGAGCTGGTCCAGTTTTGCAATTCCTCCTCAAAATCATCATTAGAAAACTCAACATAAGCATCATCATCATCACAGCCAGGCACATCATATGACAGAGCCAGACCATTCATAGCCAGACGATTACCTTGTAAAACCTGGGCAAAGGACTCGGCACCAGCCGCCACCATCGGTTCCAACATATTTCTTGGCCAATCCAAGCAGCGAGCAGTAGGTTCACGCCGAAGTGGCTCTTCGTCCCTAGCCAACTCAACCACTGCATCCTCTGGTGGAGACACCACCGGACCATGTGGGATCGAAGGAACCGCCCCTCCATTGGAAAATCCTGACACAGCCCTTCGAGTTTGAATGTGCCTCGCATATCCCACAGCTGTCAGTTTCTTTTACTTAAATCTTTAACCGATCAAACAAAAAAAATCGAGCTACAGGACAAACCACAGAATACTGCAGCGTACGTGTGCTTTACGCGGCCGACCGCGCTTCCGAGTCATGGCGGCGAGAATTCCCGATTTACACTTTCAGTGGGTGTAAATCGCACCCACTAGATCATGTCGTACAATAGGAAAAATACGTTGATTTTGGAGAACAACAAAAGAAAATCAAAATCACTTGAGCTTCTCATATCTTCTTTTGGGCCATTTTACAAATTGTGTCCAAAAAATAAAAATAGAGTAGTCCAAAATAATTATGGTAGAACTAATTAAATAATAATAATTATAATAACAAATAATAAATAATAATATTATTATCGAGATCATTTTGAATGACTAATGAGCTTCAACGTGCCCATGAAAAGATGACGTCTTCAAAAGCCATCTTAGCGCACCTGACTGAGCTTTATGGAGAGCATAGTCGAACCGCTAGATATGGGATATCAAAGAAACTGTTTGGTGTTAGAATGAGGGAAGGAGAGAGAGTTGGATACCATGTACTCAAAATGATCTCGATGATTGAGAGGTTAGAAGCTCTCGATTTTCAGATGCATGTCTCCCTCCACACTGACCTCATTCTGCAGTCACTTCCTGATTCCATTTACCAATTTGTCATGAACTTCAACTGCAATGAGATTGCATGTAACCTAGTTGAGCTAATGAACAAACTGTCGACTACAGAGTTATAAATGAAGATAAGGGGGGAGGAAGTTGCACTTGCCATTTCTTTTGGGCCTTTGAGGTTTAAGAATAAACAGAAAAATAACAAGAAGCAATTTGGTCCCAAAGCCAAGATCGGCAAGGTTAAGGGCGCCCCAATGTTTCCTAAGAGTAAGGGGGCCAAGAAGATGGATACATGCCTCAACTGCGATGAGCTCGGCCATTGGAGGAGGTACTGTCCAAAACTTGACCGCACAATGCGCCTTCGCGTACGAAACTGCTAGTTTTGGAATCAAATTATTCTGTGACTATTTATTCTACTTCTTCGACTTGATTCTGGTGTGAGTTATCACATATATATACAATGAATCAGGATCTGTAACGAAGTATGAAGTTTGGAGTTGGAAGAGTGATGGTGACCGTCGGCACCAGGCATAGTGCCAAGGCTACTGACACCGGATCACTTATGCTAGATTTAGAATCTGTCTGTTTTGCCCAATGGGCATAAAAATATTGTATCAATTCCTGTCATGGACCGTAAGGGTTTTCATTTCTTTTTTGGAAATGGGTCTTGTCGTATTTATTTCAGAAATAAATTGGTTAGTAGTGCTACATTATTGAATGGTTTATATTATTTAAATCTAAAGAGTAAAACCAATGTGAAAACCATCACTAGGAAGCGTGGTAAGGATGACACAAACTAAGTGCTTAAATACCATTTTAAATCTGACCATGTTGGTCAGACCAAGTTTCATAAAATGGAGAAATATGGGCTTCCGGGTCCATTGGGATCGGGTCCCTATACAACTTATGAATATTTCTTCAGGCATAATGACTAACTTACCCTTCACATGTAACACCCCAAATCCCATTGGGTTATTACAGTGCCGTGGACCTCACACCCGGAGGTCCACCAGGCGAACACGACTAAAATACATTAAATTAACCAACAAAGGAGATCACAGTCCCTACCAAGATATCCGACACAATATTCCGACAAGGAATTTCAACGACAAAAGTGGGCCTACATGGCCAAAATAAAATGTAATGACATCCACGAGCTTTACTCGGATGATACAACATGACAACAACTGAAAAAACTGGAGTACATTCCAACTGACTGACCAACATGAACAACTCAGACCAGTATCGCTCGAATGCCTCGTCGCCATCGTCATGCCCATGTGTCTCAACTCTCTCCTCGCAAGCACCTAAAACATGAAAACATTTTCCGCCCCCACGGGTTCAGTCCTCCAGATAATGAACATCAAATACATGTATAAAATGATATGCATCCAAAGGCAGAATGAAACGGTACAATGATAATAATAATACAATATGCTCACAAACCAAGGTAAGAACCGAGCATTCGGGAAACACTATGCCCACGGCATACTATTAATACCTGTTCAACAGGTTAGAACATAAGTGCCCAACGACGAATCATAATTATAAAGCACCACAATGAATTACACGGCATGAACCAAACCAGAACTGAATTAATTATGAATCACAATGCCCGAAGGCTCCAATGAAATTACCAAGACATCACAAAGGCCTGAAAGCCACTCAGGCGAAGCTGTTAATCAACATAATCACCTGAAACCAAAACAGCCTTTGTATCAATGAGGGCCGAAGCCATGGCACGAAGTCGTATCACAATGAGACCATCCAATGGTCGTGACCTACTGAGCTGTAGGTGTTGGGAAACCAACTGCGAAGGTTCAAACCCCAAACTTACCCATAATGAGATCATAAACATGACCGTGACCTACTGAGCTGTAGGTGTTGGGAAACCAACCGCGGAGGTTCAAGCCCAAGCTTACCCATAATGAGATCACCCAGTGACCATGACCTGCTGAAGTGCAGGTGCTGGGAAACCAACCGCGAAGTTTCAAGCCCCAGACTTACCCATAATGAGATCATGACCATGATCGTGACCTAGTGAGTTGTAGGTGTTGGGAAACCAACTGTGAAGGTTCAAGCCCCAAGCTTACCCAACGAGCACTAGCCGAGACTAGCCTCTAAAACACAATTAACCACAAACATCAACGATTCAAAGATTACTGAATTCACAAGAATGGTAGTGTGCTGCCTTGAGTCGGCCAACACGACGACAGTAACTCACGGATGGGCACCGTCCTCGACAGTACCAATTCAATACCTCAATTGCCTTAGAATGGCCAACTGAGAACAATGATGCAGCAGATGATTCAACACTTTGATTGCCTTAGAATGGCCAACCGATAACAATGATACAATGAATGATTAAACACTTCGATTGCCTTAGAACGACCAATTGATAACAATGATACACTGAATGATTGAACACTTCGATTGCCTTATAACATCCAATCGATGACAATGATATAATGAATGATTGAACACTTCGATTGCCTTAGAACGGACAATCGATAACAATAATACGAAGAATGCCTCGGCACCTTTAATTGGTTACCGACGACAAGGATGAAAAATGAATTACGCCCATGCCTTCAATCGGCCAATACAACATCAATGACAAAATACCAACATCAATAACAATGATTACGATGATGTCTTAGATCGACATCAATATCTGTAATACCCAGTTGTGAATTCATTAATTATCATTCAGTAATTGCCACTCAGAAATTTTTCACTCAGTAATAATCATTCATCATTCATGTTCATTCATGTCGTGTTCATCGTTCGGCGTATCATGGAGTCGTGTATCAGTTGTTATTCATCATTCATCACTGTTCGGGATCGAGATGAGAATATTTTCATCATCATCATCATCATCATCATCATATTTTGGTAGTATGTGTGTGAGATAGCGCATACTACGTACTCCTGTTAGCGCGCGCTAATGGAGTATAGGTAACGCACGCTATGCATCAGCATTAGCGCACGCTAGCGCAATTGTGATAGACAGTCCAGTAGGTACTAGGCTGAAATTGGAAATTCGTAGCGCACGCTATAAGTGGATAATAACGTACGTTAATTGCACTAGTAGCGCACGCTGAGTTTTAGGTGTAGCGCACGCTATCGCGAGCAGGTCAGAGGACAGGAGATTCTGGACTCCAGTTGCTAGGTATCAACATCAGTTAGCGCACGCTAACATTTTGGGCTAACGCACGCTATCGAGAAGGCGTTAGCGCATGCTACTAAGTTCGTAGCGCACGCTAATGATGCAGTCAGAGCTCACTGGACTGCCCGGTTAACCGCTAGCGCACGCTAAATATCAGGGCTTAGCGTGCGCTAATCTGGGATCAGTATATATAGGACAGTTCAGTCCAGTTTCGTCATTTCTTCATTTCTCCTCCTCCTCTCGACAGTTTTGGGTGATTTCGGACGATTTGGAGAGGTCTTTTCGAGCTGCAATCATCTAGCATCATCTTCAAGCTCCTAGTTCAGATTAATCATAATTTCATCCTCTCCAATTCATCAAATCAAGGTAATTTTTCATTTGAATCTTGATTTTCGGGATTTGAAGGTTTTCTTCCCGATATTTTCGAGTTAGCTTGCTATCATGATGGAATATGTTGATTATGGATTATCTACCTTGGATACTTATATGCTTATGGATTCATTGATGTAATTTTCAGAATTTGTGAATATTTGGAATTGTTCAAGAACACCTTGGTTGTTGACGTTGGAATTTGGGGGTTTTCGACTAGATGTTGTCGTAATCTCGAATGAAGTATTCCTATTGGATTATTAATGGTATTAATGAGGTTTTGTTGGATTGAATCATTTATTGGAAGTTGGTTTTCGGCATAATTGAGTTTTGGTTGTAAACAATTAGAGATTGTTTACAACGTGTTTGTTAGATTGCCCCAATGAGTTTGGGTAGTGTTGTATCGACCTTCTGAGTTGATTTTAATTATACGTGGATATGTATATTAAGCGAATCATTGGTAATTGTGTTATTTAAGGTTGTTCGAGGACCGATAATCACTTTAAGGACGTTGTTCGTGGAAGACATTCTCGCCTTCGGTTCGAGGAAAGTTTTATACTTGTACTAGTCAATGAGATTAATGATATCGTATATGTGTATGAATATGTTGTATCATTCCGAGACTTGGTCACTTCATGAATTCATTGATATTAAAGGGATCGTTCGATACGATACTCTTCGGCAATTATGCCAAATGTTTATTATTTTTCGTTAATGGCTTGGTTCAAGGCATTGGGGTACTCGTTGTTAATGTTATTGTCGATAGCCGGTTCGCGGTATCGATGTATCGATTGTTGTTGTTAATATTGATGTCTATCTCAGACATTGTTGTAATCATTGGTATAAATGTTGGCGTCCTGTCATTCATGCTGTATTGGACGATTGAAGGCCTTGTCATATTCGTTATCATCTTCGTCGTCGGTAGCCGATTAAAGGTGCCGAGGCATTCATTGTATCATTGTTATCGATTGGCCGTTCTAAGGCAATCGAGGTACTCAATCATTCGTTGTATCATTGTTATCGATTGGCCGTTCTAAGGTAATCGAGGTGCTCAATTATTCATTGTATCATTGTTATCGATTGGCCGTTCTAAGACAATCGAGGTACTGAATCATTCTTTGTATCATTGTTATTGATTGGCCGTTCTAAGGCAATCGAGGTATTGAATCATCTGCTGCATCATTATTATCGGTTGGCCATTCTAAGGCAATCGAGTTATTGAATTGGGGCTGTCGAGGACAGTTCTCATCCGTTGTGTCATTGTTATCGATTGACCATTCTAAGGTAATCGAGGTATTGAATTGGGACCACCGAGGACGGAGCCCATCCGTGAGTCATCATGATCGTGTTGGCCGACTCAAGGCAGCACACTCGTGAATTCGGTAATCTTGGGATCGTTGCCGTTTATGATTAATTGTGTTTTGGAGACTAGTCTCAGCTAGTGCTTGATGGGGTAAGTTTGGTTGGGCCTGAACCTTCGCGGTTGTTTTCCCCAACACCTACAGCTCAGTAGGTCAACGACCATTGGATGGTTTCATTATGGGGTAAGTTTGGTGGGGCCTGAACCTTCGCGGTTGTTTCCCCCAACACCTACAGCTCAGTATGTCAACGACCATTGGATGGTTTCATTTTGATACGGTTTTGTGCTGTGGCTTCGGCTTTCATTGTTACAGCTTTGGGCTGGTTTGGTTCATCTTCATGTAATTCATTGTGATTCATATTTAATTCAGTTCTGGTTTGATTCATGTCGTGTAGTTCATTGTGGCACTCTATTATTATGATTCGCCGTTGGGCACTTATGTTCTAACCTGTTGAACAGGTATTAATAGTATGCCGTGGGCATAGTGTTTCACGAATGCTCGGTTCTTACCTTGGTTTGTGAGCATCTCGTATTATTATTGTACCGTTTCATTCTGCCTTTGGATGCATATCATGTTATACATGTATTTGATGTTCATTATCTGGATGGCCCGGCCCAGTGAACATGTTTTCATGTTTTAGGTGCTTGCGAGGAGAGAGTTGAGACACAGGGGCATGATGATGGCGACGAGGCATTCGAGCGATACTAGTGCGAGTTGTTCATGTTGGTCAGTCATTTGGAGTGTACTCCAGATGTGTCAGTCGTTGTCATCTCGTATTATCCGAGCAAGGCTCGTGGATGTCATTTTATTTTATTTTGGCCATGTAGGCCCACTTTTGTCGTTGAAACTCCTTATCGGAATATTATGTCGGATGCCATAGTAGGGACTGTGATCTCCCTTGTTGGTTAATTTGATGTATTTTAGTCATGTTCGCCTAGTGGATCTCCTGACGTGGGGTCCACGACACTGTAATAACCCAATAGGATTTGGGGGTGTTACATAAGATGGTATCAGAGCGTTGGGTTGTGAGATACCCTGATATGTGAGTTATGTAGCTCTACCAGCGCGGTAGTAGTGGGACTGTCAGGTTATGACAATCTAGACAGTCGGGTTTTGTGAGTCGTAATATTAGTACGACTGCACGAGTCACTCATTCATCGAGTCGTCTTCAGTGAAGACTAGTATCGCGAGACCTTGAAGCTCTGTATGACCTGTGTAAGGACTTGATTCTCTTTATGTTCATACATTCATCATGTCATTAATTATACATACTTTGTTGAAACCTATATGTGACATTAGTGTTACGATTGACTCATGACTAATTGTGTTGGAGCACGTGTGACCTGTGTAAGTGCTAAGGATCAACTCATTCATCAGTCAACAATCCTCAATCATTATTTTGATCTTGTCGATCATCTTAATTCATTAATCACTCATTCAATCTCATCGCTCAGTTGTTGATCTTGTGGATCGAATTATCAATCCTGTTAACTCATTCAAGATAATCATTTCAAGAATTTCATCAGATAATCATGTCACCTCACTTGATCTTTCACGCGATCTTATCATATTCCGGCGTAATGTCGACGATCATTTTATTGTATTATTAATGCATTCATTGTGATAAGCGTGTATGCTCATTATTATCATTCCGTAATGCAACTATAATGCAATATTCATGCGGGATATATAATTATCATGTGACCGTCCTGCTTCAGTATGGATAGAGCTGTCAGAGGACGCGGGGGAAGAGGCTGTGGTGCGGGCCGAAACCCGGGATCTCGTGTGAATACCCGCGCGAATGCGGGGGATAACATGTGTTCATCAGTTAGCTATGTTACTCATTCACTGTCATATAACCATTCACTGTCAGGGAATCGTACCCGAGAAGCAGCTCAATTGGAAGGTGTTCAGGTGGACCCATTCATGTGCATGCAGGGCATGATGGCCCAGATGACTCAGATGACGCGTCTGATGGAGACCACGCAGACCTCGGTGGTTCGTGGTCCACCACAGCAGGGATTCCAGGTGCCGTTTCATGGGCAGACTGGAGGAGTGAATCAGATTGTTGGCGATATCTCTCATCAGAGGCCATCTACCTTTGAGGGTTCGTCGGAACCAGCTGATATTGTTCATTGGCTTGAGCATTTTGATAAACTCTTTGACATGGTTCAGTGTTCGGAAGAGAGTAAGGTAGCAGTAGCGGCTTACTACTTGAGTAATGGTGCTTATTCGTGGTGGCTTTCTGTGAAACCCACTGATGGTGATTGTGTTTAGGGTATGTTCAAGACTCTCATGTTAGAGAGGTACTATCCGGCTCCACTTTGTGAGGCCAACTTGTCAGAGGTTTTCAACCCTGAACCCATCGAGGACGAGGGTGTTATTATCATTGCTGTGAAGTTTCAGGGACTTCTTCAGTTTGCTTCGTCTGTTATCCGTACTGAGGCGGATAAGATCAAATATTTTAGCAAGAGGCTAAATCCGCAATTGAGGATGCAGTTGTTCAATCACAATTGTAATTCACTTAGTGAGTTCATCGAGAAGGCTCTTGGAGCAGAGCTTTTGATCAAGGAGCTTACTCAGAAGCATCCTTCAGTTTCTTCTGATGGGAGGACAAGGATGTCAGTTCGTCCTGAGGGACATCAGGCTCCGACGTCCAAGAGGTCATTTTCTAGCCGTCTTCATGCTGAGAAAGCATCTTCCTCTCAGATGAAGAGTTCGATTGTTGTTTGCTTTAGCTGTGATTCAGCAGGACACGTTAGCACTCGGGGTACGGTGTCAGCTATTGTTTGTTTTCTGTGAGGGATGCAGGGACACCGGCAGAAATACTGTAGGAGCTCTAGTGCCGGTAGATCTCGGGAGGGCTCACAAGCCTCGAGAAACTTTGATACTCCAGCCCGTGCATCATCCAGGGGTCCTATCAGGCTTCGAGAGCCAGAGGTAAGGACCTTCATCACCGGTTTTGAACAAGTTAATTCTTGCTCGGTAATAGGATAATCATTCATTTCATTTGTCGTTAATTCATTCATATAATTCATTCATCATACATCAATAATGTTGAGACTTATAATTATCAGACTAATCATTCACTTCACGGGGAACGCTGGTTCTAATCATTTCATCTGACCTATCACTCATTGCGTTATTATTTCACCTCGGTGAGTCATTCTTGATCCTTGTTGGATTTCGATTCATCATCATTCATTGCGATCATTCCTATTCTTGTGACCTTTCGGGATCATATTGAGCGGTGAGTTTAGATTTGGGTCTACCTTGAATTGATGGGACCAAGGAGATCGATGGTATGGAAGATATCGATGTTGGGTATATTTGAGATGTAGCCTTGTTTTTCGGATGACTGTGTAACTCAATCCATAATGATGTATTGTGGTTTTGGATCATTTAGTGTTGATCTATTTTATAATGATCGTATTTGAGACTCTTGAGATTTTTAGATCGTTAAATGCATTCCTTTTTGGTGTTGTAACGAGATTTCGTGATAATTTGGGTGATTGTTCATGGTGATTCGATACGTCAGTCATGAGGACCTGGGCGTGCGATTGATATGGTTCCGAGGACTATATGTGAGTTGTTGTTTTTCTTTTGAGGCGTGAATCAGTGTTCGTATAGGCGTCCGTTTCCGATGAGCGGAGTGTATACGCCGGTGCTACGAGTCATGGGGTTGGCCCAGTTGTGCAGGCGAAGTGGTTCGTGATAGGGAGTATTCCTGGAGATGTTGTTTTCAGATTGTGATGGATAGTTCATATCCCGAGTTGTTTACCCTTAGTTTCGAGGACGAAACTCTTTTTAAGGGGGGAGTATGTAATACCCGATTGTGAATTCATTAATTATCATTCAGTAATTGCCACTCAGAAATTTTTTTACTCAGTAATAATCATTCAGGTTCATTCATTTTGTGTTCATCGTTCGACATATCATGGAGTCGTGTATCAGTTGTTATTCATCATTCATCACTGTTCAGGATCGAGACGAGAATATTTTCATCATCATCATCATCATCATCATCATATTTTGGTAGTATGTGTGTGAGATAGCGCACGCTACGTACTCCTGTTAGCGCGCGCTAATGGAGTATAGGTAATGCACACTATGCATCAGCATTAGCGCACGCTAGCGCAATTGTGATAGACAGTCCAGTAGGTACTGGACTGAAATTGGAAATTCGTAGCGCACGCTATAAGTGGATAATAGTGTACGCTAATTGTACTGGTAGCGCACGCTGAGTTTTGGGTGTAGCGCACGCTATCGCGAGCAGGTCAGAGGATAGGAGATTCTGGACTCCAGTTGCTGGGTATCAACATCAGTTAGCGCACGCTAACATTTTGGGCTAACGCACGCTATCGGGAAGGCATTAACGCACGCTACCAAGTTCGTAGTGCACGCTAATGAGGCAGTCAGAGCTCACTGGACTACCCGGTTAACTTCTAGCGCACGCTAAATATCAGGTCTTAGCGTGCGCTAATCTGGGATCAGTATATATAGGACAGTTCAGTCCTGTTTCGTCATTTCTTCATTTCTCCTTCTCCTCTCGATAGTTTTGGGCGATTTCGGACGATTTGGAGAGGTCTTTTCGAGCTGCAACCATCTAGCATCATCTTCAAGCTCCTAGTTCAGATTAATCATCATTTCATCCTCTCCAATTCATCAAATCAAGGCGACTTTTCATTTGAATCTTGAATTTCGGGATTTGTAGGTTTTCTTCCCGATCTCTTCGAGTTAGCTTGCTATCATGATGGAATATGTTGATTATGGATTATCTACCTTGGATACTTATATTCTTACGAATTCACTGATGTAATTTTCGGAATTTGTGAATATTTGGAATTGTTCAAGAACACCTTGGTTGTTGACGTTGGAATTTGGGGGTTTTCGACTAGATATTATCGTAATCTCGAATGAATATTCCTATTGGATTATTAATGGTATTAATAAGGTTTTGTTGGATTGAATCATTTATTGGAAGTTGGTTTTCGGCATAATTGAGTTTTGGTTGTAAACAATTAGAGATTATTTACAACGTGTTTGTTAGATTGCCCCAATGAGTTTGGGTAGTGTTGTATCGACCTTCTGAGCTGATTTTGATTATACGTGGATATGTATATTAAGCGAATCACTGGTAATTGTGTTATTCAAGGTTTTTCGAGGACCGATAATCACTTCAAGGACGTTTTTCATGGAAGGACTTTCTCGCCTTTGGTTCGAGGCAAGTTTTATACTTGTACTAGTCAATGAGATTAATGTTATCGTATATGTGTATGAATATGTTGTATCATTCCGAGACTTGGTCACTTCATGAATTCATTAATATTAAAGGGATCGTTCGATACGATACTTTTCGGCAATTATGCCAAATGTTTATTATTGTTCGTTAATGGCCGGTTCAAGGCATTGGGGTACTCGTTGTTAATGTTATTGTCGATAGCCGGTTCGCGGTATCGATGTATCAATTGTTTTGTTAATATTGATGTCGATCTAAGACATTGTTGTAATCATTGGTATAAATGTTGGCGTCCTGTCATTCATGTTGTATTGGCCGATTGAAGGCCTTGTCGTATTCGTTCTCATCTTCGTCGTCGGTAGCCGATTAAAGGTGCCGAGGCATTCATTGTATCATTGTTATCGATTGGCCATTCTAAGGCAATCGAGGTACTCAATCATTCATTGTATCATTGTTATCGATTGGCCGTTCTAAGGTAATCGAGGTACTCAATCATTCATTGTATCATTGTTATTGATTGGCCGTTCTAAGGCAATCGAGGTACTCAATCATTCATTGTATCATTGTTATCGATTGGCCATTATAAGGCAATCGAGGTATTGAATCATCCGCTGCATCATTGTTATCGGTTGGTCATTCTAAGGCAATCGAGGTATTGAATTGGGGATGTCGAGGACAGTTCTCATCTGTTGTGTCATTGTTATCGATGGACCATTCTAAGGTAATTGAGGTATTAAATTGGGACCGCTGAGGACGTTGCCCATCCGTGAGTCATCATTATCGTGTTGGCCGACTCAAGGCAGCACACTATCATTCTCGTGAATTCGGTAGTCTTGAGATCATTTCCGTTTATGATTAATTGTGTTTTGGAGGCTAGTCTCGGCTAGTGCTCGATGGGGTAAGTTTGGTGGGGCCTGAACCTTCGCGGTTGTTTCCCCCAATACCTACAGCTCAGTAGGTCAACGGCCATTGGATGGTTTCATTATCGGGTAAGTTTGGTGGGTCCTGAACCTTCGCGGTTGTTTCCCCCAACACCTACAGCTCAGTAGGTCAACGACCATTGGATGGTTTCATCATGGGGTAAGTTTGGTGGGTCCCGAACCTTCGTGGTTGTTTCCCCCAACACCTACAGCTCAGTAGGTCAACGGCCATTGGATGGTTTCATTTTGATACGGTTTCGTGCCGTGGCTTCGGCCTTCATTGTTATAGCTTCAGGCTGGTTTGGTTCATTTTCATGTAATTCATTGTGATTCATATTTAATTCAGTTCTGGTTTGGTTCATGTCGTGTAGTTCATTGTGGTACTCTATGATTATGATTCGCCGTTGGGCACTTATGTTCTAACCTGTTGAACCGGTATTAATAGTATGCCGTGGGCATAGTGTTTCACGAATGCTAGGTTCTTACCTTGGTTTGTGAGCATCTCGTATTATTATTATTATTGTACCATTTCATTCTGCCTTTGGATGCATATCATGTTATACATGTATTTGATGTTCATTATATGGATGACTGATCCCGTGGGGGCGGAACATGTTTTCATGTTTTAGGTGCTTGCGAGGAGAGAGTTGAGACACAGGGGCATGATGATGGCGACGAGGCATTCGAGCGATACTAGTCCGAGTTGTTCATGTTGGTCAGTCATTTGGAGTGTACCCCAGATGTGTCAGTCGTTGTCATGTCGTATTATCCGAGCAAGGCTTGTGGATGTCATTTTATTTCATTTTGGCCATGTAGGCCCACTTTTGTCATTGAAATTCCTTATCGGAATATTGTATCGGATACCATAGTAGGGACTGTAATCTTTCTTGTCGGTTAATTTGATGTATTTTAGTCATGTTCGCCTGGTGGATCTCCTGGCGTGGGGTCCATGGCACTGTAATAACCCAATAGGTTTTGGGGGTGTTACAACATCAACAACAATAATCGATACATCGATACCGCGAACCGGCTATCGACAATAATATTAACGAGTATCCCAATGCCTTGAACCGGCCTTTAATGAACAATAATAGACATTTGGCATAATTTCCGAAAAGTATCATATCAAACGATCCCTTAATGTCAATGAACTCATGAAGAGACTAAGTCTCGGAATGATACAATACATTCATACACATTTATGATAACATTAATCTCATTGACTAGTACAAGTATAAAACTTGCCTCAAACCGACGGTGAGAAATTCCTTCCACGATCAACGTCCTTAATGAAAATATTGGACGCTCGGACAACCTTGAATAACACAAGTACCAATATTTCGCTAAATATACGAATTAAGCATGATCACAACCAACTCAAAAGTCGATACAACACTACCCAAACTCATTGGGGCATTTAAACAAACACGTTGTAAATAATCTCCCATTGTTTACAACCAATCTCAATTATATCAAAACCAACCTTCAAATGATTGATTCAATCCAACAAAACATCATCTATACAATCAATAATCCAATAGGAATACTCCATTCGAGATTACGACAACATCTAGTCGAAACCCCCAAAATTCTAAAGTCAACCCTCAAGGTGTTCTTGAACAATTCCCCAAATATTCAAAAATTCCGAAAATTACACCGATGAGAATACAAGTATCTAAGGTAGATAATCCATATCTAATATATTCCAACATGATAGCAATCTAACTCGAAGAGATCAGGAAGAAAACCCTCAAATCTCAAAATTCAAGGTTTAATGAAAGTTGCCTTGATTTGAAGTGATGAAATAGATTAAATGATGATTAATCTGAACTAGGAGCTTGAAGATGATGCTAGATGATTGCAGCTCGAAGAACTCTTTCCGAATCGCCCAAAATCGCCCGGAATGGTTGAGAAATGAAGAAATGACGGAATGAAGACTGAAGTGTCCTATTTATACAAAACCCATCTTAGCCGCGCTATCTCCTGTTGATTAGCGTGCGCTAGAGGGTTCACCGGGTAGTCCAGTGAACTCTGCCTACCGCGTTAGCGTGCGCTACGTACTTGGTAGCGTGCGCTAATGCCTTCCTCTTAGCGTGCATTAACCAAGTCTAGCGTACGCTACCTGATAGTTGATGTCCAGAAAATTGGAGTCCAGAACCCACTGTCCTCTGCCTGTTCGAGCCTTAGAGCGCTATTACCATGACTTAGCTTGAGCTACCAGTACAGTTTAGTGTACGCTACTTATCACTCGTAACGTGCGCTACGAATTTCCAATTTCAGTCCAGTACCTACTTGACTGTCTGCCTCAATTGCGTTAGCGTGCGCTAATGTTGATGCATAGCGTGCGCTATCTGTACTCCATTAGTGCGCGCTAACAAGAGTACGTAGCGTGCGCTATCTCACACACAGACTACCAAAATGTTGATGATGATGACAGAATTCCCGTCTCGATCTCAAACAGTGACGAATTATGAATAATAACTGATACGCGATTCCAAATTACGCCAAACGGTGAACATAATTGAATGACTCTGAATGATGAATGATTATTTGCTGAGTGAAAAAATTTCTAAGTGACAATAATGAATTCACAATCGGGTATTACATACTCCCCCCTTAAAAGAGTTTCGTCCTCGACACAACTCGGGATATGAACTATCCATCAGGATCTGAAAACAATATCTCCAGGATTACTCCTTAATGCGAACCATTTCGCCTGCACAACTGGGCCAACCACCACATAAGCACAGACTCACGTCTCAAAATAAAATCAACAACGCACATATAGTTCTCGGGACCATATCAATCGCGCGCCCAAGTCCTCATGACTTGACATCTCGAATAACAATGAACGATTACCAAATTTATCACGAAATCTCGGGTATAATACCAAAAGGAACGCATCCCGGAAGGTCACAAGAACAAGAATGATGGCAATGAATGATAATGAATCGAAATCCAATAAGGATCAAGAATGCCTCACCGAGGTGAAAAATAACGCAATGAGTGATATCTCAGATGAAATGATTGGAACCATTGTTCCCCGTGAAGTGAATGATTAGTTTGATAATTATAAGTCTCAACATGATTGATATATGATGAGTGAATTATATGAATGTATGAACAACAACGAAATGAATGATTATTCTCTAAACCAAGCAAGAATTAACTTGCTTCAATACCGGTGATGAATGTCCTTACCTCGGGCTCTCGAAGCCTGATAAGACCCCTTGTGTAACACCCCAAACTAGGTGGGTATTACAGTGTCGTGGACCCCCAACTAGGACCCACCAGGCGAATGAAAGTTAATGAATTAAATAATATAATTATAGTACCGAACCACATTATATCATTAATCACTCCGATGAGTAGTTTCAAGTACAACACACCCAGGGAATATAGAATACATGTATATTTTATATGAAGATAAAATATACAACACTGAATGAAAATGAATATCCAAACGGAAATCTGCAGCGGAAATAAAAATGAAGAAACATGAATGACTGAAAAGGACTGGGACCCCCTACTTGTATCACTGGGACTCCTCGCCATCAACGTTCTCTTCCCGTGCTTTAGCCTTGTCATGACCTGAAAACAACATCCCCCAACGGGATCAGTTACACAAAACAACAATCCTAAGAGTTGAATAAACACAATCATGATATATCATAATTATGAAATTAAGCTGAAGAGGGGCATCATAGTACGCCCGTAATTGGATGTTTAAGTGCATAAGACGAGTGTCCGGACACACCCGCACTTGTGCCTAATTAGTCTCACGGAGGCACGTTACCGTATGCACAGTCCATTGTGTCGGTGAACCCGCCACATGACTATCGTGTGCCCGACTAAAATTCCATACATAACCATCCGGCCACGCAATATGAACCTAGAAGGTCACAAGAACAAAGGTGACCAATGAGTTTTAATGAATAACAACACGACAAGGGTCAAGAATGACTCACCGATATGAAATAATAATGAAATGAATGATAGCTCACTGAAATTATTGGAACCGTCGTTCTTCGTGAATTGAATGATTATTTGACAATTACAAGTCTCAATACGATTAATACATTATGAATGAATTATGAATATGAATGAACAACAACGAAAGGAATGAGTATCCTTTTAACCGAGTAAGAATTAACTTACTCAACACCGGTGAAGAATGTCCTCCCTCGAACAAACGTTCTAAAATGAGATGTCGGTCGCTCGAACAACCTTGAATAACACAATTACAAACAAATGCTCAATATACGTATCAAGCATGAATCACGACCAACTCAAAGGTCGATACAACAATATCCAAACTCATTGAGGCATTCTAACGAATACGTTGTAAACATTCATTCTTTGATCATAACCAATCTCAAATATATCGAAACCAAACTCCAAAATGAGTAGTTCAATCCAACAAAACACCTTTAATGATATCAATAATCCAATAGGAAACCACAACTCAAGGTTACGACAACTATAATCCGAAACCCCCAAAATAACCAAAGTCAAACATCAAGGGTTCTTGAATAATTCTCCAAATATTCATCAAATCCGAGTATACACCAATAAATCCGTAGGAATACATGAATCCAAGATAGATAATCCATATCTAACATATTTCGACATAATAGCAAGTTTACACGAAGATATCGGAAGGAAAACATTCAAAATTTGAAATTCTAGATCCAAGAAATGTTTACCTTGATTTGATGTATTGGAGAGGATGAAATGATGATTAATCCAACTCAGAAGCTTGAAGATGATGATAGGTGGATGAAGCTCGAAGAGATCTCTCTAAATTGTCCAAAATCACCCGGACTCGCCCAAAAACAAAATAAGAAATGAAAATGACGAAACTGGACTGGACTCGACTGTCCAATTTATACTGTTCCAGTTTAGCGTACGCTATGTCCTGATATGTAGCGTGCGCTAGCGGGTTAACCGAACAGTCCAGTGATCCCTGACTGCCTCATTAGCATATGCTACGAACTTGGTAGCGTGCGCTAATGTCTTCCCGATAGCGTGCGTTAATCCAAAATGTTAGCGTGCGCCTACTGATGTTTGATGCCCAGTAACTGAGTCCAGAACCTCCTGTCCTCTGACCTGCTCGTGATAGCGTGCGCTACACCCAAAACTCAGCGTGCGCTACTACACCATTAGCGTACGCTAATATCTACTCATAGCGTGTGCTATGAATTATTCCAATTCAGTCTAGTACCCACTGGACTCTGCCTGTTTGACCTTAGCACGCGCTACACTGATTGGATAGCGTGCGCTACCCAAACCACTAGCGCACGCTACTTACCATTCGTAGCGTGCGCTGCTACAACTCCACTGCAGTCCAGTGCCTTCTGGACTGTCGGCCTGAACCACATTAGCATGCACTAATGCTGAGAGGTAGGGTGCGCTACCCGTACTCAATTAGCGTGCGCTAAGGAGAGTACGTAGCGTGCGCTACTCCTCCCACACAGCCAGCTACAAAGATGACAAAGATGATAATCACGGTCCGATCCTCCAACCAGGCAGAAAGACGAATAATAACTGATACACGATACAAATTACTCTGAACAGTGAATACAATGAATGAATAAGAATGATAATATACTGAATGATAATGAGTGAATTTACAGTCGGGTATTACATACTCCCCCCTTAAAAAGAGTTTCGTCCCCGAAACTAAGGGTCAAACAATTCGGGATAACTCTCCCACATACTATCCTCGGTTTTCTAAGTAGCCTATTCGACTCCGTGTCTAGACCACTAGATCTTAACCAAAGGAATCGTCTTGCTCCTCAACTATTTGATTCGCCGCTCTAAGACTCGTACGGGACGCTCCTCATACGAATGATCATCCGCGATCTCGATCTCGTCGAACTGAAGTATGTGACTCGGGTTGGCAACATACTTCCTCAGCTGAGAGACGTGAAACACATTATGAATTCGGCTCAACATCGGAGGTAAGGCCAATCGATAATCCAACTCGCCTACTCGATCCAAAATCTCAATTGGTCCAATGAACCTCGGACCGAACTTCCCCCATTTCCCGAAACGGAAAATACCTTGACCAAAATGTAGTCACCTGTCTCGAACTCTAGTGGTCGACGACGATTATCTGCATATGATTTTTGTCGACTCTGAGCGGTCAACAAACGACTCCTGATCAAAGATACCTTCTCGCGGGCGGCTATAAGCATATCGGGCTCGGTGCCGATTGATTCTGATAAGTCATCCCAACACAAAGGAGATCGACAACGACGACCGTACAAGGCCTTGTAATGTGCCATCTTAATCGAAGCATGCCAACTATTATTGTACGTGAACTCGATCAACGGTAGTTGGGGCTCCCAATCATCCTTCCAATCGAGAACACATGCCCTAAACATGTCCTCCAAAGTCTGAATCGTCCTCTCTGATTGTCCGTCGGACTGAGGATGAAAAGCTGTACTGAGATTAAGCTGAGTTCCCGTTGCACAATGAACCAATTTCCAAAAATGTGACACGAATCGCCCGTCACGATCAGAAACGATACTCTTAGGAGTACCGTGCAGTCTCACTATCTCTTTGATGAACAACTGGGCAAGTCTCTCGGGACCCCACATATCCTTAATCTCAAGGAAATGAGCTGACTTAGTTAAACGGTCCACAATAACCCAAATTGTATTCATACCACGACGACTCATCGAAAAACTCGTAATGAAGTCCATTGAAATATCTTCCCACTTCCACTCTGGAATAGGGAGAGGTTTCAACATACCGTACGGTCGCTGATGTTCTATCTTGACTTGCTGACAGGTCAGATATCTCGAAACAAATTCTGCGACTTTTCGCTTCATATTACTCCACCAGTAATTTTGTTTCAAGTCTTTGTACATCTTGCTAGACTCCGGATGAATGGAATAAGGGGTAGCACGAGCTTCTCTCAAAATCGAGTTTTTCAACTCGTCATTCGCCAGTATGCATAACCGATTCTTAAATAGCAAAAGTCCATCCTCGTTGACCACAAATCCAGGGGCTTTCCCCTGAGTCACGTCATCTCGAATGCGCAACAAAAATGGGTCCGAACCCTGGTTCACTCTGATCGCCTCCTCGAGTGGCGATGAAATCTATAACATGCAAAGTTGCCCTTGCACTCCCTGTAACCAGACCTCGATCTCGGGTATCAAAAATTCCTGTTGAGGTTCCTTCTGAACTGTTAAACGGGCAAGCATTTGCTCCTGAATGGATTTACGACTCAAGGCATCGGTGACAACGTTCGCCTTACCCGGGTGGTATTGAATCTCAATATCATAATCATTGATTAGTTCTAACCACCGCCTCTGTCTCATATTTAACTCCTTCTGAGTAAATATATACTTCAAACTCTTATGGTCGGTGAAAATCTGACAGGTGACACCATAAAGATAATGACGCCAAATCTTCAACGCGAATACCACGGCCGCTAACTCTAGGTCGTGGGTCGGATAGTTGACCTCGTAAGGTCTCAGTTGCCGTGAAGCATAGGCAATAACCTTCCCATTCTGCATTAGTACACATCCGAGACCGTGTCCGGATGCGTCACTATAAACCACAAATCCTTCCGTCCCTTGTGGCAGGGAAAGGACATGTGCTGAAATTAACCAGCTCTTGAGTTACTAAAAACTCTGTTGACATGTGTCGGACCACGTGTATTTCTTATCCCTCCGCAAAAGGTTCGTCATGGGTTGAGCAATTTTATAAAATCCTTTCACAAATCGCTGATAATAACCAGCTAATCCGAGAAAGCTTTGGATTCCCTTAACATTCTTCGGAGGTTGCCAATCTCGGATAGCCTCCGTCTTCTGAGGGTCGACACGTACTCCGTCTGATGAAATCACATGTCCGATAAACGTCACTTCGGACATCCAGAACTCACATTTGGAAGATTTCCCATAAAGTTGCTCTCGTCTCAACACTTCGAGAACCTGATGAAGGTGAAATTCGTGCTCCTACCGGTCACGAGAATAAATTAAAATGTCATCAATGAAGACAACCACGAACTGATCCAAATAGTCGATGAAGACAAGATTCATTAATTCCATGAATACCGCAGGTGCATTAGTTAACCCAAACGGCATTACCACAAACTCATAATGACCATAGCGTGTTTGAAACGCCGTCATAGCAATATCCGACTCTCGAATTCGCAACTGATGATACCCACATCTTAAATCGATCTTGGAAAATACTGAAGCTCTCTGAAGTTGATCCAAAAGATCATCGATGCGGGTTAGGGGATATTTATTCTTGATCGTCACCCTGTTTAACTCCCGACAATCAATACACAAGCGAAAAAAACCATCATTCTTCTTGACAAATAACACAGGTGCTCCCCACGGGGACGCACTCGGTCGGATATAACCTTTCTCGGTCAAATCCTCCAATTGATTCTTCAGTTCTTGCATTTCGGTCGGGGCCATCCGATACGGTGCCTTCGATATTGGAGACGTACCAAGCTCCAACTCAATCGTGAATTCCACATCTCTCTGTGGGGGCAAACTAGGTAACTCGTCTGGAAATACATCGGCATATTCTCTCACTACCGGAATATCCGCCAACATTATTGATGATTTCTCGGTCTTGGTCATATAGCACCAATAACCAACACACCCCTGACTGAGTAATTTCACTACTTTCATCATATTGATAACTCTTCCGGAACAGCTGGGATTACCTCCCTAAAATACACATTTGACCCCATCATATGAAATGATAGTGACCATATGCTTACGGACACTAATGATGGCATTGTGATGATCCATCCAATCAATACCCAAAATAACGTCATCTCTAGGTAAGTCCACCACGATTAGGTCTGCTATCCAATCACGACCATGAAGCTGAATCGGACAATTCTTAATCTCACAATCTCCGATAATTCTTCTACCATCTGGTAGACCAATGACATAAGGCTCACAACTAGTAGCATTATCCAGATGTAGCCTACTCAAACATGACTCGGAAATGAATGAATGCGATGCACCAGTATAAAAAAGGGTACACACAGGTTGAGATAGAATTTCGAGTGTACCTGAGATTATTCGGGCCTCCGGATCATCGGTCCTCTTCATCTCATAAATTCGGGGCTTGCCAGTCCCGGAACCGAATGCTCCCGTCTGATAGTTGTGGGCTCCGCCTTTGTTCGCTCCCGTCGTCTTGAACGACGCGGACTGAGTGGCCTGATTCTGAACAGCTGACTGCTTCGGGGCCTGAGATGCCGTCGGAGCAGGTCTCGAATCTTTTCGGCAAAAACGGGCCTTATGCCCAGCAATTCCATAATTGTTGCACGTGATTCTGCCTCAGACATTTAGTGCTGAAATGACCCTGTTCTCCACAATTGAAACAGGTGATGGCCGAACTGGCCACTCCGGACTGAGATTCCGTGGGTTTCGGCGCCATAGGAGATCGCTCAGAAAAAGTAGAGCCCGCACGAATCTTCTTGAAGGTTGCCTCACTGCCTTCAGACTGATTACGATTCTTTGACTTCTTGCTAGCAGATGAAGATTGTTGCTTAGCAATCTCCTTAGCATTAAGCTCATAAGTAAGAGCTTTCTCGATGAATTCGGCCAAGGTGGTGCAATTGTGATTAAGCAATTACATCCGCATACGAAGTTTCAACCTCTTACTGAAGTACTTGATCTTATCCGCCTCGGACTGGATAATAGATGAGGCAAAAGGAAGAAGTTCCTGAAATTTATCGGCGATGGCGAGAACATCATCTTCCGCCGAGGGGTCAGGGTAAGTAATTCTGATAACTTGGCCTCCCTGAGTGGGGCTGAATAATATCTCTCCATCATGAGGGTCTTGAACTGATCCCAAGTACAATATCCGTCGGTGGGCTTCAACGATAACCACCATGAGTGAGCGGTCTTACCCAGATAGTAAGCCGCGACTGAAACTTTATGCCCTTCGGGGCAATCCACTATAGCAAAAAGCTTCTCAAAGTGCTCAAGCCAATGAACAATATCCGTCGGATCAGACGAGCCCTCAAAAGTAGGTGGTATCTGGGGAGAGATATTGCCAATAATACTGCTCACACTCCTCTCTTGCCTCTGAGGTGGCGGCGGAGGAGGAGCCTGCTGATTCTGAGTGGTTGAGTTCTGCATCGTCTCCATGAGGCGTGCTATCTGAGTCATCTGGGCCATCATGTCCTGCATAAACGCAAGTGGGTCGACCCGAACACCTTCCAAATGAGCTGTGTCCCGGGTGCGACTCCCTGACAGTGAATGATTATTTCCAGGTGAATGAGTGGCAGCATCGCTGCTCGATGAATTGGCATTATTCCTTGCGTTCGCGCGTGTATTCACACGAGCTCTTGGGTTTCGACCCGCACCGCGGCCTCTTCCCCCACGTCCTCTGCCAGCTCTCTCCATACTGAAGTAGGAAAGTCACATGATAGTTATAGATTTCGCATGAATACCGCATTATGATTACGTCATGAAATGATAATAATGAGCGTACGCGCTCTAACACAATGATTACATGAATGGTCAACTGAGGTGACATGATTATCTGATGAAATTCTTGAAATGATTATCTTGAACAAGTTAACAAGATTAATGATAGGATCCTCAAGATCAACAACTGAGCAGTGAAATGAACTGAGTGATTAATGAACATGATCGACATGATCAAAAATGAAAATGATGATTGAGTATTGTTGATTGTTGAATGATGAATGAGTGATTCTTATTGCCAGAAATTATACCATGGAGTCAGAAAATCTTACTATTCTTTGGTCTGAGGGGCTTGGCTCTTGCACAGGTCACACGTGACGCGAAAGTCCAATGATACTAGCCTGACGAACAATGATTTCAAATGAGACATGACTCGGAAGGTAGTATTCAAAACCAAGCGCTCCGATACCAAATCTGTAACACCCTAAACTAGGCGGATATTACAGTGCCGTGGACCCCCAACTGGGACCCACCAGGCGAATGAAAGTTAATGAATTAAATAATATAATTGTAGTACCGAACCACATTATATCATTAATCACTCCGATGAGAAGTTTCAAGTACAACACACCCAGGGAATATAGAATACATGTATATTTTATATGAAGATAAAATATACAACACTGAATGAAAATGAATATCCAAACGGAAATCTGCAGCGGAAATAAAAATGAAGAAACATGAATGACTGAAAAGGACTGGGGCCCCCTACTAGTATCACTGGGACTCCTCACCGTCAACGTTCTCTTCTAGTGCTTTAGCCTTTCCATGACCTGAAAACAACATCCCCCAACGGGGTCAGTTACACAGAACAACAATCCTCAAGAGTTGAATAAACACAATCATGATATATCTTAATTATGAAATTAAGCTGAAGAGGGGCATCATAGTACGCCCGTAATTGGACGTGCAAGTGCACAAGACGAATGTCCGGAGACACCCACACTTGTGCCTAATTAGTCTCAAGGAGGCACGTTACCGTATGCACAGTCCATTATGTCGGTGAACCCGCCACATGACTATCGTGTGACCGACTAAAAATTCCACACATAACCACCCGACCACGCAATATGAACCCAGAAGGTCACAAGAACGAAGGTGACCAATGAGTTTTAACGAATAACAACACGACAAGGGTCAAGAATGACTCACCGAGATGAAATAATAATGAAATGAATGATAGCTCACTGAAATGATTAGAACCGTCGTTCCTCGTGAATTGAATGATGATTTGACAATTACAAGTCTCAATACGATTAATACGTTATGAATGAATTATGAATATGAATGAACAACAACGAAAGGAATGAGTATCCTTTTAACCGAGTAAGAATTAACTTACTCAACACCAGTGAAGAATGTCCTTCCTCGAACAAACGTCCTAAAATGAGATGTCGGTCGCTCGAACAACCTTGAATAACACAATTACCAACAAACGCTCAATATACATATCAAGCATGAATCACGACCAACTCAAAGGTCGATACAACAATATCCAAACTCATTGAGGCATTCTAAAGAATTCGTTGTAAACATTCATCCATTGATCATAACCAATCCCAATTATATCGAAACTAAACTCCAAAATGAGTAGTTCAATCCAAAAAAACACTTTCAATAATATCAATAATCCAATAGGAAACCACAACTCAAGGTTACGACAACTATAATCGGAAACCCCAAAAATAACCAAAGTCAAACATCAAGGGTTCTTGAATAATTCTCCAAATATTCATCAAATCCGAAGTATACACCAATAAATCCGTAGGAATACATGAATCCAAGATAGATAATCCATATCTAACATATTTCGACATAATAGCAAGTTTACACGAAGAGATCGGAAGGAAAACATTCCAAATTTGAAATTCTAGATCCAAGAAATGTTTACCTTGATTTGATGTATTGGAGAGGATGAAATGATGATTAATCCAACTCAGAAGCTTGAAGATGATGATAGGTGGATGCAGCTTGAAGAGATCTCTCTAAATCGTCCAAAATCGCCCGGACTCGCCCAAACACGAAATGAGAAATGAAAATGATGAAACTGGACTGGACTGTCCAATTTATACTGTTCCAGTTTAGCGCATGCTATGTCCTGATATGTAGCGTGCGCTAGCGGGTTAACCAGACAGTCCAGTGAGCTTTGACTACCTCGTTAGCGTACGCTACGAACTTGGTAGCGTGCACTAACGTCTTCCCGATAGTGAGCGTTAATCCAAAATGTAAGTGTGCGCTCACTGATGTCTGATGCCCAGTAACTGAAGTCCAGAACCTCCTGTCCCCTGACCTGCTTGCGATAGCGTGCGCTACACCCAAAACTCAGTGTGCGCTACTACACCATTAGCGTATACTAATATCTACTCATAGCGTGTGCTATGAATTATTCCAATTCAGTCCAGTACCCACTAGACTCTGCCTGTTCGACCTTAACGCGTGTTACACTGATTGCATAGCGTGCACTACCCAAACTGCTAGCACGCGCCACTTACCATTCGTAGCGTGCGCTACTACAACTCTACTGCAGTCCAGTGCCTTCTGGACTGTCGGCCTGAACCACATTAGCGTGCGCTAATGCTGAGAGGTAGCGTGCGCTATCCGTACTCAATTAGCGCGCGCTAAGCAGAGTACGTAGCGTGCGCTACTCCTCCCACACATCCAGCTACAAAGATGACAAAGATGATAATCACGGTCCGATCCTCCAACCAGGTAGAAAGACGAATAATAATTGATACACGATATAAATTACTCTGAACGGTGAATACAATGAATGAATAAGAATGATGAATGATTATTAATGAGTGAAAAATTACTAAGTGACAATATACTGAATGATAATGAGAGAATTTACAGTCGGGTATTACACCTTGGATGAAGTACGGGCTGGAGTGACAAAACCTCTCGAGTTTTGCGAGCTCTCTTGAGATCTATTGGAACTACAACTCCTGCAGTATTTCTGAAGGTGTCCCTGCCTCCCACACAGAAAACAAACAACGGTCTGCATCGAGCATCGGGTACTGCGATGTCCTATTATATCACAGTTAAAGCAAACAACGGTCGAACTCGTCGCCTGAGAAGAAGATGCTCTCCCAGCACGAAGACGACTAGAAAATGACCTCTTGGATGCCGGAGCCCGATGTCCCTCTGAAAGAGCCGGCATCCTAGTCCTCCCACCAGAGGAAACTGAAGGGTGTTTATGAGTAAGCTCCTTGATCAAAAGCTCCGCTCCAAGAGCCTTCTCGATGAACTCACTAAATGAATTACAATTGTGATTAAACAACTGCATCCTCAACTGCGGATTTAGCCTCTTGATAAAATACTTGATCTTATTCGCCTCAGTATGGATAACAGACGAAGCAAACTGAAGTAGTCCCTGAAAATTCTCAGCAATGACAATAACACCCTCGTCCTCGACGTATTCGGGGTTCAAAACCTCTGATAACTTGTCTTCACTGATGACGACTCGATGAATGAATGACTCGTGCAGTCGTACAAATTTAACGACTCACAAAACCTGACTGTCCAGATTGTCATAACCTGACAGTCCCACTACTACCGCATCGGTAGAGCCACATAACTCACATATTAGGGTATCTCACAACCCAACGCTCTGATACCATCTTCTGTAACACCCCAAATCCCATTGGGTTATTACAGTACGGTGGACCCCACACCCGGAGGTCCACCATGTGAACACGACTAAAATACATTAAATTAACCAACAAGGGAGATCACAGTCCCTACCATGATATCCGACACAATATTCCGACAAGGAATTTCAACGAAAAAAGTGGGCCTACATGGCCAAAATAAAATACAATGACATCTATGAGCCTTACTCGGATAATACAACATGACAACAACTGACAAAACTAGAGTACACTCCAACTGACTGACCAACATGAACAACTCGGACCAGTATTGCTTGAATGCCTCGTCGCCATCATCATGCCCCTGTGTCTCAACTCTCTCCTCGCAAGCACCTAAAACATGAAAACATGTTCCGTCCCCACGGGGTCAGTCATCCAGATAATGAACATCAAATATATGAATAACATGATATGCATCCGAAGGCAGAATGAAACGGTAGAATGATAATAATAATACGATATGCTCACAAACCAAGGTAAGAACCGAGCATTCGGGAAACACTATTGTAATATCCGTATTTTTCTTTCCCTTGTATTTTCGTTTTTGGTGTATTTCTCGATCGTAGTGACCCTCGTGTATCTTTCAGTGTGTCCTTCCTGTCAAACTGTTGAACTGTATCCTCGTTGTTGTTGTGCGGAACCGCCGTTTCGGGGTTGCCGTGGATCCATTGCGTGTTGTTGGTCCCCAAATATTGATTCCTATCGTTTTATTCCCTTTTCCGGATCATTTTTATCATTTTGGAACCCAAAAGGGGGTATGGGCCGCGGCACAAGGTGTGTGCGCCGCGGCACACAAATTCCTTCAATTGATAGTCGAACAAACTGTACTGTGTGCCGCGGCACACCCATCCGGTGCCGCGGCACAAGCAGTTGCGGCCGCGCACACCTATCCGGTGCCGCGGCACACTCGTGTCTTCTGCGACCAAAACCCAATCAGACTGTGCCGCGGCACACGCAGTCGCGCGGCACAACGCGAAACCACAGGAGTAAATTTTCGGCCTGTGCCGCGGCACACTTCGGCTGTGCCGCGGCACACGAAGCGGTATTTGCGCAGTCTCGTCCTTATTAGACGAGATCGGTCGTCTCCTCCCCCATTTTTCATCTGCATCGCGAGAGTAGTGAGAGAGAAGGGGAGAACTGCTCAGATTTCTTAACTTGGGGGGCCGATTTTCATCATTTCTCTTCGGTAGTGAAGCTCGGGCAATCAATCTAACGCGCGTTCTACGGATCTTGGTACTTGAATCTCCTAAGGTAATATTCTAAAACCCTATTTTCGATTAATTTGGGGGTTTTGGGATTTTCTTCCGATTAGTTCCGTTTTGTTGGTGGATTCATGATATATATGAGTAATATTGTTAGTATCTTTAGTTTTCCTACGGATTCATGGATATTTTGTGGATTTTTACGGAATCGAGAGGGTTTGGTTGTGGTCCGCCCTCGTTGTTATTTTGGTACGAATATACATGAATCGTAGGCTTTCCGGGTGTATTCCATTTCCGTAATCGTCTAGAGTCGGTTGTGATGGTGTTATTCGAATCGTTAGGTTCATTTCCGCCGGTTCCTTGCGGTCGTGTTCAACTCTTCCGTTCCGTTCGTGTCATCGTCTATTTAATCGAGGCAAGTACCCTTATGAACTTACGATCTTGACATAGTAGTTTTGTATGAGAAATTGTGTGTGTGTGTATGCTCACTGCGGGTTAGACTCGACGGGGTCTCGGTAGGGTTCCACGAAGCTGTGGGACCGCGAGCTTGCTTTTAACCACTGTGGGTTAGATCCGACGGGGTCTCGGCAGGGATCCACGAAGCTGTGGGTCCGCGGTTAATTGTGGTGCATTTTTACAAATGTGGTTTGATCATTGGCATTTCCGGAAATGAGTATTTTGGAACTATGTTTTCTTGAATTGCATGCATTACTATATGTGTAAGATGTAAGTCGTTCATCTGGTTACTTGTACTAGCGTAATTGCTAACCCCTCTGGGGACCCGTTTTGGGGAAATTCGTTTTATGAATTTCAGGTCAAGTTCATCGAGACGAGCGGGCGCTGGACCAGTACACGGATGATGGCCGTGCGTGATGATGGTGCACGAGTGGTGTTTTAGTGTCTTTTACCTTTTTGTCTTTTGTGGTTTTGAACTAATAGTTGTACTCGAGTACTTAAGGGGTTCTTGTTCGTTTGGATTGTATTGTTGCTTATTATGTTGTGTTGGATGATGATGTTATATTGACCGGTTGAACCGGGTGGCTTGTTCTGTTTTGCGTCTTTATGACATGGTATTGTCCTGTCGTTTATGTGAGTCGATGAGTATGATGCTGTTCAGCCTGGTGGGTCCCATATAGGGATTCACGGCGCTGTAATATACCTCGAATATCTTGAGGGTGTTACAGAAAATGGTATCAGAGCACTAGGTTTATGGATACCTAGGCTTGTTGGTTTATTGGGTCTTGTGGTGTTTTGTTATGCACATCATCGTCACGCTGCCATGATTCCGGTACTACCAGTGCCCGTAAGTTTTCCTTCCTCTGTTCATTAATTCCTTGTACCGTACCCTTGATTCTCGACTTGTAATTATTCTTTTCTTGTACTGATCCTCGTATGGCTTTTGCTACTTATTTAACTCCAGTATGGATGCTGGAAGAGGTCGTGGTCGCGGTCGTGGTCGTGGACGCGGCCGGGGACGTGGGGCAGCCGGTGGGGCGGCCACGTCACAGTCTTCGGGAGCCGGAGATCGGCGGCCGTCATAACCATGCTTCTTCTCGGGAGCGTGCGATCTCGGTATTGCGGCCGTTATGCGGCAAATGGTGAACCAAATGGCGGCAATAGCTCAAAGTGTTCGTAACCCGGATCGAGCCCATGCTAATCGGGGCGGAGCGGACCGTTGGCTCCAAGATGTCATCAAGATGCACCCTCCTCAGTTTTCGGGAGCTTCAGACCCGATGGGCTGGGAAGGGTGGATTAAGGAGATATCTAAGGTCTTCGTTGCCACTAACTGTCCCGAGGAACGTAGAGTCCCTATTGCCCAATATTTTCTCACAGGGGACGCTACGGATTGGTGGGAGGCCGTTGGGCCCAAAGACCATGCTGCTTCGTGGGCTGAGTTTCAAGAGTTGATGGAGGCTGAATATTGCCCGTGGCCGCCGATGTGCTCGGGTACATGCTTTTTATGATGCTCAACCGCGGGATATCCCCGTATCTCAAGCTATTGCCGATTTTAATAAGGAGTTGGGTTATGTGAAGACCCAAGTTGTCGAGGAGAGCGATAAAATTTTCCATTTCTCCAGACGGATGAAGTTGCCGATTCGGGACTATATATCGGGGCTTGTATGCACTACCTTGAAAGATTACCAGAGCAGGGCCCTTGCTTACGATATGTCTGTGACGGCGAGTGAGGCGGCCCGCGAGAGTAAGAAGCAGAAGTCCGCCGGGAATTTTTCGGGCCACAAAAGTGGGGGTCAGAAATTTCACCGCTAACTTTTCCACCGGTGGTGGCCCATCTCGATCTACCGGGTTTCCCGTAGGTCCGCCAAAGGCCCCTTCTCGAGAGGTGAAATGCTTTAACCGTGCCAGCAGGCCACATCGATCGTGTTTGTCCGAATCCTTTGGCCGACGTGTAATCAGTGGCGGTCGGGTCACAAAGTCCGTCTGTCCGAGAGGGAGAAAATCCTTGGTGCCCGGGCTTCCATTCCAGCGCCTAGGGAACCAAGTGTGAATCAGGGGTCGTTTGCTCCTCAATCTCCGCCGAATGCTGGTCGGGGGAGAGGTCGGGGTCAGCCCTCAAGAGGGGGAGCTTCCAGTGTTGGCTCCGCCCACCCGCGTGTCTATGAGATGCGGAAAGCCGATGACCCAGCGGCTACCATGGCGACAGGTACCGTTTATATTCTTTCTCATCCTGTCAGTGTGCTTTTCGATTCCGGTGCTACGCATTCGTTCATATCTTTGGATTGTGTACGCCGTTTGAGTCTCGACCGTTTGACACCCTGTGAGCCCTTCATCGTTAAGCTTCCTAGCGGTGATAGGATCGTTGGTGATCAGGAGGTTCGAGACTGTTCTGTGCTTATTTGTGAGAGGACTTGGCCCTCTAATCTTATTGTTGTGAGTATCGAGGGTGAGGATTTGATTCTTGGTGATGACTGGCTCGAGCGGCATGGTGCGATCATGAACTACCGCACGAGAATCATCACCATGTTAGCCGATGATGGCACCGAGCACTCTTTCGCCGGGCGAAAGAGGGGGAACCAGTGTTATTAACGCCTTGAAGGCGATGAGACTCCTGCGAAAGGGGTGTACCGGTTATTGGTGTTACGCCTTGAAGGCGGAGAGTGGTGGAGTCGAGCTTTCGTCGATTCCAGTCGTTAATGAATTTCCTGATGTTTTTCCTGACGAGTTACCGGGATTGCCACCGGATCGTGAGGTCGAGTTCGCTATAGAGTTAGAGCCGGGTGCGGCTCCTATTTCGAAGGCACCCTATCGCATGGCACCTTCAGAGATGTCCGAGTTGAAGAAGCAGTTGAGTGAGCTTCTTGAATCGGGGTATGTTCGACCGAGTGCCTCGCCTTGGGGCGCACCGGTCCTGTTTGTGCGGAAGAAGGATGGTTCACTACGTTTGTGTATCGACTATCGCGAACTAAACAAGGTGACCATCAAGAACAAGTATCCTTTGCCGAGAATTGATGACTTGTTCGATCGATTGCGGAGCTGCGGTATTCTCGAAAATTGATTTGAAATCGGGGTACTATCAGCTCCGGGTGAGAGAGTCCGACGTGCCGAAAACAGCCTTTCGGACGAGGTACGGACATTATGAGTTCGTAGTCATGCCCTTCGGGTTAACTAATGCGCCGGCGGTGTTCATGCAGTTGATGAACAAAGTATTTATCGAGTATTTGGATAAGTGTGTCGTCGTCTTCATCGACGATATTCTTATTTATTCGAGGAACGAGGAAGAGCATGCCCATCATTTGCGGATAGTGTTAGACATTTTGAGGGCCGAGCAACTTTATGCGAAGTTCTCGAAATGTGAGTTCTGGCTGAAGGAAGTGATGTTTTTAGGTCACGTGATTTCAGCCGAGGGGGTTCGTGTGGATCCGCAGAAGATTGAGGCCATGTTGGATTGGGCACCGCCCAAGAATGTGAAGGAGCTCCGTAGTTTCTTGGGTTTAGCTGGCTACTACCGTAGGTTCATCGAGGGTTTCTCGAAACTGGCTCGGCCACTTACGCAGTTGCTCCAGAAATCCGAGAGGTTCGTCTGGAATGACGAGAGGCAGTCGGGTTTTGAGGAGCTGAAGAAGCGTTTGACTTCAGCCCCGGTTTTGGCGTTGCCATGTGGTAACGAAGGTTTTGCCGTTTATAGCGATGCTTCGGGCCAGGGTCTTGGGTGCGTATTAACGCAGCACGGTAAGACCATTGCCTTTTCATCGAGACAGTTGAGGCCGTATGAGCTTAACTACCCTACTCATGATTTGGAGTTAGCGGCAGTCGTTTTTGCGCTCAAGATTTGGCGTCACTATCTTTTCGGCTCTGCATGTCAGATTTTTACCGATCATAAAAGTCTGAAATACATATTTACTCAGCGGGAGTTGAATATGAGGCAGAGGAGGTGGTTGGAGTTGATTAAGGATTATGACCTCGAAATCCTTTATCATCCGGGCAAGGCGAACTTCGTGGCCAACGCCTTGAGTTGGAAACCGATTTCATTGCGATCGCTTGAGATCCTTACGTCTCAGTCCGAGCTTCGGCGATCTTTAATCGAGTTAGATGTTGAAGTTTTGTTGCCTGGAGCCGTCGGGCAACTTCGTGCTTTAGAGGTTTCGTCGTCTTTGATCGATGAAATTAAGCTGAAGCAGTTAAGGATCCGATGATTACTCAAATCCGAGAGAACGTTCTTAAAGGAAAGTCTCATGGATTTGTGATTCACGAGGATGGTATTTTGAGATTTCAGAGTCGGCTTTGTGTGCCGAACGACTCAGAGTTGAGACAGAATATTTTACGGGAGGCCCATGCTACACCTTACTCCGTTCATCCTGGTTCGAGTAAGATGTACAAGGACTTAAGAAGGAATTTCTGGTGGAATGATATGAAGGATGAGGTCGCACAGTTTGTAGCGAGATGTTTGACTTGTCGTGGTCAAAATCGAGCATCGACCGATCAGGTTATTGCAATCACTTCCCGTTCCAGAATGGAAATGGGAAGATATATCGATGGATTTCATTACGAGTCTGCCGAGATCGAGGTCGGGCATGAATATGGTGTGGGTGATTGTCGATCGTCTGACCAAGTCGGCACATTTTCTGGGCATCAAGGACACTTGGGGCCCGGAGAAGTTAGCTCGTGTGTTTATCGCGCAGATTGTGAGACTTCACGGTACCCCGAAGTGTATTGTTTCGGATCGTGACGGCCGTTTTGTATCGCACTTCTGGAAGGCGGTGCATAAGGCGTTGGGTACCCGTTTACATTTGAGTACCTCTTTCCATCCCCAGTCAGATGGACAATCGGAGCGCACTATCCAGACGTTCGAGGACTTGTTGCGTGCCTGTGCTCTCGATTGGAGTAGTGACTGGGAGGAACATTTGCCGCTGATTGAATTCACGTACAACAACAGTTGGCACGCGTCGATTCGGATGGCACCGTATGAGGCACTTTACGGGCGGCGATGTCGATCACCGATTTGTTGGAATGAGGCGTCCGATTTGGTCGGGACCGAGCCGGATGTCGTTTTAGAGACGAGGCGGAAGATAGAGTTAATTCGAGAACGGATGTTGACTGCCCAGAGTCGACAGAAGTCGTATGCCGACGTCCGTCGTCGACCTTTGGAATTCGAGGTGGGAGACCATGTTTTGCTAAAGGTGTCGCCGACGAAGGGAGTTTTTCGTTTCGGGAAGAAAGGAAAGCTGAGCCCAAGATTTATTGGACCCTTTGAGATTCTCGAGCGAGTCGGTGAATTAGCGTACCGTTTGGCGTTACCTCCAGCCTTGAGTCATGTTCATAGCATTTTTCATGTTTCCCAGTTGAGGAAATATGTTCCGGATCCTAGTCACGTCATCGATCATGGCGAGATTGATATTGCTGAAGATATTACTTTTGAGGAGCGTCCTTTGAAGATTTTGGAGCATCGTGAGAAACGATTGAGGCATAAGACCATACCTTTGGTCAAGGTGCAGTGGTCGAGACACGGTGTCGAGGAAGCAACTTGGGAAACCGAGGATAGCATGCGTGCTAGGTACCCGGAGTTGTTTGTTTCTTAAGTTTCGGGACGAAACTTATTTTTAGAGGGGTAGAATGTAATATCCGTATTTTTCTTTCCCTTGTATTTTCGTTTTTGGTGTATTTCTCGATCGTAGTGACCCTCGTGTATCTTTCGGTGTCCTTCTGTCAAACCGTTGAACTGTATCCTCGTTGTTGTTGTGCGGAACCGCCGTTTGGTTGCCGTGGATCCATTGCATGTTGTTGGTCCCCAAATATTGATTCCTATCGTTTTATTCCCTTTTAGGATCATTTTTATCATTTTGGAACCCAAAAGGGGGTATGGGCGCGGCACAAGGTGTGTGCGCGCGGCACACAAATTCCTTCAATTGATAGTCGAACAAATCTTTGTGCCGCGGCACACCATCCGTGCCGCACGGTTCGAGCCGAGGCCGCGGCACACCTATCCGGTGCCGCGGCACACTCGTGTGTCTTCTGCGACCAAAACCCAACTGTACCGTGTGCCGCGGCACACGCAGGCTGTGCCGCGGCACAACGCGGAAACCTAGGAGTAAATTTTCGGCCTGTGCCGCGGCACACGAAGCGGTATTTGCGCAGTCTCGTCCTTATTAGACGAGATCGGTCGTCTCCTCCCCCATTTTTCATCTGCATCGCGAGAGTAGTGAGAGAGAAGGGGAGAACTGCTCAGATTTCTTAACTTGGGGGGCCGATTTTCATCATTTCTCTTCGGTAGTGAAGCTCGGGCAATCAATCTAACGCGCGTTCTACGGATCTTGGTACTTGAATCTCCTAAGGTAATATTCTAAAACCCTATTTTCGATTAATTTGGGGGTTTTGGGATTTTCTTCCGATTAGTTCCATTTTGTTGGTGGATTCATGATATATATGAGTAATATTGTTAGTATCTTTAGTTTTCCTACGGATTCATGGATATTTTGTGGATTTTTACGGAATCGAGAGGGTTTGTTTGTGGTCCGCCCTCGTTGTTATTTTGGTACGAATATACATGAATCGTAGGCGGGTTTCCGGGTGTATTCCATTTCCGTAATCGTCTAGAGTCGGTTGTGATGGTGTTATTCGAATCGTTAGGTTCATTTCCGCCGGTTCCTTGCGGTCGTGTTCAACTCTTCCGTTCCGTTCGTGTCATCGTCTATTTAATCGAGGCAAGTACCCTTATGAACTTACGATCTTGACATAGTAGTTTTGTATGAGAAATTGTGTGTGTGTGTGTATGCTCACTGTGGGTTAGACTCGACGGGGTCTCGGTAGGGTTCCACGAAGCTGTGGGACCGCGAGCTTGCTTTTAACCACTGTGGGTTAGATCCGACGGGGTCTCGACAGGGATCCACGAAGCTGTGGGTCCGCGGTTAATTGTGGTGCATTTTTACAAATGTGGTTTGATCATTGGCATTTCCGGAAATGAGTATTTTGGAACTATGTTTTCTTGAATTGCATGCATTACTATATGTGTAAGATGTAAGTCGTTCATCTGGTTACTTGTACTAGCGTAATTGCTAACCCCTCCGGGACCCGTTTTGGGAAATTCGTTTTATGAATTTCAGTCAAGTTCATCGAGACGAGCGCTGACCAAGACACGGATGATGGCCGTGCGTGATGATGGTGCACGAGTGGTGTTTTAGTGTCTTTTACCTTTTTGTCTTTTGTGGTTTTGAACTAATAGTTGTACTCGAGTACTTAAGGGGTTCTTGTTCGTTTGGATTGTATTGTTGCTTATTATGTTGTGTTGGATGATGATGTTATATTGACCGGTTGAACCGGGTGGCTTGTTCTGTTTTGCGTCTTTATGACATGGTATTGTCCTGTCGTTTATATGAGTCGATGAGTATGATGCTGTTCAGCCTGGTGGGTCCCATATAGGGATTCACGGCGCTGTAATATACCTCGAATATCTTGAGGGTGTTACAACTATGACCACGGTGTTGTGTCAAGAATTAACACCTTCCGACCGGCGATCTCCTAGGAGGACAGGCGACCGACTTACCGCCGAGCGGCCAAGTCAGATCTGCCGACCAGCGACCTGGCGACCGAGCCTTAACCCAGTGGACGACCTACATCGACCGACCGAAGGCCCCAGGACCAGTCCCGGTGCCGAGCGATCGACCTCAAGACGATCGCCTCTCGGTACTCGGCGACCGACTCCTGGCGATCTACCAGCGGGCGATCTCCTCTCGGTACTCGGCGACCTACTCCTAGCGACCAGCAACTGGAGGCGATCATCTCTCGGCACTTGCCGACCTACCCTTGGAGACCGACCATTGGCGACCTCCATCCACTGGCCGATGGCGACCTCGGATGATCAGCTAGAGACGACCGCTCATGTCAATCACCACCGATGGCCATCCAGTCGGCGAAGGCCGAGCCTCAAGACTGGCACCACGTGCAAGGACCGGGACAAGATCCGCGAATCACGGACCATTGACCAAAGCCTGGCAGAATCTCTCCACCAGCCGACAAGCCGCCGAAAGCTTGTCAGTAGGGCCGCATGTTGACTGACTCCGGACACGTTCTGGCCCCTTATTGGTCCGCCCAGCTGGCTGCCTACTGGAGCTTTGGACTCTAGCCGGACAGACAGCATCTTCCTTGGACTTTAGCCCGACAGCCCTGGAGATCGCCCCATTATAATATGAGCCGGCAGACGATCGGCACCTTATTATACTGGCCGGCAGGCGATCGCCCGCTAAAGGACATGACCCGGCTGTCCCTATATAAGCAAGGCTCCCAGCACTTGTATTTTCTCTCGGCAATATCGCGATTCAAGCACACTATACAGAAGCAAACATCAAGCACTTGGCTAATCTCCAACTCTTGGCAACGGCTATCATTCGGTCTTACTTCTCCCGGCCTTTTCTCCTCGAGCAGATTATCGGCGGGACGAAGAACACCAAGCTTCGCTCAAGAGCCGGATTAACAGAGTCTTTTTACACTCATTGTATTTAGATTTCTCTCATTAATACTTGTATCCACGAATATTCGTATTAATAACATCTCGCGAGAGCATTCAAGCCCGGGCCTAACAAACCCGGCAAATCTTGTATTACTTATCTTCTCTCGGAAGTGCTCCCGCAATTGTTGTTTGTTGTCCGTCTTCCAGCAGTATTAATCTTCGGATAAATATTTTGGGCAACAACAATTGGCGCTAGAAGAAGGGCATCCAACCCTCGAATTTTTTATACCTAACGTCCCGAAGAACACTCACTGTTCTCGGGGCAGATACTTGAAGTGACACTCACTGCACTTCAAAGAAATCCTTCAGAAATCATGTCTTCCGCCTCCGCGTCGAAGAAAGCCGCTGACCGACCGGCCAAACCCCCTGTTCCGTCTCAGTCCGAGCCGCAGCCGATGGTGGAAGGTAGCCGCCGCGGCCAGAGGCACTCGACCCCATCCCGGGATGGCGGCCCGAGCCTCTCGCTCGATCAGTTCCGAACCAATGAACAGATCGAAGAGGCCATAGCCGTCCTTCAGGAGCGACGGAGTGCTCTCGACGCGCCTCCTGCCGTCGCCCCCTCGGCCTCCCTCCGGAAGATCAAGCGGAAGCTCAAGGCGCTACTGGCCGAGCGATCGCCAGGAGGTTTTCGCCCGCAAGAAGAGGCGCTCGGCAGCCGGGGCACGTCTGTCTTCGATCGCACTGGCGGTGACCCGACACAGCGGCCGGGCGTCCGGCCCCAGCTACGAGACGACGGAGTTGGTGTCCGTCACCAGAAGCTCGGCCTACCCACCTACCACAAGGCGATCCAGCCGCCTGGCTCCAGCTCGCCAAATTCCCGAGGTCGGCAACAGCGGGGTCCGGAGATCGGTACACGATCGCCTCGGCCCCCGCTCCCAAAGCCGATCCGCAAGCAGCCGAGCCGCGGCGATTGCCGCAATGCAACGTCAGATCGACGACGTGAAGGCGCTCCTGCAATCCGGGGCAGGCGCCATGAAGACGATCGCCGAGCCGAGCGAGCCGCTCGCGATCGACATCGAGCTCGCCCCCGTGCAGCACAAGATCGCTCCTCCTCAGACACCCGTGTACCAGGGGCGATCGGACTCCCAAGCACACCTGCACAAGTTCAACATCTACATGACCGGGTGTGGGGCATCAGACGCGACCCGGTGCCGAATGTTCCCTCTGACGCTAGACGACCTCGCCCACCGGTGGTACACCTCATTGCCGCCTCGGTCCATTGGCTCCTTTAACGAGCTGGCGCATGTCTTCACGGAGTACTTCGCCACCCGGGTCGTCCGGCCAGAAGGTCCCCTTCGCATGATGCAAATCAAGCAGGGAGAAGAAGAGTCCGACTCGGACTACATCGACCGGGTTGACATGATCATCCTCAACGGCGAGCCCGTAAGCGATGAGACCGCCCTCTACGCAGTTCTAGGAGGTTTTCAGGGCTTCTCGCCTATGTTCAGGCATCTCACGAAGACCCTACCGACGACCTATGCAGCCTTCCGGGCTAGAGCCGCAGATTTCCTGTCCAGGCAAAGGCTTCTTCTCAGCCTAGGAGTAGAGCGATCGGCGCCCGTACGACGACCTCCGCCTCCCGGCCGATCGCTACTACCCCAGAGCCGGAGGACTCGATCCCGCCTCATCCATTTTAAATAAGGGACTAGCCGCCCGATCGCCCGCATCGACCTACGAATAAGCGATCGGCCGCCGAGCGACGATCGCGCTTTTACGGCCGATCGCAACATCATCAAGAACCCGGTGGACACGATCGCCATCTACATCCAAAGATATAACATGACGGACTAAGGCATAAGATCGCTCCACCGCACATCATAAAGCCATGGTCCTCGGGCAACATGGAACTGGCCGCTGCCATGCAAGGTCCCTTTCGGCCAAGATCGCCCGCCCTTCGTTTAAATACGAGGCCGGCGTAGTCTGAGGGCTCTCCAACATTAATCAGTGGACACATGCCACAACCCCGTCTCAACGTACACCGTCGAGGTCGGCCATCTCCATGGCTGGCCGAGGTGGAAGCAGAGCTAACAAGCCACGGGCGTGGAGTTGATTCATCCGACGCTGCCCCGCGCAAGGACTCCTCTAGACCGAGACCGCACGCCCTTCGTTTAAATACGAGGCGAGGCGCAGCCTAACAGAGGACCCTCATAATAAAGTGAGTCACGAGACACTCATTGTCTTCGCGCATCAAGACACGGTCATGGAGTCGGTCCATCGAACTCCGCGACTGTGCACGATTCCTCAAACGAAGCGAAACCACCAAGTTTCCGTGGGGGATCGGCCAATGTTGTTTTTGCAGGTACAATACCGAAAGATAGCTAAGCCAATCGACCATGATAGCCCAAGTCCGAGTCCTAAGTCAGCTCAGATCGCCCGTCCTCATCCATACACGATCACCAGCAAGAACCACCTCGCCCCATGTCTTCAACATAGGAGCAAGCTGGGGGGCAATTGTTGTGTCAAGAATTAACACCTTCCGACCGGCGATCTCCTAGGAGGACAGGCGACCGACTTACCGCCGAGCGGCCAAGTCAGATCTGCCGACCGGACACAGTGACCGAGCCTTAACCCAGTGGACGACCTACATCGACCGACCGAAGGCCCCAGGACCAGTCCCGGTGCCGAGCGATCGACCTCAAGACGATCGCCTCTCGGTACTCGGCGACCGACTCCTGGCGATCTACCAGCGGGCGATCTCCTCTTGGTACTCGGCGACCTACTCCTAGCGACCAGCAACTGGAGGCGATCATCTCTCGGCACTTGCCGACCTACCCTTGGAGACCGACCATTGGCGACCTCCATCCACTGGCCGATGGCGACCTCGGATGATCAGCTAGAGACGACCGCTCATGTCAATCACCACCGATGGCCATCCAGTCGGCGAAGGCCGAGCCTCAAGACTGGCACCACGTGCAAGGACCGGGACAAGATCCGCGAATCACGGACCATTGACCACAGCCTGGCAGAATCTCTCCACCAGCCGACAAGCCGCCGAAAGCTTGTCAGTAGGGCCGCATGTTGACTGAATCCGGACACGTTCTGGCCCCTTATTGGTCCGCCCAGCTGGCTGCCTACTGGAGCTTTGGACTCTAGCCGGACAGACAACATCTTCCTTGGACTTTAGCCCGACAGCCCTGGAGATCGCCTCATTATAATATGAGCCGGCAGACGATCGGCACCTTATTATACTGGCCGGCAGGCGATCGCCCGCTAAAGGACAGGACCCGGCTGTCCCTATATAAGCAAGGCTCCCAGCACTTGTATTTTCTCTCGGCAATATCGCGATTCAAGCACACTATATAGAAGCAAACATCAAGCACTTGGCTAATCTCCAAATCTTGGCAACGGCTATCATTCGGTCTTACTTCTCCCGGCCTTTTCTCCTCGAGCAGATTATCGGCGGGACGAAGAACACCAAACTTCGCTCAAGAGCCGGATTAACAGAGTCTTTTTACACTCATTGTATTTAGATTTCTCTCATTAATACTTGTATCCACGAATATTCGTATTAATAACATCTCGCGAGAGCATTCAAGCCCGGGCCTAACAAACCCGGCAAATCTTGTATTACTTATCTTCTCTCGGAAGTGCTCCCGCAATTGTTGTTTGTTGTCCGTCTTCCAGCAGTATTAATCTTCGGATAAATATTTTGGGCAACAACACACGGCATACTATTAATACCTGTTCAATAGGTTAGAACATAAGTGCCCAAAGGCGAATCATAATTATAGAGCACCACAATGAATTACACGACATGAACCAAACCAGAACTGAATTAATTATGAATCACAATACTCGAAGGCTCCAATGAAATTACCAAGACATCACAAAGGCGTGAAAGCCACTCAGCCGAAGCTATCAATCAACAAAATTACCTGAAACCAAACCAGCCCGAAGCTGTATCAATGAGGGCCGAAGCCACGGCACGAAGCTGCATCACAATAAGACCATCCAATGGTCGTGACCTACTGAGCTGTAGGTGTTGGGAAACCAACCACGAAGCTTCAAGCCCTAAACTTACCCATAATGAGATCATAAACATGACCGTGACCAACTGAGTTGTAGGTGTTTGGAAACCAACCACGGAGATTCAAGCCCCAAGCTTACCCATAATGAGATCAACCAGTGACCGTGACCTGCTGAAGTGCAGGTGCTGGGAAACTAACCGCGAAGGTTCAAGCCCCAGACTTACCCATAATGAGATCATGACCATGACCGTGACCTACTGAGCTGTAGGTGTTGGGAAACCAACCGCGAAGGTTCAAGCCCCAAGCTTACCCAACGAGCAGTATCCGAGACTAGCCTCCAAAACACAATTAACCACAAACGGCAACGATTCAAAGATTACCGAATTCACAAGAATAGTAGTGTGCTGCCTTGAGTCGGCCAACACGATGACAGTAACTCAAGGATGGGCACCGTCCTCGAAAGTCCCAATTCAATACCTCGATTGCCTTAGAATCGCCAACCGATAACAATGATGCAGCGGATGATTCAACACTTCGATTGCCTTAGAATGGCCAACTGATAACAATGATATAATGAATGATTGAACACTTCGATTGCCTTAGAACGGCCAATCGATAACCAATGAATGATTGAACACTTCGATTGCCTTATAACGGCCAATTGATAACAATGATACGAAGAATGCCTCGGCACCTTTAATCGGTTACCGACGACAAGGATGAGAAATGAATTACGCCCATCCCTTCAATCGGCTAATACAACATCAATGACAAAATACTAACATCAGTAACAACGATTACGACGATATCTTAGATCGACATCAATATCAACAACAATAATCGATACATCGATACTGCGAACCGGCTATCGACAATAATATTAACAACGAGTATCCCAATGCCTCGAACCGGCCATTAATGAACAATAATAGACATTTGGCATAATTGGCGAAAAGTATCGTATCGAACGATCCCTTAATGTTAATGGACTCATGAAGAGACTAAGTGTCGGAATGATACAACACATTCATACACATATATGATAACATTAATCTCATTGATTAGTACAAGTATAAAACTTGCCTCAAACCGACGGTGAGAAAGTCCTTCCACGATCAACATCCTTACTGAAAATATCGGCCGCTCGAACAACCTTGAATAACATAAGTACCAAAAATTCGCTTAATATACGAATCAATCATGATCACAACCAACTCAAAAGTCGATACAACACTACCCAAACTCATTGGGGCATTTAAGCAAACACGTTGTAAACAATCTCCAATAGTTTACAACCAATCTCAATTATATCAAAACCAACCTCCAAATGAGTGATTCAATCCAACAAAACATCATCAATACAATCAATAATCCAATAGGAATACTCTATTCGGGATTACAACAACATCTAGTCGAAACCCCCAAAATTCCAAACTCAACCCTCAAGGTGTTCTTGAACAATTCCCCAAATATTCAAAAATTCTGAAAATTACACCAATGAATCCATAAGAATACAAGTATCCAAGGTAGATAATCCACATCTAATATATTCCAACATGATAGCAAGCTAACTCGAAGAGATCAGGAAGAAAACCCTCAAATATCAAAATTCAAGGTTTAATGAAAGTTACCTTGATTTGAAGTGATGAAACGGATTAAATGATGATTAATCTGAACTAGGAGCTTGAAGATGATGCTAGATGATTGCATCTCGAAGAACTCTTTCCGAATCGCCCAAAATCGTCCGGAATGGTTGAGAAATGAAGAAATGACAGAATGAAGAGTGAAGTGTCCTATTTATACAAAACTCAGCTTAGCACGCGCTATCTCCTGTTGATTAGCGTGCGCTAGCGGGTTCACCGGGTAGTCCAGTGAACTCTGCCTGCTGCTTTAGCATGCGCTACGTACTTGGCAGCGTGCGCTAACGCCTTCCTCTTAGCATGCATTAACCAAGTCTAGCGTACGCTACCTGATAGTTGATGTCCAGAAAATTGGAGTCCAGAACCCACTCTCCTCCGCCTGTTCGAGCCTTAGCGCGCGCTATTACCATGACTTAGCATGCGCTACCAGTACAGTTTAGGGTACGCTACTTACCACTCGTAGCGTGCACTACAAATTTCCAATTTCAGTCCAGTACCTACTGGACTGTCTGCCTCAATTGCGTTAGCGTGCGCTAATGCTGATGCATAGCGTGCGCTACATGTAATCCATTAGCGCGCGCTAACAAGAGTACGTAGCGTGCGCTATCTCACACGCAAACTACCAAAATGATGATGATTACAGAATTCCCGTCTCGATCTCAAACAGTGATGAATGATGAATAATAACTGATATGCGGTTCCAAAGTATGCCAAACGGTGAACACAATTGAATGACTATGAATGATGAATGATTATTTACTAAGTGAAAAAATTTCTGGGTGACAATTACTAAATGATAATAATGCTTCACAACCGGGTATTACATACTCCCCCTTTAAAAGAGTTTCGTCCCCGAAACTAAAGGTAAACAACTCGGGATATGAACTATCCATCACAATCTGAAAACAATATCTCCAGAATTACTCCTTAACGAGAACCACTTCGCCTGCACAACTGGGCCAACCCCTACGTAAGCAGTAACTCACGTCTCAAAAGAAAAGCAACAACGCACATATAGTTCTCGGGACCATATCAATCGCACGCCCAAGTCCTCATGACTTGACGTCTCGAATCACAATGAACGATTACCCAATTTATCACGAAATCTCGGGTACAATACCAAAAGGAACGCATCAAATGATTTCAAGTCTCAGGATTCTCAAATACGATCATTATAAAATAGATCAACAATAAATGATCCCGGAAGGTTACAAGAACAAGAATGATCGCAATGAATGATAATGAATCGAAATCCAACAAGGATCAAGAATGACTCACCGAGGTGAAATAATAACGCAATGAGTGATAGCTCAGATGAAATGATTGGAACCATTGTTCCCCGTGAAGTGAATGATTAGTTTGATAATTATGAGTCTCAACATGATATATGATGAATGAATTATATGAATGAATGAACAACAACGAAATGAATGATTATTCTCTAAACCAAGCAAGAATTAACTTTCTTCAATACCGGTGATGAATGTCCTTATCTCGGGCTCTCGAAGCCTGATAAGACCCCTTGGACGAAGTACAGACTGGAGTGACAAAACCTCTCGAGTTTTGCGAGCTCTCTCGAGATCTATTGGCACTAGAACTCCTGCAGTATTTCTGAAGGTGTCCCTGCCTCCCACACAGAAAACAAACAACGGTCTGCATTGAGCACCGAGTACTGCGATGTCCTATTATATCATAATTAAAGCAAACAACAGTCGAACTCATCGCCTGATAAGAAGATGCTCTTCCAGCACGAAGACGACTAGAAAATGACCTCTTAGACGCCGGAGCCCGATGTCCCTCTGAACGAGCCGGCATCCTAGTCCTCCTACCAGAGGAAACCGAAGGGTGCTTCTGAGTAAGCTCCTTGATCAAAAGCTATGCTCCAAGAACCTTCTCGATGAACTCACTAAATGAATTACAATTGTGATTGAACAACTACATCCTCAACTGCGGATTTAGCCTCTTGCTAAAATACTTGATCTTATCCGCCTCAGTACGGATAACAGACGAAGCAAACTGAAGTAGTCCTTGAAACTTCTCAGCAATGACAATAACACCCTCGTCATCGACGTATTCGGGGTTCAAAACCTCTGATAATTTGGCTTCACGAAGTGAATCCATAATACCTCTCTAACATGAGAGTCTTGAACTCGCTCCAAACACAACCATGATCGGTGGATTTCATAGAAAGCCACCAAGAATAAGCACCCTTACTCAAGTAGTAAGCCGCTACTGCCACCTTACTCTATTCCGGACACTAAACCATGTCGAAGAGTTTATCAAAATGCTCAAGCCAATGAACAATATTAGCTGGTTCCGACGAATCCTCAAAAGTAGGCGGCCTCTGACGAGAGATATCACCAACAATCTGACTCACTCCTCTAGTCTGTCCATGAAACGGCACCTGGAATCCCTGCTGCGGTGGACCACGAACCATCGAGGTCTGCATGGTCTCCATTATCCGCGTCATATGAGTCATCTGGGCCATCATGCCCTGCATAAATATGAATGGTCTAACACCCCCAGATCTGACTGGGAATATTACAGCGCAGTGGGCCCCGATATGGAACCCACAAGGCTGAAGGAAATTTTCGCAAATATTTTCAAATGCCCAAGAGGCCAACGACGGTACTATCTTTAAAAATTCATAAAGACTTATAAAATCCATTTATCGAAAACCGTCGTAAAAACTCATTTGAAATCGCAAGGCCAAACGGCCGACACTCAAAAGTTTAGAAAACGATTTCCAAAGTAATCTCAGTTACCAGATACCGAAAGAGCATTTCAAAATACTCACGCAGCGGAAAAAGACCAACCATAAAGATACTCTAGCAGCGGAATACAAGAACCAACCAAGAAACTCAATGCACAAAACATGTCCTAGCCAGTATCCTCCGGGAAGCTCATCTCTTCACGACCGCTACATGCTCGATACTCCAAGATCCTAAAAAGAAATCCCACGACGGGGTCAACCATAATATCCAACAATGATAACCGTCACATCACATTAATAATTACATACCAATGAGAATACAACATAAGAATACGACCAACGTAATCTTACCGCCATAACTTTACTTACTCAAGCAATTCTCATCAGAATAACTATTATCACATTTCACATCTCGTACTCGATTAACAAATAAACTCAAACATAATATCTGTATTGTACCTCAAACAATACTCACGATTCTCAAACTATCATCACCAACTCGCGATACGGAAATATACCAGTTCTGACCAATACGATCCATCGAATAACATCATCAAATCCCAAGACGATAACTAATTGTCCATCAAAGACAAATACCAAAGGAAATACGGAACATACCTCGAGATATGAAGTGCCACGACAATCATATCAGTCTAATCCGAGATCAGATCAATGCAATACGGACACGGTCCTAACACAAGACGTACAAATGCATACTCATATGACCACGTCAATATGCTCACAACAATAACAATGATGTATACTCAATGGAAATCCGACGATCCAGCGCCCTCAGCATAGATCCCCTTGATGATCCTATCAGATCATCATAAGGTAGATAACCAACAATACACATATGAACAACAACACATGATAAAATCAATGATGCGAATTCACAAGATTCCATCAATACAATACTGGTAATCCAACGATCCAGCGCCCTCAGCATAGATCCCCATGATGATCCCGTCGAACCAACGCATGGTGGAAAACCTGTCCAATGATCCAAGGTTCTCAAAGATAGATCCCCATGATGATCCCGTCGAACCAACGCATGGTGGACATTCGATCCAGCGCCCTCAGCATAGATCCTCATGATCCCTTCGGATCATTTACAACATAACAATGCACATATGCATACTCAATATGTTCATCAACATGAACAACACAACAAGAACGACAGTATGACGAAACAAATAGGATGACCTCATGTTCAATAACATGAATGACAAAATGCATGATCAAAAATCATTAACACTAAACTGAATCAATTTAGGATACTTGCCCTGAGTCCTTCAGGAGCAACCTCGATATCAAATCGTCACCGACGATTATCCGCAATGCTCGGCGATCCAAACGTACCATGGACTACAGATACTCATATCCTCGTCTTTACCATAATGTAAACTCGATACCCGAATATGCCAATAACCGAAATAAATCATATACAGTACGATTTAACTTCCAGAATCAGAAAGACAACGTATAATCATTGCTATATGCATTATAAACGAAATGAAACTGAAACCATTCATTAAACATTATAACTGAGCAAGTAATAACTTGCCTCTATACCGACATGACGATGATGAAGCCGCTACCAGTCACAATGCCTTCGTCTACGAGCTCCTCGGCCCCAACCGAAGCATTCACGAACATACTCGAACACGACCGCAACATCCGATTATAATCACCGATCAATAATCTCAACCTATCGAAGTAATCAAATAACATATATCCGATAACTATTAACAACCAACACGACCAACCAAATTATCTTAACGATTCAACGATACCTCAATCATATACAAAGCCAAATAGTATAACTCAAACTATTTTACGAATTCATATCCATCATATGAACCGAAATCCGATAATTACTAATTAATATCATCGATTGATAAACTAAACAATTTCACAATTATCCCGATTAACACAATTTCGAATAATCCAATTCAAATAATTACGAATTCACAACCACAATGCGATTACGGGTACGGACGTAAAGGAAATCATATTCGGCGATCAATCACAATCTTTTCGGATTCCAAATTGATATCGTGATTCGTATTTCATCAGGAACATATGAATTCTATCACTACAATCAATGAACATTCGATTTTCATATCCAAAGGTACCGATAATTCAACCTACGATCGTCTTGCTATGTTAAATTCATCAAGAAGTTCCTCAAGAACACTAATGGATTCAAAACCTTGTTCATAGCCATTAAAACAATGTAATCCGATGTTTTCTAACATCTAAACAATCCCTAATCACAATTCAATGTGTATATCAACATGTTCTTGAACATACGATCCCCCTAACATCAAGAATCGAAGTAACAATACCAAGAACATCAAGAACTCTATGATTTCATAATCATAATCAACATATTCAAGGTATAAACCATCATAACACCATCTTCCTTCAACATATAGTTCATGTAGCCTCAATAATCGTAACAAAAACATCACAATCAACTTCATACGAATCATATACTGATAACAGTACCAAAATCCGAAATCAAAGTGAAGAATTCAACAACATACCTCAAGAACATGAATAACCTAATCAAACCCTTCAAGAATCATCCATAATTCCATATCCAAGTCTCAAATCTAAGTCCTGAAGCTCAAAATCGACTTAGGAAGGCCAACATCTCTCTCTCTCTCAAAGTTTGAAGATGAAAAACGAAAAGAAACGTCGAAGGAAATGAAATACGGAAATCCACATAAAAAATTTCTGTTCGTTACGTATGTAACACACCAAGGTTAACGTACGTAACACGCATTACGTACGTTAGCCATCCTTGATAGCGTACGTAATGTTAATCCCAAAACTTACTGTCCTGTTTCGTCCACTTGATTACGTACGTAACATTTCCTTCATTACGTACGTAATACGCACATTGACTTGCTACAGTAAAACCTTATATTACGTACGTAATACATTCTGTATAACGTACGTAATACGTAGTTGACTCGCCTGTCAACATCCTTCCGCCGAAAGCTGCCGACACAGGGTCCCACCTGCTGACCATGACTCGATCGTCTGATTCCCATGTTACGTACGTAATGTCTCGGCCATAACGTACGTAACTCTTGTGATTTAGCGTACGTAAGTCTTAAACATTAGCGTACGCTAAGTATTCTATACTTAGCCAATTTTAACTGTTACCACCTGTCTCGACATACAGAATACGAACATACGGCATACTGAATATGTATACTTAATCCAATAATATCCTCATATGATATACCTCATATCGAAAGTACGATAAAAAACTAACAAACATACGGTTCAACCAAAATATCCCAAAACCATCACGACAACGATCAATCATTATCATTACTGAATAACCAAAAGAGCACACTTACAAATACGCAGGTCGACGATCTCCTGAGATACTAGCAAGCGATCTCACTGTACAGTCCCAATACGCTTACGATTACAATTCTCTGAGTCTCAACAAAAATATATCATCTTCAGATGAAACAATCTGCCCGAATCAAAATCCTGTCTGCCTGATTACACAATCAGTCCCAATTCCGATAAGACGAATAATACACAATACATCTGTTAAACAACCGCCCAAAACAACGACACGAATCCCGAAATATCAACACAAAATCCGAACGCTCAGATGATCACCAAAAATGATCAACTAATAAATCAACCGAATTTATCATCAACATGATAAATTCCCATATGACCAACCAGAGGTCAAAACATAATCGAGAATATCATCAACATGATAAACTCCAATATGACCAACCAGAGGTCAAAACACAATCGAGAATATCATCAACATGATAAACTCCAATACGACCAACGAACGGTCAACGATAATCGAGAATACCTTTAAACGGTAAGCTCCAACACGATGAACACCGAACCACAGAGACAGATATACGAAAAAGCAAAATTCTCAAAACGACACACCGATCACATATAGTGGATCTCAATAAACATATCCGACTGGTGAACATACCCTGCGCATTTAACAATCAATCACAAATCGTCGAACATCCTAAATCATACATGAAGTGGGAATGACCAATCGTTACGGCTCAAAATTCAAAAGTAGTAAAGTCATGCTACTACCACATCAATAAAGCCACATAGCACATATGCTCCAGTTTCACAAAATCCAAAATTCCAAAAATTACATCTGTACCGATTCTACAAAACGCAGTATAATTCTCTTGCCTGATCAATCCATTGATCACCCATGGATAGCCAATCTACCATACTAAACTTCGAATCTCTTTTCCTTGTACCATCGATATGATATGCCCGATGCACTAAATGCGTATGTACATCAATCACATTTTCAAAACCAGTTTGACTTCATATAATCTTGTTACGAAGACGAATTTTCGAAAGTTCTTTCAAAAATTTCAAAACTCAAAACATAATTTTTCGTAGGACCACGAAATCAATTTTCGAAAAAATTAAATCAGTTTGCTTACGTCAAGTTCTCGATAAAAATTCTTTTCAAATACACACGATTAAATAAAATGGGATTTATGCAAATGCTTGACCATATCCATACTTCTGTATATCAGTTCAGCTTGTCACCAATATCCACCGATATTCCATCGGGAAAACCACACGATAGAGTTCCAAAATCTCAATATATATAAATTCCGTTAAAACTCCTTTTTCCTCACATATGACTCGCAACGTCAATGATTAATCCATACTGGATCACCTCAAATATGCTATGACAAAACATTGAATAATCGACAAATCAAATACAGCAAAAGACTACCCGAGAAGTTTCATTTGAACAAGTAAACCAAAACCTCAAAAGGTAGGAACGAAATAAATAAACGATTGATAAAGATTTTTACAAATCTCGGGAGTTTTAGAAAACAAGAAAAAGCCTTTTGAAACATTAGGGTCTCCGCCCGTATCTCGTTCCGCATTACAAGAAGTTTAAAAAGTAGAAAACTCTTTTCGGACTCCAAGTCCTGAGTTACAAAACTATTTCAAAATCGATTGGGTCTCGGCCCAAAAATCATTTTCCGTAAAACCTCCGTAAGACATTCATTTTGAAAAGTATCAGTTTCAAATGTTCAAAAGCGGTTTCATGTATCACAAAATGATCTATCATGACTACATGTTTTTCTCAACCATCCACAACCTTCTCCCAAATGTACAATTCCGTTCCAACATCTACTGAACTTACTGATTTCCAAAATTATAGTTTCTCAAGATCATCAATCCTGTCCCAAATCTGTCACCTTATACTGTAACGTATAATATCTGCTGAATCTCAAAACGTATCAACTTAGAACGGCAATAAATCTCAATGAAATTCAAAAATCCAAATACTTAGAGATCGTGAAGCCGACGATTCCCCATGATACTGGCACATGTATAGACTCAAGAAAATACTCGACACATGTATTTTCAAAATACACGTTTTGCAAACTCAGTTCAACTTGAGGACACAACACATCTCTTTCAAGAGAATCACGTTAGCACCATTTGGAAAGAGTTTACGACAACCCCAGTACCACACTGGTAAATCACATAACGCACAAGCCCGAGTGAACAACAAAAACTCAAGGCTCTAGAATTAGTCAATCGACAACTCGACTGACGCGACAAAACACGACCCAACTCGACCCAAATGCCTAGGTTTTCTCAACCTAAGCTCCGATACCATATTCTGTAACACCCCCAGATCCGACTGGGAATATTACAGCGCTGTGGGCCCCGAGATGGAACCCACAAGGCTGAAGGAAATTTTCGCAAACATTTTCAAATGCCCAAGAGGCCAACGACGGTACTATCTTTAAAAATTCACAAAGACTTATAAAATCCATTTATCAAAAACCGTCGTAAAAACTCATTTGAAATCGCAAGGCCAAACGGCCGACACTCAAAAGTTTAGAAAACGATTTCCAAAGTAATCTCAGTTACCAGATACCGAAAGAGCATTTCAAAATACTCACGCAGCGGAAAAAGACCAACCATAAAGATACTCTAGCAGCGGAATACAAGAACCAATCAAGAAACTCAATGCACAAAACATGTCCTAGCCAGTATCCTCCGGGAAGCTCATCTCTTCACGACCGCTACATGCTCGATACTCCAAGATCCTAAAAAGAAATCCCACTATGGGGTCAGCCATAATATCCAACAATGATAACCGTCACATCACATTAATAATTACATACCAATGACAATACAACATAAGAATACGACCAACGTAATCTTACCGCCATAACTTTACTTACTCAAGCAATTCTCATCAGAATAACCATTATCACATTTCACATCTCGTACTCGATTAACCAATAAACTCAAACATAATATTTGTATTATACCTCAAACAATACTCACGATTCTCAAACTATCATCACCAACTCGCGATACGGAAATATACCAGTTCTGACCAATACGATCCATCGAATAACATCATCAAATCCCAAAACGATAACCAATTGTCCATCAAAGACAAATACCAAAGGAAATACGGAACATACCTCGAGATATGAAGTGCCACGACAATCATATCAGTCTAATCCGAGATCAGATCAATGCAATACGGACACGGTCCTAACACAAGACCTACAAATGCATACTCATATGACCACGTCAATATGCTCACAACAATAACAATGATGTATACTCAATGGAAATCTGACGATCCAGCGCCCTCAGCATAGATCCCCTTGATGATCCTATCAGATCATCATAAGGTAGATAACCAACAATATACATATGAACAACAACACATGATAAAATCAATGATGCGAAAATTCACAAGATTCCATCAACACAATACTGGTAATCCAACGATCCAGCGCCCTCAGCATAGATACCCATGATGATCCTGTCGAACCAATGCATGGTGGAAAACCTGTCCAACGATCCAGTGCCCTCAGCATAGATCCCCATGATGATCCCGTCGAACCAACGCATGGTGGACATTCGATCCAGCGCCCTCAGCATAGATCCTCATGATCCCTTCGGATCATTTACAACATAACAATACACATATGCATACTCAATATGTTCATCAACATGAACAACATAACAAGAATGACAGTATGACGAAACAACTAGGATGACCTCATGTTCAATAACATGAATGACAAAATGCATGATCAAAAATCATTAACACTAAACTGAATCAATTTAGGATACTTGCCCCGAGTCCTTCAGGAGCAACCTCGATATCAAATCGTCACCGATGATTATCCGCAATGCTCGGCGATCCAAACATACCATGAACTACAGATACTCATATCCTCGTCTTTATCATAATGTAACCTCGATACCCGAATACGAAAATAACCGAAATAAATCATATACAGTACGATTTAACTTCCAGAATCGGAAAGACAACGTATAATCATTGCTATATGCATTATAAACGAAATGAAACTGAAACCATTCATTAAACATTATAACTGAGCAAGTAATAACTTGCCTCTATACCGACATGACGATGATGAAGCCGCTACCAGTCACAATGCCTTCGTCTACGAGCTCCTCGGCCCCAACCGAAGCATTCACGAACATACTCGAACACGACCGCAACATCCGATTATAATCACCGATCAATAATCTCAACCTATCGAAGTAATCAAATAACATATATCCGATAACTATTAACAACCAACACGACCAACCAAATTACCTTAACGATTCAATGATACCTCAATCATATACAAAGCCAAATAGTATAACTCAAACTATTTTACGAATTCATATCCATCATATGAACCGAAATCCGATAATTACTAATTAATATCATTGATTGATAAACTAAACAATTTCACAATTATCCCGATTAACACAATTTCGAATAATCCAATTCAAATAATTACGAATTCACAACCACAATGCGATTACGGGTACGGACGTAAAGGAAATCATATTCGGCGATCAATCACAATCTTTTCGGATTCCAAATTGATATCGTGATTCGTATTTCATCAGGAACATATGAATTCTATCACTACAATCAATGAACATTCGATTTTCATATCCAAAGGTACCGATAATTCAACCTACGATCGTCTTGCTATGTTAAATTCATCAAGAAGTTCCTCAAGAACACTAATGGATTCAAAACCTTGTTCATAGCCATTAAAACAATGTAATCCGATGTTTTCTAACATCTAAACAATCCCTAATCACAATTCAATGTGTATATCAACATGTTCTTGAACATACGATCCCCCTAACATCAAGAATCGAAGTAACAATACCAAGAACATCAAGAACTCTATGATTTCATAATCATAATCAACATATTCAAGGTATAAACCATCATAACACCATCTTCCTTCAACATATAGTTCATGTAGCCTCAATAATCGTAACAAAAACATCACAATCAACTTCATACGAATCATATACTGATAACAGTACCAAAATCCGAAATCAAAGTGAAGAATTCAACAACATACCTCAAGAACATGAATAACCTAATCAAACCCTTCAAGAATCATCCATAATTCCATATCCAAGTCTCAAATCTAAGTCCTGAAGCTCAAAATCGACTTAGGAAGGCCAACATCTCTCTCTCTCTCTCTCAAAGTTTGAAGATGAAAAACGAAAAGAAACGTTGAAGGAAATGAAAGACGGGCATCCACTTATAAAACATTTCTATTCGTTACGTATGTAACACACCAAGGTTAACGTACGTAACACGCATTACGTATATTAGCCATCCTTGATAGCGTACGTAATGTTAATCCCAAAACTTACTGTCCTGTTTCGTCCACTTGATTACGTACGTAACATTTCCTTCATTACGTAGATAATATGCACGTTGACTTGCTACAGTAAAACCTTATATTACGTACGTAATACATTCTGTATAACGTACGTAATACGTAGTTGACTCGCCTGTCAACATCCTTCCGCCGAAAGCTGCCGACACAGGGTCCCACCTGCTGACCATGACTCGATCGTCTGATTCCCATATTACGTACGTAATGTCTCGTCCATAACGTACGTAACTCTTGTGATTTAGCGTACGTAAGTCTTAAAAATTTGCGTACGCTAAGTATTCTATACTTAGCCAATTTTAACTGTTACCACCTGTCTCGACATACAGAATACGAACATACGGCATACTGAATATGTATACTTAATCCAATAATATCCTCATATGATATACCTCATATCGAAAGTACGATAACCTGATACACGATATTCTCAAATGCAATTGTCGACCAGATACGACAATTGTACCAATACTGACATCTCAGTCCTTTATTTATTTTATCCATACTGTACAGATTCCACGCTGTACAATATAACTCGGATACAATAATCTCAAACAACAGTAGTAGAAATTCTGGATATTACAAATGGGTCCACCCGAACACCTTCCGATTGAGCTGCATCTCGGGTACGGCTCCCTAACAGTGAATGATTACCTACCGGTGAAGGAGTAGCATTGCTACCTGTTGGACTAATGTTGTCTCTCGCGTTCGCGCGGTTATTCACATGAGATCCCGGGTTTCGGTCCGCACCGCAGCCTCTTCCCATGCGTTCTCTGACAGCTCTATCTATACTGAAGTAGGAAAGTCACATGATGATTATAGACCCCGCATGAATATCTCATTATGATTACATTACGGAATGGCAATGATGAGCATATACGCTCTAACACAATGAACGCATTAATAATGCAAAATGATCGTCGACATGACCCCGGAATATGTAAGATCACATGAAAAATTAAGTGAGGTGACATGATTATCTGATGAAATTCCTAAAATGATTATCTTGAATATGTTAACAAGATTGATAATTCGATCCACAAGATCAACACTGAGCAATGAGACTGACTGAGTGATTAATGAATTAACATGATCGACAAGATAAAAAATGATGACTAAGGAGTGTTGACTGATGAATGAGTTGATCCTTATCGTTTGCACAAGTCACACGTGCTCCAAAACAATTAGCCATGAATCAATCGTAACACCAATGTCACATATAGGTTTCAACAAAACATGTATAACCAATGACATAATGAATGTATGAACATGAAAAGAATCGAGTCCTTACACAGGTCATACGAAGCTTCGAGGTCTTGCGATACTAGTCTTCACTGATGACAACTCGATGAATGAATGACTCGTGCAGTCGTACAAATTTAACGACTCACAAAACCCGACTGTCCAGATTGTCATAACCTGACAGTCCCACTACTACCGCGAAGGTAGAGCCACATAACTCACATATCAGGGTATCTCACAACCCAACGCCCTGATACCATCTTCTGTAACACCCCAAATCCCATTGGGTTATTACAGTATCGTGGACCCCACACCCGGAGGTTCACCAGACGAACACGACTAAAATACATTAAATTAACCAACAAGGGAGATCACAGTCCCTACCATGATATCCGACACAATATTCCGACAAGGAATTTCAACGAGAAAAGTGGGCCTACATTGCCAAAATAAAATACAATGACATCCACGAGCCTTACTCGGATAATACAACATGACAACAACTGAAAAAATTGGAGTACACTCCAACTGACTGACCAACATGAACAACTCGGACCAGTATCGCTCGAATGCCTCATCGCCATCATCATGCCCCCGTGTCTCAACTATCTCCTCGCAAGCACCTAGAACATGAAAATATGTTCCGCCCCCACGGGGTCAGCCTTCCAGATAATGAACATCAAATACATGTATAACATGATATGCATCCAAAGGTAGAATGAAACGGTACAATGATAATAATAATATGATATGCTCACAAACCAAGGTAAGAACCGAGCATTCGGGACTATGCCCACGGCATACTACTAATACCTGTTCAACAGGTTAGAACATAAGTGCCCATCGGCGAATCATAATTATAGAGCACCACAACGAATTACACGACATGAACCAAACTAGAACTGAATTAATTATGAATCACAATGCCCGAAGGCTCCAATGAAATTACCAAGACATCACAAACGCCTGAAAGCCACTCTGCCGAAGCTGTCAATCAACACAATCACCTGAAACCAAAACAGCCCGAAGCTGTATCAATGAGGGTCGAAGCCACGACACGAATCCGTATCACAATGAGACCATCCAATGGCTGTGACCTACTGAGCTGTAGGTGTTGGGAAACCAACTGCGAATGTTCAACCCCAAACTTACCCATAATGAGATCATAAACATGACCGTGACCTACTGAGTTGTAGGTGTTGGGAAACCAACCGCGGAGGTTCAAGCCCCAAGCTTACCCATAATGAGATCACCCAGTGACCGTGACCTGCTGAAGTGCAGGTGCTGGGAAATCAACCGCGAAGGTTCAAGCCCCAGACTTACCCATAATGAGATCATGACCATGACCGTGACCTACTGAGCTGTAGGTGTTGGGAAACCAACCGCGAAGGTTCAATCCCCAAGCTTACCCAACGAGCACTAGCCGAGACTAGCCTCCAAAACACAATTAACAACAAACGGAAACGATTCAAAGATTACCGAATTCACAAGAATGGTAGTGTGCTGCCTTGAGTCGGCCAACACGACGACAGTAACTCACGGATGGGCACCGTCCTCGACAGTCCCAATTTAATACCTCGATGGCCATTATGGCCAGCCAATAACAATGATACAGCGGATGATTCAACACTTCGACTGCCTTAGAATAGCCAACCGATAACAATTATACAATGAATGATTGAACACTTCGATTGCCCTAGAACGGCCAATCGATAACAATGATACAATGAATGATTGAACACTTCGATTGCCTTAGAACGGCCAATCGATAACAATGATACAATGAATGATTGAACACTTCGATTGCTTTACAACGGCCAATCGATAACAATGATATGAAGAATGTCTCAGCAACTTTAATCGGTGACCGACGACAAGGATGAGAAATAAATTATGCCCATGCCTTCAATCGGCCAATACAACATCAATGGCAAAATACCAACATCAGTAACAATGATTACGATGATGTCTTAGATTGACATCAATATCAACAAAAATAATCGATACATCGATACCGCGAACCGGATATCGACAATAATATTAACGAGTATCCAATGCCTTGAACCGGCCATTAATGAACAATAATAGACATTTGGCATAATTGGCGAAAAGTATCGTATCGAACGATCCCTTAATGTCAATGAACTCATGAAGAGACTAAGTCTCGGAATGATACAACACATTCATACACATATATGATAACATTAATCTCATTGATTAGTACAAGTATAAAACTTGCCTCAAACCAACGGTGAGAAAGTCCTTCCACGATCAACGTCCTTAATGAAAATATCGGCCGCTCGAACAACCTTGAATAACATAAGTATCAAAAATTCGCTTAATATACGAATCAATCATGATCACAACCAACTCAAAAGTCGATACAACACTACCCAAACTCATTGGGGCATTTAAACAAACACGTTGTAAACAATCTCCAATAGTTTACAACCAATCTCAATTATATCAAAACCAACCTCCAAATGAGTGATTCAATCCAACAAAACATCATCAATACAATCAATAATCCAATAGGAATACTCCATTCGAGATTACGACAACATCTAGTCGAAACCCCCAAAATTCCAAAGTTAACCCTCAAGGTGTTCTTGAACAATTCCCCAAACATTCAAAAATTCCGAAAATTACACCAATGAATCCGTAAGAATACAAGAATCTAAGGTAGATAATCCATATCTAACATATTCCAACATGATAGAAAGCTAACTCGAAGAGATCGGGAAGAAAACCCTCAAATCTCAAAATTCAAGGTTTAATGAAAGTTACCTTAATTTGAAGTGATGAAACGGATTAAATGATGATTAATCTGAACTTGGAGCTTGAAGATGATGCTAGATGATTGCAGCTCGAAGAACTCTTTCTAAATAGCCCAAAATCGCCCGGAATGGTTGAGAAATGAAGAAATGAATAGTGAAGTGTCCTATTTATACAAAACCCAGCTTAGCACGCGCTATCTCCTGTTGATTAGCGTGCACTAGCGGGTTCACCGAGTAGTCCAGTGAACTCTGCCTGCCGCGTTAGCGTGTGCTACATACTTGGTAGCGTGCGCTAATACCTTCCTCTTAGCGTGTGTTAACCAAGTCTAGCGTACGCTACCTGATAGTTGATGTCCATAAAATTGGAGTCCAGAACCCACTGTCTGTAACAGCCCAAAAACAGTGGCCATTACAGTGCCGTGGATCCCTCCTGGGACCCACCAGGCAATATCACAAAAATACACTTAAAATCCGACAACGTGGCACCGTACCACGATATTTATCAAAACCCCGGTGTGGAGTATGAGTTATTCATATTTTTAAATACAAGCAAACATACACAGGATCCAAACACGGTACAGACCATATGACGATGGGTAGTACCTAACAAGTTTTAGTACATTCATCCGACACAAAAATAAAAACGAAAGTCACGCTTAAAACATAACCGAACAACCGAAAGACTCGGGGGCCCCGAAATAGCATACATCAAAATCCTCCGTCGCCATTGTGCTCCTCCTGTGCCTTGCCCTTCCCTCGCCCTGAAATACAAGTATTTCGCCCCAAACCACAGGGTCAGCTATACATGATAATAATTCTCATGGCATTATACAATTCATATATATACTGATTTCAAAGAAATCCACCGACTACTGAATATACCCAAGGCGTATAAACAATCACCCCAATCGTCAAACATAATCAAGTATACGAACGACCACATACTATGGCTCAAGACGGACGTCACAAGACGCCCGATCCGGAAATGTGTCCGTGCACATGTCCACCCCGTATACGGAATCCGAATAGACGTGGGACGATGTACCTAATTAGCCTCACGAACTACGTCTCGTGTGCACGATCTAAATGCGGAAAACATCCACGCATGATCATCAAGTGCCCGGCTAAAAATCCTACACATAACCAATCGGCGCGCAGATATGACTCCAGAGATGTCACGATACAACATGACAACGAAACTCAACGAATTACACTTTTACGAGGGAATCGAACAACTCACCGAAGTGTCAACAAAGCTCAAAAGAACTAACGGTAATAAGGACGGTAATTCCGGGGTATCATCCCCAACACCATGACAATACGATCAAGGGTATCACCATATCACGAATCATAGATTATCGTAACATTTCATACACACGAATCGCATAATAATCACAAGAATTCAACCATCACTATAACCAAGCAAGATAACTTGCCTCAATTCCGTAGACGAATAATCCTTCTTTGAATGGTCAAACGAACGGTATCCTCGTCTAACAATAGTCACGTGAACAAGCAACCTTGAATGAAATATAATCCATTCAACAACACATTCGCATGATAATGGTATTATCGCATGAACAATATTCGTGAATTCACTTTGAATAAATAGATTATCCTATTGACCATTTTAATGTTCTTATTACAAATCATCGCATGTTTATCATGTTCATTACATATTCTAATCTTGATGTCAAATTCTTGATGTCCAGTTTATCATCAATGTAATATCGTGAGGATATCGTTTCAAATCATCGACACTTCTAATTACGATATAAGTTGTGTTTAATTACATTCTTCATTATTTACCGACGATTCCATTCAAAACTTGATTATCATATGAAACGTAAGTTCAAGTCTTTAATGAGTTAAGAACATTATCTTAATTTACTCCTCTAGACATGCACGGATTAATGAAATGGAATTCGCTATTCATCTACCGTATTTGTATCGTCATATTCAACACAACTCTCTTAAGAACATTATTAACCTATTAATGTAGTGATTAACGCTCTTTGGTGAAATCGATAAATTCAACGCACGGAGATTACAACTTCCTCCTATCAACATTCATTGTTTTACTTTGAAGAATTTATTAAATGCCTAGTTATACCATTGGATACTTGAGATTTTGAAGTAATTTCATCCATCTAACAAAGATCATCTTCAAAGGGTTAATATCATCTTTCCAACAATTCCATCACAAAGGTTTTAAATGCCAAAATCATGGTTTCATGCAACCTTTAAGGATCAATAGAATGTTCAAGACAATCTTAACATTTCCCACTTTTAATCATTAAGGACATCATCTCTAACATGTTCCTAGTGTAGAGACTAAAATCAACTTCCGATTATCATGCTATACCTCGGTTTTATGTATATCATTATCAACACAATCATATTATGAAGTTATTTACCTCAAGAAGCAATACTAATACCTTCAAAATTAATCTTCACTTGATTTGAGTATGATTCAATTAACTTATCATGTTTACACTAATCTATACTATCATTATGTGAAGTATTTATCTACTAACATCATCAGAAACATGGAATTGATATGAGTTAAAGAAAGACCAACCTTAAAATGAAGAACAACACCAACACTTCAAGGAATATACTTCAATCTCTAGCTTCTCCAAGTCACCAATCAAGTGTTGAGGCTCCAACACAAGTTAGAAAGGCTTAGAAACGAAGTTGAGGGGAAGGGAATCGCTCCTTAGTCGGGAGATTGAAAAAGGCCGAGTAGGAAATGAATGGCAAGTCCTACATTTATAATCAATCGACATTACGACGTTAACGAACGTGGTTAACGTGCGTTATAGCCTTTACGCACGTAATCTTATGATCATTACGCACGTAACCAATTTCATCAAACTCACCGCCTAAAAACACGCAGATGTTACGCACGTAACCAAGCGGCTATTACGCACGTAGTGGCCGTTGACTTGGCCGCCGCGATCGACTCCCGACCAGCCTACCCTTGCTCGACCCCACCCGCCGAAAGGCGGATTGCTGGAGAATCTTCCGCATTACGTGCGTTAACGTATCGGTGTTACGTACGTAAGGCGGCCTTCATAGCGTGCGTTAAGAATACATGTTAACGTCGTTAAGTACTATAACGAGTATAAATGGAATTTTCGCAATATCACCCAACAACTAATATAGTATGAATGACCATGAATCCAACTTAACATAATTTGTCGGTACATGCTACACATCACGGATATGGTGCAACAATACTTAACTTAAATCATGAAATACAATATTAAAGGCGAGGGTATTACATACTCCCCCTTAAAAAGGAGTTTCGTCCCCGAAACTAAGGGGTAAACAGTCGGGGTATCTCTCTCGCATGCTATCTTCTGTCTCCCACGTAGCTTCCTCGACTCCGTGTCTTGACCACCGAATTTTTAATAAGGGAATCGTCTTGTTCCTCACTGCTTAATTCTCCTTTCGAGTATCTGCACAGCCGCTCCTCATACGAATGGTCGTCGGCTATTTCGACCTCGTCGAATTGAATAACGTGACTTGGATCAGCAACATACTTCCTTAATCGAGATACATGGAATACGTTGTGAATCCGACTCAAAGCCGGTGGTAATGCTAAACGATAGGCTAGGTCGCCTACTCGTTCCCGGGATCTCAAACGACCAATATACCTTGGGCTCAATTTGCCTCTCTTCCGAATCGGAAAACACCTCTAGTAGGAGATACTTTGACCAAGACATGGTCACCAACTTCAAACTCGAGTGGTCGTCGACGATTATCTCATATGATTTCGGCGGCTTTGGGCCGTTAATAGACGGCTCTTGATCGTGGAAATCTTCTCGCGGCCGCCAATAACATATCGGGTTCCGTACTAATAGATTCGTATAATTCGTCCCCAAAGACAATGGGGACCTACGGCACGACCATATAGTGCCTCATAAGGTGCCATCATGATCGAGGCGTGCACCGTTATTGTATGTGAATTCTACCAACGGCGGTTGGGCTTCCGATCAAGCTTCCAATCGAGAGCACATGCCCTCAACATATCCTCTAGAGTTTGAATTGTCCTCTCAGATCGACTGCTTGTCCGAGGATGAAAAGCCGCATCAAGTTCAACCGTGTACCCATAGCACGATGAACCGCCTTCCGTAGTGCGACACGAACCGTCCGTCCCGATCCGATACAATACTCTTAGGGGTGCCATGCGCCTCACAATCTCTTTGATGAATAATTGGGCCAATCTCTCGTGGCCCCAAGTATCCTTGATCTCCAAGAAGTGGGCTGATTTAGTCAATCGATCCACAACCACCCAAATCGTATTCATGCCTCGACGGCTCGCCGGCAAACTAGTAATAAAGTCCATCGATATGTCTTCCCACTTCCACTCGGGAATAGGAAGCGGTCTCATCATGCCACCGGTCGTTGATGCTCAATCTTGACTCGCCGACAGTGTCGACATTTCAAACGAACTCGGCAACCTCCCGTTTCATATTACCCCACCAATAATACGGCTTCAAATCCTTATACATTTTGTTTGATCCGGGTGTATGGAATACGGGTAGCATGAGCCTCCTTCGTAATAGTATTCCTCAACTCTTCGTCCGCCGGTACACACACTCGATTTTTAAAGCGTAATACCATCCTCGTGAACCACAAATCCAGGGCCTTCCCCGATCGATTTCTCCTCGACTCGATAAGAATGGGTCCGACATCTGCTTCGCCCCGATCGCCTCATCAATGGATGGTGAAATCTCAAGCATGCACACTGTCCTCGAATGCGTTGTATCCACTCAATCTCTCGGTCTCATGAACTCTAATCGCAACTCCTCTCGGGCGGTCAAACGAGCAAGATCTGCTCCGCACTGCCTTGCGGCTCAAGGCATCGGCAACCACGTTTGCCTTGCCCGGATGATAAAGGATCTCGATATCATAGTCTTTGATTAGCTCTAACCACCTCCTTTGTCTCATATTCAACTCCTTCGGGTAAAAATATACTTCGTGCTCTTGTGGTCCGTAAAATCGGGCAGTAACTCCATACGTATAATGGCGCCGCATTTTTAAAGCAAACACTACTACGCTAACTCCAAGTCATGAGTCGGGTAGCTGACCTCGTAAGGACGCAATCGTCTGACGCATAGGCGATCACTTTCCCGTCCCGCATTAATACGCAGCCCAAGGCCCCGCCTCGATGCATCGCCGTATACCGCGAATCCTTCCGTCCCTCTAGGTAGTACCAAAACAGTGCTGAAATTAATCGACCTTTGAGTTCATCAAAACTTTGCCGACATGCTTCCGACCACAAGTACTTCTTATCTTTTCTCAGATTAGTCATCGGTTGAGCAATTTTGGAAAATCCTTCCACGAATCGTCTGTAATAGCCTGCTAGACCGTAAAACTACGAACTTCCTTCACGTTCTTCGGGGTAGCTGGCCTCGGATAGCTTCGTCTTCTCGTGGGTCTACTCTTACTCCTCTGCCGATATCACATGACCTTAAAAATAACTTCGTACATCCGTAATTCACACTTGGAAAATTTTCCATAGAGTTGTTCTCGCCTTAACGCATCGAGAACCCGGCGGAGGTGACACTCATGCTCCTCATGATCACGAGAGTAGACCAAGATATCGTCAATAAAAACGACTACAAAACGATCCGTATAATTAATAAAAACCCGATTCATCAATTCCATGAATACCGCAGTGCATTAGTCGGTCGAATGGCATGACAACGAACTCATAATGCCCATAGCGAGTGCGAAAAGTCGTCTTCGGACGCCGACTTCGAATCCGCAATTGGTGGTACCCCGACCTCAAGTCGATCTTGAAAATACAAATGCTCCTCGAGCCGATCCAATAGGTCATCGATGCGAGGTAAAGGATACTTGTTCTTAATTGTTACCTTGTTCAGCTCCCGTAATCAATACACAAACGCAAATGATCCGCCCTTCTTCCGCATTTAATAACACCGGCGCTTCCCCAAGGGGATGCACCGGGTCGAACGTACTTTCTCGCTAATTCTTCGAGTTGTCTTTTTAATTCCCGCATCTCGGTCGGGGCCATACGGTATGGTGCTTTCGAAAGTGGGGACGCCCCCGGCTCCAACTCAATGGTGAATTCCACCTCTCGCCGTGGGGGTATTCCCGAAGCTCGTCCTAAATACATCTGGATAATCTCGAACTACCGGAATATCAATCAATTTGATCGGCCACTGCCTTAGTCATGTAACACCAATAACCAATGCATCCTCGGTTTAGTAATCTCATAGCCTTCATAGCGCCGATGACTCTCCTGCAATGATTGGGATTATCACCCCGAAAATACACTCGACGCCATCATCCGATGTGACGGTCACCATTCGCTACGGACGCTAAGGACGGCATCGTGACGATCCATCCACCAATACCCAAGATTACATCATCTTTAGGTAAATCCACCACAATCAAGTCGACAACCACTCACGGTTGTTTATGCTAATCGATTCAGATTTCACGACTCCCAATAATTCTTCTACCATCGGGTAGACCAATTACATAAGGTTCACAATTGATAACATGATTCAAATGCAAACGACTCAAGCAAGAACTAGACAAAAAGGAGTGTGAAGCACCGATCAAAAAGAACACAAACGGCCGAGAGTGGATCTCGAGAGTACCGCAATCATGTCAAGCCGGATCATCGGCTTTCTTCATCTCGTAAACTCGGGTTTTGCAACCCCAAGGTGTGTACCAACTTGGTTTCCACGGCCTATCCCTTTGTTCGCCTTAGTCCGGTAAGAAGCGGATGGAGGAGCACGTTCTGAGCAAGACTGCATCTTGAGCAAGAGATCTTCGCCGGGCACGCCCGAGTCCACCCGGCAATAGCGAGCGATGACCGTTTTCCCGCAAGTGTGACAGTGCAACGGCCGGCCGGACACTTGGAGCTGATATGCCCTCGGTCCCCACGTTATAACACACGACAGTGAGCCGATTGCCCGAGAGTGCGTTCTCGCGGCTTTGGTGCCATAGGTGGCCGCTCGAAGGATTTGGTACAGCCGGGTTTCTTGAATACCCCAGTTCCGTCTCCTTGGGTCCAGTTCTGGATCTCTTGTTGGAAAATTGAGGTTGTCTCTTAGAAATCTCCTTCGCAGAAGTTCATACTCCAAAGCCTTCTCAATAAACTCCTGTAAGGTCGCATGGTGATTGAGTAATTGCATCCTCATTCGGGGTTTAAGCCTCTTGAGGAAATATTTGATTTTATCACCTTCCGAACGGACAACCGACGTAGCAAAAGGGAGAAGTGCTTGGAATTTTTCAAAGAATTGCTAACACATCTTCGTCTTCCGATGGGTGGGTTTAATAATTCGGACAGTTTGGCTTCACGGAGGGGTGCAGATAGTAACGATCTAGCATAAGAGTCTTAAATTCCTCCCAAGTACTCGCGCCTTGGCAGCCTCACGTAAAGCCACCAAGTATGGGCACTCTTACTAAGGTAGTAGTCGCCACAAAGAACTCGATTTTCCTCCGGCACTCCACCATCTCGAACAGCTTTCGAAATGTTCTATCCAAGCATTAATGTCGGCAGCTCGATGAGCCTTCAAAAGTCGGAGGTCGCCGACGTGATATGTCGCTAATAATCCGGCTCACGATCCCGCCAGTACTGTGGGCGGAGGCCGTTGCCCCGCCGTTGACCAAGAGTATTCCTTTGCATAGTTTCCATCACCCGACCCATTTGGGTCATTTGGGCCATCATGCCCCGCATCACGGTGTAAGGATCGGCACGTGCATTCTCTCCAGTGTGGTGTGATTGGTCCCGAGAAGGCGACCACCGCTGCGGAACTGCTCCACATTCACGCGTCTCGTTAGCTCGTGGTATCGAATTCGGCCTCTTCCGCGGCCTCGTCCCCTCTCGCCACGGCCCCTAAGGTTCCTTTCCATACCGAAAGAATCAAGTCACAAGTACGCTTTGATTTATCAATCACAATTCATGCTAAGTTAATAACAACAGGGAATTTCCTATCCAATAAAGCAGTTGTAAAGAGTCACTGGCACTACAAGTGTTACACACTCAATATCATATCAACATTAAGTCAAAACAATTCCAATCACATAATTAATTTAGGTTCTCTTCAATAGATGAATTTTGCCTCATGGTAGCAAGATGCCAAGATAAGTAAGGAGACCAATACATCGTCAATATCATGCCAGAAATCAAATTATGGTTCATGAGAACATACCGTATTCGACGGGTCGCGCTTGCACAGTTACACGTGGCACGAAGTTTTCTTGATGCTATTTCGATCCTACAATGACTCAAAATAAAAACACACATCGTCTCGATACCATCTTCTGTAATGTACCCAAAACAATGGCCATTACAAGGCCGTGGATCCCTCCCGGGACCCACTGTGCAATATCACAAAAATACACTTAAAATCCGACAACGTGGCACCGTACCACGATATTTATCAAAACCTGGTGTGAGTATGAGTTATTCATATTTTTAAATACAAGCAAACATACACAGGATCCAAACACGGCATGTACCATATGACGATGGGTAGTACCTAACAAGTTTTAGTACATTCATCCGACACAAAAATAAAACGAAAGTCACGCTTAAAACATAACCGAACAACCGAAAGACTGGGGCCCCGAAATAGCATACATCGAATCCTCCGTCGCCATTGTGCTCCTCCCGTGCCTTGCCCTTCCTCGCCCGAAATACAAGTATTTCGCCCCAAACCACAGGTCACTATACATGATAATAATTCTCATGGCATTATACAATTCATATATATACGATTTCAAAGAAATCCACCGACTACCGAATATACCCCGAAGGCGTATAAACAATCGGGCCCCAATCGTCGAAACATAATCAAGTATACGAACGACCACATACTATGGCTCAAGACGGACGTCACAAGACGCCCGATCCGGAAATGTGTCCGTGCACATGTCCACCCCGTATACGGAATCCGAATATACGTGGGACGATGTACCTAATTAGCCTCACGAACTACGCCTCGTGTGCACGATCTAAATGCGGAAAACATCCACGCATGATCATCAAGTGCCCGGCTAAAAATCCTACACATAACCAATCGGGCGCAGATATGACTCCAGAGATGTCACGATACAACATGACAACGAAACTCAACGAATTACACTTTTACGAGGAATCGAACAACTCACCGAAGTGTCAACAAAGCTCAAAAGAACTAACGGTAATAAGGACGGTAATTCCGGGGTATCATCCCCAACACCATGACAATACGATCAAGGGTATCACCATATCACGAATCATAGATTATCGTAACATTTCATACACACGAACTGCATAATAATCACAAGAATTCAACCATCACTATAACCAAGCAAGATAACTTGCCTCAATTCCGTAGACGAATAATCCTTCTTTGAATGGTCAAACGAACGGTATCCTCGTCTAACAATAGTCACGTGAACAAGCAACCTTGAATGAAATATAATCCATTCAACAACACATTCGCATGATAATGGTATTATCGCATGAACAATATTCGTGAATTCACTTTGAATAAATAGATTATCCTATTGACCATTTTAATGTTCTTATTACAAATCATCGCATGTTTATCATGTTCATTACATATTCTAATCTTGATGTCAAATTCTTGATGTCCATTTATCATCAATGTAATATCGTGAGGATATCGTTTCAAATCATCGACACTTCTAATTACGATATAAGTTGTGTTTAATTACATTCTTCATTATTTACCGACGATTCCATTCAAAACTTGATTATCATATGAAACGTAAGTTCAAGTCTTTAATGAGTTAAGAACATTATCTTAATTTACTCCTCTAGACATGCACGGATTAATGAAATGGAATTCGCTATTCATCTACCGTATTTGTATCGTCATATTCAACACAACTCTCTTAAGAACATTATTAACCTATTAATGTAGTGATTAACGCTCTTTGGTGAAATCGATAAATTCGAACGTACGGAGATTACAACTTCCTCCTATCAACATTCATTGTTTTACTTTGAAGAATTTATTAAATGCCTAGTTATACCATTGGATACTTGAGATTTTTGAAGTAATTTCATCCATCTAACAAAGATCATCTTCAAAGGGTTAATATCATCTTTCCAACAATTCCATCACAAAGGTTTTAAATGCCAAAATCATGGTTTCATGCAACCTTTAAGGATCAATAGAATGTTCAAGACAATCTTAACATTTCCCACTTTTAATCATTAAGGACATCATCTCTAACATGTTCCTAGTGTAGAGACTAAAATCAACTTCCGATTATCATGCTATAACTCATGTTTTATGTATATCATTATCAACACAATCATATTATGAAGTTATTTACCTCAAGAAGCAATACTAATACCTTCAAAATTAATCTTCACTTGATTTGAGTATGATTCAATTAACTTATCATGTTTACACTAATCTATACTATCATTATGTGAAGTATTTATCTACTAACATCATCAGAAACATGGAATTGATATGAGTTAAAGAAAGACCAACCTTAAAATGAAGAACAACACCAACACTTCAAGGAATATACTTCAATCTCTAGCTTCTCCAAGTCACCAATCAAGTGTTGAGGCTCCAACACAAGTTAGAAAGGCTTAGAAACGAAGTTGGAGGGGAAGGGAATCGTTCCTTAGTCGGGAGATTGAAAAAGGCCGAGTAGGAAATGAATGGCAAGTCCTACATTTATAATCAATCGACATTACGACGTTAACGAACGTGGTTAACGTACATTATAGCCTTTACGCACGTAATATTATGATCATTACGACGTAACCAATTTCATCAAACTCACCGCCTAAAAACACGCAATCGTTACGTACGTAACCAAGCGGCTATTACGTACGTAGTGGCCGTTGACTTGGCTGTCGCGATCGACTCCCGACCAGCTACCCTTGCTCGACCCCACCCGCCGAAAGGCGGATTGCTGGAGAATCTTCCGCATTACGTACGTTAACGTATCGGTGTTACGTACGTAAGGCGGCCTTCATAGCGTACGTTAAGAATACATGTTAACGTACGTTAAGTACTATAACGAGTATAAATGGAATTTTTGCAATATCACCCAACAACTAATATAGTATGAATGACCATGAATCCAACTTAACATAATTTGTCGGTACATGCTACACATCACAGATATGGTGCAACAATACTTAACTTAAATCATGAAATACAATATTAAAGGCGAGGGTATTACACTGTCCTCCGCCTGTTCGAGCCTTAGCATGCGCTACCAGTACAGTTTAGCGTACGCTATTTACCACTCGTAGCGTGCGCTACGAATTTCCAATTTCAGTCCAGTACCTACTGGACTGTCTGCCTCAATTGCGTTAGCGTGCGCTAATGCTGATGCATAGCGTGCGCTACCTGTACTCCATTAGCGCGCGCTAACAAGAGTACGTAGCGTGCGCTATCTCACACGCAGACTACCAAAATGATGATAATGATGACAGAATTCCCGTCTCGATCTCAAACAGTGATGAATGATGAATAATAACCGATACGCAATTCTAAAGTACACCAAACGGTGAACACAATTGAATGACTATGAATGATGAATGATTATAACTGAGTGAAAAAATTTCTGAGTGACAATTACTGAATGATAATAATGAATTCACAATCGGGATTACATCACATGTACTTTTGAAAGAGCTGCTGAAAAACTTGAATTGATCCATACCTACGTATTTGCCCTTTTTGAAGTGGCACAAGACGATTTTCAGTATTTCATTAAATTCACTAATGACCGTACTAAGTATGGGTTTATGTACTTAATGGAACAGAAAACCGAAGCCTTTGAAAAATCCCAGGAATTTAAGGCCCTAATTGAAAATCAAACAGGTCATCATGTTAAGGATATGCGGCCGGACCGTGGCAATATATTAGTATCGAGTTTGATGAGTTCTTAAAGGAACTATGAATAGTGTCACAATTTATACCTCCAGGTACTCCACAATTGAATGGTGTGTCAGAAAGAAGGAACCGAACCTCATTGGACATGGTTCGGTCCATGCTTAGCTATACTAATCTACCAATATACCTATGGGGTTAAGCGCTCCTTACTGCTACATATATCTTGAAAAGATGTCCTTCCAAATTCATTCCTAAGACTCCACATGAGATATGTAGAGGTGGGAAGCTAAGTCTTATCACATAGGATTTGGAGATATCCTGCTTACGTCAATAAGACTAAAGTAGAGAAGTTGGAAGCTATGTTTGTAAAGGGACATTTCATAGGATACTCGGGAAAGTCCATGGGATATATATGCTACATGCAAGAAGATCATAGGATCATCGTTGCTTTACAAGCACACTTCCTTGAAGATGAGTTCATTCAGGAAGGTGATGCAGGTAGAAATGTTTCTTTGGAAGAAATAAAATAAACAATCAATGAGACACATGTACAAGATATTAAAACCAAACCTTTTGAAATACAAACACAACCTAGCAGGTCTAGTAGAGCTTCTCAATTACCTGAGAGGTGTGGCTATTTGCATCAAGAGGAACTCGATCTCCACGAGATGGCAGAAAGCAGCCAAGAGAGATCCATCTACATATGACCAAGTGATGGTAGATGTGGATTGAATGAAGTGGGGAGAAGCTATGGAAGCTGAGATAGACTCTATGCATGCTAATCAGGTCTGGACGTTAGTAGATCGCCCTAAGGGCATAGTGTCGATTGGTAATAAGTGGATCTACAAGAGAAAGACTAATGGATATTACAAAGTTGATACCTCTAAGGCCAGGCTTGTGGCAAAGGGTTATTCGAAAGAGAATGAGTCGATTACTTAGAGACCTTCTCGCCCATAGACAGGATAAAGTATGTGCAAAAGCCGGCTGAGATTCCTCTTCCTACAGACAGACAGCCGACTGCAGAGGAACTAAAGGTGTGGAAAAAGAATGAACTGATGCGGTACTTTTGCCTACTCATTAGGGAGTACACCATGTTAGACCACTGCAAGACATTGGATGCTGCAGCGAATGAGTTCTCGAGACTCAATGCAGAAGGAAAGCTTCCAATTCAACTCAAGTTGAATGGAAGGCATCAGAAGGGTGATTGAATGACTCATCTAGAAGACTGGGTTCTTGCCTATGACATAACCCCAGAAGAAAAGAATATCGACAGGGACCGAGGAAAAGACCCTTTAGTTAACTGGTTGAGAGGAACCGAATATGATCCTGTCAGAAAGTCGCCCAAACAGCAGCATTATTGAAGATAAATCCTTCCTGTTGTATTTTTCTAGTTTTTTATCTCCCGATGTAAATTTCAATTCCTGAAGCACTGTAATCAAGTATTGTTATCAATACATTTTTTGATTTATCTAAAAAGATTACAGGTCGTGATATTCATTTACTGTATGATTGATATTGAAATTATTTGCTAAGTATAAAAATTGCTAAGTCTAAACCTGTAAGAACTTGTCTGCGAACAAATCATAGATGAAGTTGTATATAGTTAGACTACTTTTTGTAAGATTGTGCCTACGATCCAATCATAACTTATGTTGTAAGACAATTTTGTTCAAATTTTAGTCTAAGTCTCGAAGAAAAGACCATCTGACAGAAGACTTGAAGACAGCGTTATGTTTTTAAAAGAGTTTTGGCATAATCAAAAATGAGTAAACTGTTAATACCTTAAGTTTTTTTGATAAATGCATCCTACAGTCTGTCCCTACATCAATCTTCATACAACGCCTATAAAGATGTATTCATGCCGCTAATGGAGATTCCAGCGTGCAGCAAGAAGGCTGTTGGCTACAGCAAAGAAGTTGTAGGTAATTTACTTATGAAATATAAAATACAACCCAACAGGATTTAGATTTAGACCTTTTAAACCGTTGTGAGATAAGTTATTCTTTATCCACAAAGTATTCACAGTTTCAAAGGTGTATTTAATGCTGATAGGACAGCATTTAATACGGCCGAAAAGACTATGGACTGGAGAGAATTTAATGTGGACCAAAAGGAATGTCTGAAACATTAAATGCGAATCACTTTAATTCAAACATTTTGTTAGCTGCCAAGCCGATCTGTCCATATCACCAACCGGTCAACAATTACATTTATAACGGCTCTACTTTCAAAAATAGCCCAATCAAAAGGATATTGCTCACTTACTGATTGATCGATATTTCGAAGCATTCATTATCTACAAAAGAGCAATATATTTTTTCAAGCCTACAACGCATATCTTTGAGTGAAGAAATACTAGGTCCTCAACTGAGAACATCACACTACAGCAAGGACTTTCAAGTATACAACTGTTGTTCTGATACTTGTGGTTCCAAATCTTAGCGTTGAGAGTATTAGCCCTGTGTGGACTAATTGGAACATATTACGACCTGTGTGGGATAAAGAGAGTTCCAAAATAAAGCTTCAATCTATGTGAGAAGGAGTCAGTCAAAGAAGCCTACAGCCAATCTGAGTGAACGACTTAAAGTGACAATCAGCTGTATCAATTTGTGTGAACGATACAGTGACAGGTTTAGTCAAAATCACACAGTTGTGTATGTCTTGGTTTACTCCTGTATGGAGGATCTGTGGATGTTGAGGTGTTTACCTCGAACCATATTAAACTCAGTGTTATTACTTTTGATGTTTACTGTCTAATCTGCCTGTGATTTATCGTATACTTACTCTGAAAACCCTGTAAGCATCAAGTTACATGAACAATCTAGTTTCTCTACTTACAACAACTTGCATTAAGAGTTCGGCTACGCATAACAAACTTCGAAAAAGATTATGCTTATTCACCCCCCACTTTTAAGTTATTAGTATAATGTGACCAACACTCCTCTTGAATGACTATTTACATAAAATATCTGCTGGACTAGTGTGAAGAAAACCTAATGGGAGAAAAACTTCCAAACTGTTCGGATTGGAGCTTGTGACACGCATACATTGTTGCACCATACTGCTGTTAGGAAACATTTTTAGCAATATAGAATAATGAATTTGCTCCCCCTCATATCTTATTCTTTTATGAATATTCATGTGCTGCCTCAATAAGACCTCACGGGACAAAGACTGAGTGATCATAAAAGTATAAGGTCCTCCGTATATAGACATTCTTATAGGGATATCCACCTTGTCAAGAAAACTTTGTGGAAAAAACTTAATCGAAGGAAATAAATACAACTACTCCTTCTAACTTCCAATCTTGAGGAATAATTGATCTCTCTAACATCCTCATTATTCCATGAATGCCTCGTCAAAACCTTATTAGGAAATATCCGGTGGAAAAATTCCTAATGAAGGAAAGAATATACATTATTCATATTATTACGCCATCCTAGTTGCCTCGTTAAAAATCTTGCTAGGAAAACCCAATGGTATAAAACCTCAACTAATAGAAAAAGAGCGCAATGCGTATATTATATAGATATGCTTCAGGCATTTTCATTTCAAAAATCCTCCGCAGATTAGCATGGGTATCATATTCAGTGCAAGTTGCAATCTCGAACTCATAAGTTGATGAGACATGTCATCTCTTCTGGAGATTTCATATAAGTTGTGGTTAAGCTCATCAACCATTCTCAACTTTCTTCATGTATTGCAATAATTTCATATAATATTGAGAGATGTTGATAGTAAGACTTACTTCATAGATTTTCAGTGACAATTTTATTTAGCTCTCCAGGAGTTCTAATTAAGTTTAAATCATCAACTTATACTGCTATAATTGCAAACTCATTATTTATCTTCTTTATGAAAACTCCGGATCAGACAACATTATTATATATCGTTTCTCCATCTGAACCAAACATTACTTATAGATCACGTGTGGAAAAGAAATATGCTTGATAATATCTTCTTCGATGTACCATTATTCAGGTGAACTACAAATACCGCATTGTCTTTATGCAAATAGTTGGGAGAACTTCATTCTTCTATTATAGCACAAGATTCTTTCAGATCTAGTGGGTGATTGATCTTATTTCAACGCATTCTCAATGCATTACTAATGCAGAGAATATATAAATGAAAATATATTTTTTCTTGTAGATAGCGTTGAAGTCTCCAATACCTTTGTTAATACTGACCATTATATAATGAATTAAGCCTTAGTTATATATTAGTTCATATAGAACTAGTAAGATATATGAGTGCAACAATTGTACTCAGATGTGGTGCTTGTGGACCATGAATCTCTTCATCATCATTTGATATAAAGGTGCCTTTAATAGGATCAAGTGACTGATCAATCATTTTGATGAGCTTGTTTCATCCGTGTAAATGGCTTTAATACAAGTGTTTGTAATCCAAGACATATTGTAGATATTTCAAACTTTTCGGTCTCAAATTATCTTCTCAAATATTAAAGTTTCAGTTGGATCTCTTCTGGAGTTCCAACAAATCTAAGATCATTCATACCAATATATGGTGTTAAGTCATTAATATACGTTTCTTTAGTCAAATAATATTGACTAAGAGTCTAAAACGGTTATTTCAAATTCAACTTTACTATTTGGATTTATATAAAGACTCTTACAATTTGAAGGAGTACATATATTTAGATTTTTATTCATATGCTTCACGCATATCAAATCCTTCTAGGATTTCATGTATCCGTAAGATAAATTTTTCATGTACTTCTAATCTCACTCAATATCTATATATGATTCAATTCATTAGTGTCTTATAAAAAGATATAATCATTATAAGCACTTTTGATTACAAGTCGTGCTTTATATCTCATGTTTGCATGAGTAATGTTTAAAATTGTTGGTAACTCTTCAAGAGTTCCAATTATCATAATCATATAAAGTATGAATATTAATCAATATTCAACGAACTTTACTCAAGATGCTATTTCGGGCTAGACGCCAAATAACAAAGTATTAACATTAATCAAAATCATATTAGATTATTTTGTCTATGACCAAATATTTTATTTTGGAGATTAATCAACATTCCGATATTACTCAACCTAGATCCTTATGATCTTATTTGTATCGAGTGTTATTCTTAACTCTATTGACATAGGGTCCAAATTTCATTATAACAAAATTCATAAAATGTTCTATAATTTAATTCTCTTTAAGAGTATGCTCTTCGAGAGCGACGTCTTTAGGACGTTGAATTTCGTCACTAATGTTTCTTTTTGATCTCGTGAGATATATATAATATATTTCTCACCATTTAGCTGGGCTAGTCATAAACTCAAAATAGCATATTGAATAAAGTTTATTCAGACCATAAATTATTCAAATATGTAAACTTTAGGTTTACTGTAATGATGATTCTAATTCAAAAAACGAATAAAGACAACTATGTCAGCCTCGAATCGTTCTTAAAATAAGTTTGTGACATAATCAACCTTTATTTTATTGAATTTATAATACGATAATCTACTTCAAGAGATATCAATAATATTCGATTTTTAAACATTAAAATATAGTAGTAGTTCCTCCTTTAGGGAGAAATATTACATCATTCAAGAGCAATTATTTTTCTCAACTGTATATTTATGCTTTATCAATGATACAAGTATCATCATCAATATTATATGTAATAAGTATCATTATTACACTTCTTCCAGTAGAAAGTGCAATGATAGTTATGCAATTAATCCAATATCTATAGGATGTTGAGGAAAATTGGTCAACTCACACTAATATAATTTTAAGTGTATCAATGTACTTCAGGAAATTCGCTAATGATTTATGATATTTATCATACAAGATGTATAAATTTGCACTAATATCTTCAGGATATATATCATAAATAAACATATACTTAAATAAAATACAAAGATAATGTAAACAAACTTTTTCATTACAAATGGGATTTTAAACATGCAAATACTGAAATTATTGGGATTAGTAGACTTTTGGTCTAGTAAGTGATAAATTTTATATATCATTGTATCTTTTTAAATTGTATCTTTCATTTGTCCCATTTGTTATCTTTTTAAAGACAGATTCTCTAATACCAATTTCTTTTTAAAAATTGTATCTTTCATTTGTCCCATTTGTTATCTTGGTGTACATGTTTCAATGGATATTTTAAACACAATAAATTATTTAGAGACTTAAAAGGTAATAGTACATAATAGTCACCCTTTTAGGGAGAATATAGTGGTTTTTCGGGAATACTTGATAGTTTTGCACTATCACTTATAGTATTGTTTTTGGACTTGGAAAAATATCAATTATTTGTACATGTTTACACTATGATGAGATTATAAATTATGACCACAATTTAATCTCAAGAACTTGACATTCGATTCACATAAAGAAGAAATAAAATAAGCCAAGAATTTTAATGATGCAAATATTTTCAGGATGTTTAACCTTATCACGAATTATACAACAAAGGTCAATTAAAATCATACTTCGTGTATGAAATCAATGATATCATCTCACATATTGGTAAACACTCATAATATAATAAAATATTAAACCACAATATATAAAATTAGATATTTTATATATAATATTAGAATTGTTCTTTTCTTGTTCTTATCATTAACAGTTGATAATATTCACTTCAGGAGATAAAATCTATAAGTAATTATTCACTATAAGGATAATATCCACTCCAGGAGATAATTACTACGTATTATTAATATTTGAGCTATGTAATATCGAAGTTTATTATTAAATATTATTCACTTTCAGAAACAACCATCAGTAAATGTGATAGAAATATTTACCCACCCATTGATCTTGATGCCATTAGAGCATAATCAAATTATGATTGTGGAGTATATCATATTTTATACAATCTCGATTGAGAATATTCTCAAATTATGTTCATATTTTTTATTTGAGATATATAAGTTATATTTTCCTTCGGCGATAACATTATGCCATATATCACTCTTCCATTAAAATGTGCTTATCAAGAGCATAATGATTTAATTATGTCAGTGGCATATTCAAAATTTTCAAATCGAGGGTGCAAATCATACCACAAATAATTATAAGCGTAAGGTACTTTTAACGTTAAAAGTAGTACATGCCAAAATCGTAAAGTACTAACCATTAATTTAGAATTTAAGGTTTAATAGTGGATACCTTAAATTAATAGATGAGAGACGAATAGGAGGCACAGTGAGCTCAAGGATTGTATTGTATCGTGATGGTGGCGGTGGCACGATGCAGCGTTTCGAGTCTTCCGACGGCGTCATGACAAGAGATTTGATCAGATGTCGGCGAGTTCATAACCTACGTTCTCTTGAGACTATTTTGTTTTCACAATTTCCCGTATGGTAGACAGTTATGTTTCACAAATATTTTATTTTAATAATCTTTTGGATAATAAGTATTGTTGAATCGTATTTCTTTCAAATACAATGAAATATGATCTGATAAAAGATTTCTAGATCATCATATTATTACTAATATATGATGCATATTGGAACATGAAATTTAATAACTAAAGAATATATTTCTATTTTTTTTTTCTCTCCAAATCATCATATGCAAGAAAATTTTCGATGGGGTAACCAAAATTATTGAATTTGTAGATCTGTCAAAAAGGTGTTGTAAAAATTTCATGCTGATCTAACAGTTAACAAAGCGGGAAAGGAGATTTTGGCGTGGTCACTCAATGTAGAAAATTTGCTCGTGTTTTTTTTCCTTTTTTTAATGAATTTTCAAAAATCGGAGAGGAAGAAGAGATCTATTGATCGTGCTGATAATGTGTTATAAACATTGAGTGAAAGAAGAAAATATGAGAGAAAAGGAGAGACTAATGAAATTGTGTATTCATTATGAATGATATACGTCTCTATTTATAAGTAGAAATCTAGGATTTCAAGAGCATATGAGTCATTTACTAAATACCTTACTTATTTACAACAATATATATATACTTTAGAAATAGAAACGAATAAGTTGAATATAAGTAGTCAAAAAGCATTGCAACGGCTACAAGGAAAAAGCTCAGAGATCGTGACCAATATATATCCGAAGATTTGAAACTGAGCAATCACCGGTGCGAACATACTTTCAAGCGATCAAAGAATTCAAGCAATCAAAAAGAAATCTATAGCATCATGAAAAGAGCAGTTCTAAAAGTTCATACTTAAAGAAGCTCTTAGTTGGAGAAGACACAAACTCTTGTCTATAATCCTGAGTTCGGGGTACTTCACTGGTTGAAGTTAGAGACTGTAAAGGCATCCGAGGATCGAGGATCAAGAGGTGCAAGGCAGTCAAGAGTGGTACAACGGCACGGATTTCCACTGGTTGGAAGCTGTTGTAGTTTTGTTTGAATCACTGTAATATTTATCACTGGTTGAGAATTATAGTGAATTCATCTCCAACTGGTTTGGAGAAAAGTGGATTAGTAGAGGATTACCCCACCTCTGAGACCACTATAATCGCCTGCGTTCTTTACTGTTTTATTACATCATACTTTAACTGCTGCATTCATTGTTAAGTGTTTCATTAGTTGCTTTCTATTCGTCATCAGCTGAATTCCGCATATAGTAAAGAACAAACGACTCCAAGTCATTTGTTTACCTATCAGCTGAAGAAACTCACTCTTCGCAAAAAAGGAGTATAAGAGTTTCTACAAGTCTATTCACCCCCCCTCTAGACTTGTACCTGGACGACTTGTGACCTACAACCATGCTCTAGGAGCTTGCTTAAGTCCATACAGTGCTTTCCTTAGCCTGTATACTAGGTCTTCGCCTTCTGGATTGACAAACCCTGGTGGTTGTTCAACATATACTTCTTCAGCGAGGTATCCATTTAGGAATGCACTTTTGACGTCCATTTGGTATACAATGAAGCTCTTATGGGCGGCAAAGGCTAAAAATATCCTAATAGCTTTGTTAGATGTATTTTTATGCGCTTAATCATCATTATTTTATACCCATTTTTAGTTTAAATCTGCGTAAATGAGCTTTTAATGCATTAGCTTTATATGTTTTGAAGGAAATTCGAGTCCGGGAGCTTAAACGAAGAAAAACGGGCCAAAACGACATTTTTTGGTCAGGAACTGCGGTACACAGACGCTGGGCCACGGCACAGGAGGTGCCCAGAAGGACCCGGTACAAACTGTACCGGGGGCCACGACACGCAAGCTCTTAGCCGCGGCCCGTAAGGAGAAATTTTGCCCAGGCCTGGCCGCATGAAGACAGGGGCCGCAACACACTAATGCCGGGCCGCGGCCCGCCGCGCAGGATTCATACTCGCAGTTCGCAATTTCAGCGGTTTGGAAGCCCGTTTCTGGACCTAATTTCTGGACGCATTTTTGAGGCAGATGAAATATTATAAAAAGGCATTAAAGGTTAGAAGATATTATCATCAAAAACAGAAGGAGAAAATACCGAGGAGCAGAGAGCAGAAGCTAGAGAATGGAGGAATTCAAGTTCTCCAATTGTGTTTGATTTTTCTTATACTTTTTTTTAATTCTTTATGTATTATTTTCTAGCATGTCGGGCTAACCCTATTCTAGGATTGTGATGAAGCCAAGATTTTAACGTATTAACTCTTGAATTTTGCATTATTAATATAATTCCCTTTTCTATTGAGTTTTCCCCAATTGTTCTTAATGCGTTCAATTATGCGGCCTATGATTGAATTATTCTGATTACGCAACTCGAATCGGGAGAGGAGAGTTAGTAGGAAAAATTGGTGAGAAGCGTTTTATCTTGTGATATAGGAATATACTCATAGGAATTACGTGGTCCGTCTGAAGATTTCGTACTTTTTGCCTATTGTCGAATTAATTCACCTAGGAATAGAGTGATTTATTCGCCTTAGAAAATTCTACTGACCTCGGGAGAGGCATTAGAGTATCTTCGAAATCTCCGCCTTCAATAAATTGGGTAATCGCTTAATTTATATAAATCAAGAGTAATTCGGATAAATCGAGGCGGATTCTCAATCCTAGATTATTCTCATATTTGATCTTCTTTCTTTGAACCATCGATTTTATTAGTTGTTTTAGTTTATCACTTTATTAGTTTTCTTTAATATTCCTTGCACCACCAAATTCGATCGTTCAGATAAAATTAGAATACAAATAAATTGGTAATTAGTAAGTCAGTCCTCAAGGGAACGATATCTTACTTATCACTTTATTACTTGCTTACGACAACGTGCACTTGCGTTCACCGAAATACGTAACAAGGTTTTGGTGCCGTTGCCGAGGACTGATTGTTTTACTAATATCAATTTCAGTATTTCTAATCTTAATTTGAACATTATTTTATTTTTTATGTAAATTTTTTTATTTGTGTTCCTTTCAGGAGTTTCGTTTAGTACATGAGAAAATTCGGTGATGAAGGTCTATTACCTTTGGATACTGAACTATAGCGCACTTTGCGGAAAAACAAGAAGGAAATACGTGAGCTATCAACAAAAGATACCATGGCCGATAACACAGAAAATCAAGGGGTGGACAACCCTATTCAGCAAGCTCAACCGGCATTGGCACTCCGGGATTTTGCATTGCCTCAAATCAACGCGAATTTTTCGGGGATTCGGCGCCCAACTGTCCAAGCAAACAATTTTGAGATTAAGCCAGCTATAATCCAGATGGTACAAGCAAGCCAATTCTGCAGACTAGCGAATGACGACCCTAATGCTCATATCGCATCCTTTCTCGAGATATGCGATACGTTCAAGAATAATGGAGTTTCTGATGATGCCATTCGTCTACGGCTTTTCCCATTTTCTTTGAGGGATAAAGCCAAGTTTTGGTTGAATTCACTTCCGCCGGGCTCTATCACGACTTGGGCGGAGTTAGCACAAGCCTTTTTGGCTAAGTTGTTTCCGCCGGCAAAGACAGTGAGACTTCAGAATGAAATAATGACCTTCAGGCAATTTCAGATGGAATCGCTTCATGAAGCTTGGGAGCGATACAAGGATTTACTAAGAAGATGCCCACACCATGGAAACGTGTAATTGGTGCAACGGGTATCATCCTGTAGGTCACAAGTCGTACAGGAATAAGTCTAGAGGGGGGGTGAATATACTTATTGAAACTCTTAAACTCTTTTTCACAAAGAGTAAGTTTCTTCAGCTGATGGATAAACAAATGACTTGGAGTCGTTTGTTCTTAATACGTGCGGAAATCAACTGATGATGAATATAAAACAACTAATGAAACACTTAATGATGAATGCAGCAGTTAAAGTATGATGCTATAAAACAGTAAAGTACGCAGGCAATTATAGTGGTCTCAGAGGTGGGGTAATCCTCTACTAATCCACTTTTCTCCAAACCAATTGGAGATGAATTCAGTATAATTCTCAACCAGTGATAAATATTACAGTGATTCAACCAAACTACAACAGCTTCCAACCAGTGGAAATTCGTGCCGTTGTAACACACTTGACTGCCTTGCACCTCTTGATCCTCGATCCTTGGATGCCTTTACAGTCTCTTAACTTCAACCAGTGAAGTACCCCGAACTCAGGATTATAGACAAGAGTTTTTGTCTTCTCCAACTAAGAGCTTCTTCAAGTATGAACTTTTTAGAACCGCTCTTTTCACGATACGGTATTTCGTTTTTAGATTGCTTGAAAGCTTTGATCGCTTGAAAGTATGTTCGCACTGTGTATTGTTGTATTGTATATTTGCTCAGCTTCAAATCTTCAGATATATATGGGTCACGATCTCTGAGCTTTTCTTCATAGCCATTGCAAATCTGTAACAAATCTGTCCGTTGGAGGGAGACTTCTTTGTTTATTCTTTTCTGAACGTTGCAAGGCTGGATTCCCATTATTTTAATCTATCTTCCGACCGTTGTGAAGACTCTGCATGTGATGCGCCGAATCTTTGGAATATAATACGATTAAAGTCTTCAAGGTGGGTCTGGATAGCTTATTTAAATCATATCTTTTGCGGGAATCACTCCAATTTGTCTCTTCACGTTGCATGTGACTTTCCGTAATACTTGACTTTTCAATGCATGCTGACGTGGACTTGGAGTACTTGGCTGATCTCGACTAGGCTGATGAGCAGTTAACTTCTCTGCAGTCTGGACCTCTCTGATGTTCACTGTTTAGGACTTGTCTGATCAGATGACTTGTCTGAGGTAACTTGACTGCAGTCTGGTCAAACATTCCTGATGATATTTGTTGACCAGAACTACTCTGACTTGACTCGGCTGTACCTCCCTGATGAACTCAACTGATTTTTAATACTTAGCCGATTTTTAGCCTAACTTATTTTTGGCCTATAGACCTGGAACTAGCAGCCGTGGTGTTCGCTTTGAAAATTTGGCGTCGTTACCTTTATGGCGTCACCTTTCAGTTATTCACCAATCACAAGAGTTGAAGGATATATTTACTCACAAGGAGTTAAATATGTGACTGAGGCGGTGGTTGGAACTAATCAAAGATTTTGATATCGAGATCCTTTACCACCCGGGCAAGGCGAACGTTGTCGCCGACGCTTTGAGTCGTAAGTCCGTTCAAGAGCAGATGCTTGCTCGTTTAACAGTTCAGAAGGAACTTCAGCAGGAATTCCTTAGACCCGAGATCGAGGTCTGGCTTCAGCGAGTTCAGGGACAGCTTTGTATGTTAGAGATTTCATCGTCACTTGAGGAGGTAATAAGAGAGAATCAGAGTTCAGACCCTTCATTGTTGCGCATCCATGAAGATGTGGCTCAGGGGAAAGCCCCTGGATTCGTGATCCACGAGGATGGATTTTGAGGTTTAAGAACCGGTTGTGCGTACCGGCGAATGACGAGTTGAAAAACTCTATTTTGAGAGAAGCTCATGCTACCCCTTATTCTGTTCATCCGGGTCCAAGAAGATGTACAAGGACTTGAAACAAAATTACCGGTGGAGTAATATAAAGCGAGAAGTCGCAGAATTTGTTTCGAGATGCTTAACTCACAACAAGTTAAGATTGAACATCGGCGACCGCGGTTATGCGAAAACCTCTCCCTATTCCGGAATGGAAGTGGGAAGACATTTCTATGGATTTCATCACGAGTTTGCCGACGAGTCGTCGTGGCATGAATGCGATCTGGGTGATTGTGGACCGCTCAACTAAATCAGCTCATTTCCTTGAGATCAAGGATTTGTGGAGTCCCAAGAGACTGGCCCAGTTGTTCATCAAGGAGATAGTGAGACTGCACGGTACTCCTAAGAGTATCGTTTCCGATCGTGACGGACGATTAGTATCCCATTTTTGGAAATCAGTTCATCGTGCTATGGGAACTCAGCTTAATCTCAGTATTGCCTTTCATCCTCAGTCCGACGGACAATCAGAGAGAACTATTCAGACATTAGAGGACATATTGAGGGCATGCGTTCTAGATTAGTGGACGATTGGGAAGCCCAACTACCACTGATCGAGTTCACGTATAATAATAGTTGGCATGCCTCCATTAAGATGGCACCTTACGAGGCCTTGTACGGTCGTCGTTGTCGATCTCCTTTGTGTTAGGATGACTTGTCAGAATCAATCGGCACCGACGCAGCGGATAAAAGTACAGTCCGATATATGCATTTACATTTGTAATATCCGGATTTATTACAGTGTATTTCATCTGTATTCAAACCATGTATTATTTCGGATTGGTGATTTTGATTATTGGAGTATGATATTTAGTGCATTAATATCATTATGCATAAGTATAGAAACATGCAAAATTGCTCAAGCAACCTTGTGATAGCGCACGCTAAGAATGTATCTTAACGCGCGCTATCGGGCCATTATTAGCGCACGCTACACAGGTAGGAGTAACGTGCGCTAAGAGCTCAATTATTGAGCGGGACGGATAACACATGCGCCAAATACATGGGTCCGGATGAGATTCCCGCTGACGCACCCGGACAAATTCTGAAGTCAACCATTATTAGCGCACGCTAAGGGATGCTTAGTAGCATGCGCTAACTTGTCAATAATGCAGAATATTATAAATGAGACATCAACCGTGTTAGCTTGCATTTCTTTCGTCTATTCCTCAATCTTGAGAATTCTGAGAGTTGTAGTAATACTCCTATACACTTAGAACACATATTGTTGGTATTATACATTGGTTATCACTTGAGAATGCTCATGGAAGTGGAATAGCACCTTGGAGTGGCATACAACCAACCGGAGTGGGATTCTACCTTACGGTTCAGTGATTTTCGTCATTTTAAGGTATGTTCAATCTATCTCCAGACTTAGAGTTGGATTCTAACGATTTGGATGATCATGTTAACAAGATATGGATTTTCATAGATGAATTATCCAAGTATATCATGTTTGGGATAGTGAGATGAATAAGCCTTAAATACCCTGATTATAATCATCATGATTCGAATCTTAGTACACTGAATATGTGAAGAGAAGCTTCTATCATTGGTAAACCGAATCTAATAGATGATTTCATAGTAATCTTGGACTAGACGTTAACATCCTTATTGTAAGATAAATCTTAAGGTTTGATCATGGAAGGATTTATCTAGTATATATAGGACGTTTATCAACTTCAGTATGATAACATGGATCAATATAGAGGTGTTGACATCAACCGTTTAGCTTTTCGAATTGTCGTATGAAGATTTGAAGTCGGAATAGAATATGATTTTATATTGGTATGCATATCCTTGAATCCGAAGTTGTCTTTATCCGTAAAATCATTCGTAAGAGTAAGAACTTGGTATTCATGGAAGTAACATGAATTATCACGAAGGATTTCATTTGTTTCGTTCATGGCAAGAATAGCCATCTTTCGGCGATGGCGCCATGCAGAGATAGCGCACGCTATGTTATGCAGTTTAACGTGCGCTATCGAGCACTAGTTAGCGTACGCTACGTTTGGTACGTAACGTACGCTAGACCATCAGACGAGTCAGTTGGCTGGATAGTGAAGTACTGACCATGCATCGTTAGCGTGCGCTAGGCTTTGTTGTTTGCGTGCGCTATCGGGCAGACATAACGCACGCTACACAGAGTACTTAGCATGCGCTAAGCTATTCGGGCAGATTGCAGTTTATGAACTTTTGACCGTTAATCGAATTGTTAAACATTCATACGACGTGAGATAAATCCTATATCATTTCTTTTGTTAAGGTTTGGTCTCGTTACGTGATTGATTGAGGAGGACGATCTTTGAGTATTCATTTTCGTGGAAGTATTGTTATTGTCTCCAAATCGAGGCAAGTACCTTAATTGTTTTATGTATTGTTGTTATACATATTGTCGTGCATGTATGTCGTTATTGTGTGTCCACCTCGTGTTGGTCCGACGGGATCATCGGGGGATCTATGCTAGCGTCATACTGGATCATCGGACGGGTTTTTCCACCACGGGTTGGTCTGACGGGATCATCGTGGGTTCTAGGCAGTGAACGCTGGATCGATGGAATTACCATGTGTATGTATTGATATCATGTTGTGATTATCAGTTGTGTATGTTATGTTTGAGTTTCTCGTAGGAGGAGACTCGTTGGTATTTTGTCGTTTACGTTATTATTATTCACCGTGAGATATGAATAATATGTTGTGGTACTTGTACTAGCATCGTTGTGCTAACCCCTTCGGGGGTGAACATTTTGTTTGTGTTCAGGATCCAGGAGAGCGGGGAAACAACCACTGGAACTGTATGACGACGAGGGTGCAGAGTGATGTCCCGACCGGGTTTATTTATCTGTTGTTTATTCGTTATTTCAATAAGTACTCGAGTACGAAGTCGTTTGTGATGATTTGAATTTGGTGATGTAATATTGAGTTCTGTTGGACAATTGTACTATTTCTGTATTTTGGTCAGAACTGATGTACTGTAATTCCGTTATTTCCATTCGTCAGTACCTTTTTATACTTGTTCAATTCTTCAGCCTTGTAAATCCTTATGTAAAGGATTTACGGCGCTGTAATATTCCCGAATATATTGGGGGTGTTACAGAATATGGTATCGGAGCCAAGATTATGGATATCTTGGCCGTTGGGTTAAAATAGGGGTCATTTATGTCTTTTGAGATAACCGGCCGTGAATGACATCACTGCACTGCCTACGTCTTCATGCGAACAGTGGTTGTAAGTTCCTAAACTCTATCTCGTTCTTTACATATTGTATCTCTTTATACTCGAATATTAGAACGATGTTGTTTCCTGTATATTGAGTATTTATGCTTACAGTATGTTGAGAGGCGGACGTGGACGTGGTCGCGGTCGTCGACGCGGACGGAGAAATGCCGAAAGGGAGGCGTCGCCTTCTAACCAAGCCAGTCATAGCTCCGGCGAGCCGCAACAATCTATTAATAATGAACCAGATCCTGCTGTACCAGAGATCCTTCGTCAAGTGGTGAACTAGATGACTCAGTTCGCCCAGGTCGTGGACCGAATGCAAGTGGCGGTAGGATTACAGCAGGGAGAGAGACAGCAAGGGATCCCAGATATGGGAAATCGAGGTGACCGGTGGCTGCAGGAGGTAGCAAAGATGCAACCACCCAAATTCGACGGTATTTCTGAGACTCCCACCTGGGATCATTGGTTAAAGGAGCTAGAGAAAATCTTTGCCGGAATTAACTGCCCTGACGACCGGAGAGCCTCTATCGCTCAGTATTTTCTGATAGGGGAAGCGTCCGAATGGTGGGAAGCCATCCGGCCTGTGGACCATGATGCCGATTGGACAGAGTTTAGATTGATGATGGAAGCTCAGTATTGCCCTCGTCCGGTGAGGGAAGCCAAAGTTCGGGAGTTTTTCCGCTCGCCTTCCGATGTGCCGATCCTGCAATCAAGACATTTAACCAAGAATGGCATTTGTTCGACATCCGGTCGTAATGTATGCGTAAATGATGATTCATTTCGACATGAGAATGAAACCAAGTCCAGAGGTACATGTCCGGATTCGAATGTACCACACTCCGCCAATACCAGGATAAGGCGTTGGCATATGAGATCAAGGAAGCAACCATGGAGAAATTTTCGTAATCCAAGAAATGAAAGTCTCTCGTACTTTTACGAGCACAAGAACAAGTGGGGCCCGTAAGGCCCAATCATCCTTTCACTCTTTCAAGAAACCTCCGCACCTGACTAGGAGCGGAAAGAATTTCGGGCGACATCAACTATTACCGATGTTACCAGAAATGCTTTAATCGCCCAGACGGGGCACTATCGACGGAATTGCCCCCTTCCTGCCGTGATTTGTTTTGATTGTGGACGAGAGGGACATCGGGCGGTGTTTTGTAAAGAGGCTGCAAAGTCTTTCAGAGCCCGTACACCACAGCCAGTCCAGAAGGAGGCCAGTATTCCACAGACGCGGCAAAGTGTTCAGATGCCTCAGAATTTTGGCCGTGGGCGAGGCAGAGGACAATGGGACCGAAAGGGGACACCGAGTGCCGGATCTGCTCCCCCACGTCTGTACGAGATGAGGAGGACAGACGATCGATGTCTTTGTCACATCGCATCTTGCCCGATCCTTTCCCAGCCAGTTAACGTTTTATTCGATACAGGAGCTACACATTCTTTCATATCTTTGTCTTGTGTAAATCGTTTGAATATTTCCGGTTTTCATGCTTGTGAACCTTATGTTGTTGGTTTACCGAGTGGAGAGAGGATTGTCGGAAATTTAGAAACTAGAAATTTCCCTGTATCATTTGGGGGCAGAGAGTGGCTCTCAAACCTGATCGTGATAGAAATGCAAGGAGATGACCTGATACTCGGAGACGATTGGCTTAATCGATATGGAGCAATTGTGAACTACCGAAGGAGGAATATCTCGTGATCGCCGACGATGGTTCCGAGATTCTGTTTGAGGATGGAAACCGAAGCTCGGGAAATTGATCAAGGCGATGAAAGTGTCAAATTGTTGAAACAGGTCTGCATCGGATGCGGTGTTACGCAATGAAGAAAGAAGACGAAATTGTGGAACTCTCATCCATTCCTGTTGTGAACGAATTTCCGGATGTGTTTCCTGACGAGTTACCTGGACTACCTCCACGAAGGGATGTGGAATTTACCATTGGTGGAACCCGGAGCTACACCAATTTCCAAGGCGCCGTATCGTATGGCACCTACCGAAATGTACGAATCAAGAAGCGGTGGAGGAGTTCTTGGACAAGGGCTATATTCACCAAGCGTTTCACCCTGGGGAGCGCCAGTTCTCTTTGTCCGAAAGAAGGATGGATCGCTCCGATTGTGTATTGACTATCGAGAGCCGAACAAGATGACGATTAAGAACAAGTATCCGTTGCCACGGATTGATGATTTGTTTGACCGATTGCAAGGGGCAACAGTATTTTCTAAGATTGATCTGAGATCGGGATACCATCAACGAGGATTAAAGAGTCGATGTTCCGAAATCGCTCGTAACTCGCTACGGGCATTATGAGTTTGTAGTGATGCCGTTTGGTCTCACTAACGCACCTGCTGTATTTATGCAATTGATGAACCGTGTGTTCATTGAATTTTTGGACAAATTTGTGGTCGTATTTATTGATGACATCCTAGTGTATTCTAAGAGTCCGGAAGAACATGCGCAGCATTTGCGGATTGTATTGGGACTTTTGAGAAACGAACAATTGTACGCCAAACTTTCTAAGTGTGAATTCTGGCTAAAGGAAGTAATGTTCCTCGGCCATGTGGTGTCAGCTAGAGGAGTCCGAGTAGATCCTCAGAAGATCGAAGCAATATTGGATTGGAAGCCTCCAAATAACGTGAAAGAGGTCTGAAGCTTCTTAGGACTTGCTGGATACTATCGTCGATTCGTGGAAGGGTTTTCTAAAGTCTCCCGCCCACTTACTCGACTTCTGCAGAAAACTCAAAAGTTTGAGTGGAATGAATCATGTCAGATTAGCTTTGATGAATTGAAGAAGAGATTGACGAAGGCACCGATTCTATCACTTCCGCAGGAACCAAGGATTCATAGTTTACAAGTGATGCTTCAACCAAGGACTTGGGTGCGTGTTGATGCGTAATGATAAGGTGATCGCTTATGCGTCGCGACAACCGAAACCTTATGAAGTGAATTACCCGACACATGATTTGGAGCTAGCGGCGGTGGTTTTTGCCTTGAAGATCTGGAGGCATTATCATGACGGACTCACCGGATCTTTACGGATCATAAGAGTCTCAAGTATATATTGATCGAAAGAGTTGAACATGCGGCAAAGAAGATGGTTGGACGATTAAGGACTATGACTTGGAGATTTTATATCATCCAGCAAAGCGAATGTAGTGGCCGATGCACTTAGCCGCAAGCCTGTCTCTATTCGAGATCTTGGAGACGCCGACATCCCAACTTAGCCTCCAACGAGAGATGATTCGTGAAGGAATTGAGGTATGGTTACAAAGAGTCCAAGGACAAGCATGCGTGATGGAGATAACTTCATCTTTAACCGAAGAAATCAAATCTAGGCAGTCGGATGATCCTCGATGGTTCGGTTACATGATGAAGTGATCAAAGGAAAGGCCCGGATTCATAATTCATGACGATGGAGTTTTGAGATTTCAGAACCGACTCTGCGTTCCCGATGTTGATGTTCTGAAACAGACGATTATGAAGGAAGCTCATAGTTCGCCCTATTCTATCCACCCGGGCACCAGTAAAATGTATAAGGACTTGAAGCAGAACTTCTGGTGGGGCAACATGAATAAAGACGTAGCGGACTATGTTTCGAAATGCTTGACTTGTCAGCAGGTTAAGATCGAGCATCAACGGCCTGCTGGAATGTTGAAGCCGCTCCCGATTCCTGAATGGAAGTGGGAGGACATATCGATGGACTTCATCACTAATATGCCAAAAACCAGGATAGCAATGAACATGATTTGGGTGATAGTTGATCGTTTAACCAAATCGGCTCATTTTCTAGGCATTAAGGATACGTGGGGACCAGAGAGGTTGGCACGAGTCTTTATTTCGGAGATAGTTCGATTGCATGGTACGCCGAAAACCATTGTTTCTGATCGAGACGGTCGTTTTGTGTCTCACTTTTGGAAAGCAGTTCATAAGGCCTTGGGGACCGAATTGAACTACAGTACAGCTTATCACCCGCAGTCTGACGGACAATCTGAGAGAACTATACAAACGGTGGAAGATATGCTAAGGGCCTGTGCCTTAGATTGGTCAAACGATTGGGAAGTTCATCTACCGTTGATTGAATTTACCTACAACAATAGTTGGCATGCTTCTATTAAGATGGCACCGTTTGAGGCATTATACGGAAGGAGATGCAGATCGCCCCTATGCTGGGACGATTCATCGGACTTGATCGGAACAGAACCAGAGCTGATCGAACAGACTCGAGAGAAGATAGCCTTAATTCGTGAAAGGCTGTTGACCGCCCAGAGTCGCCAGAAATCCTATGCGGACGTACGTCGTCGCCCATTGGAGTTCAATACTGGAGACCATGTACTTTTGAAGGTTTCTCCTACCCGGGGAATCTTTCGTTTCGGAAGGAAAGGAAAGCTGAGTCCGAGATATATCGGACCATTTGAGATTCTCGAGAGAGTTGGGGAGTTGGCATACAGATTAGCATTCCCGCCGTCATTGTGCCATGTTCATAACGTGTTCCACGTATCCCAGTTGCGGAGATATATACCAGATCCCAGTCATATCATTGATTTCGGTGAGATCGAAGTCGCACAGGATGGGACGTTTGAAGAAAGACCAGTCAAGATACTCGAGAGTCGAGTTAAGCAACTGAGGAACAAATCAATCGTTTTGGTCAAAGTTCAGTGGTCACGTCATGGAACGGAAGAAGCCACTTGGGAAACGGAAGCTGATATGAAGTCTAGATATCCCGAGTTATTTTCGTCTTGAGTTTCGGGACGAAACTCCTTTTTAGTAGGAGAGTATGTAATATCCGGATTTATTACAGTGTATTTCATCTGTATTCAAACCATGTATTATTTCGGATTGGTGATTTTGATTATTGGAGTATGATATTTAGTGCATTAATATCATTATGCATAAGTATAGAAACATGCAAAATTGCTCAAGCAACCTTGTGATAGCGCACGCTAAGAATGTATCTTAACGCGCGCTATCGGGCCATTATTAGCGCACGCTACACAGGTAGGAGTAACGTGCGCTAAGAGCTCAATTATTGAGCGGGACGGATAACACATGCGCCAGCCGGGACATGGGTCCGGATGAGATTCCCGCTGACGCACCCGGATAAATTCTGAAGTCAACCATTATTAGCGCACGCTAAGGGATGCTTAGTAGCGTGCGCTAACTTGTCAATAATGCAGAATATTATAAATGAGACATCAACCGTGTTAGCTTGCATTTCTTTCGTCTATTCCTCAATCTTGAGAATTCTGAGAGTTGTAGTAATACTCCTATACACTTAGAACACATATTGTTGGTATTATACATTGGTTATCACTTGAGAATGCTCATGGAAGTGGAATAGCACCTTGGAGTGGCATACAACCAACCGGAGTGGGATTCTACCTTACGGTTCAGTGATTTTCGTCATTTTAAGGTATGTTCAATCTATCTCCAGACTTAGAGTTGGATTCTAACGATTTGGATGATCATGTTAACAAGATATGGATTTTCATAGATGAATTATCCAAGTATATCATGTTTGGGATAGTGAGATGAATAAGCCTTAAATACCCTGATTATAATCATCATGATTCGAATCTTAGTACACTGAATATGTGAAGAGAAGCTTCTATCATTGGTAAACCGAATCTAATAGATGATTTCATAGTAATCTTGGACTAGACGTTAACATCCTTATTGTAAGATAAATCTTAAGGTTTGATCATGGAAGGATTTATCTAGTATATATAGGACGTTTATCAACTTCAGTATGATAACATGGATCAATATAGAGGTGTTGATATCAACCGTTTAGCTTTTCGAATTGTCGTATGAAGATTTGAAGTCGGAATAGAATATGATTTTATATTGGTATGCATATCCTTGAATCCGAAGTTGTCTTTATCCGTAAAATCATTCGTAAGAGTAAGAACTTGGTATTCATGGAAGTAACATGAATTATCACGAAGGATTTCATTTGTTTCGTTCATGGCAAGAACAGTTTACTGCTCAGCAGTAAACTGCCATGCAGAGATAGCGCACGCTATGTTATGCAGTTTAACGTGCGCTATCGAGCACTAGTTAGCGTACGCTACGTTTGGTACGTAACGTACGCTAGACCATCAGACGAGTAAGTTGGCTGGACAGTGAAGTACTGACCATGCATCGTTAGCGTGCGCTAGGCTTTGTTGTTTGCGTGCGCTATCGGGCAGACATAACGCACGCTACACAGAGTACTTAGCGTGCGCTATGCTATTCGGGCAGATTGCAGTTTATGAACTTTTGACCGTTAATCGAATTGTTAAACATTCATACGACGTGAGATAAATCCTATATCATTTCTTTTGTTAAGGTTTGGTCTCGTTACGTGATTGATTGAGGAGGACGATCTTCGAGTATTCATTTTCGTGGAAGTATTGTTATTGTCTCCAAATCGAGGCAAGTACCTTAATTGTTTTATGTATTGTTGTTATACATATTGTCGTGCATGTATGTCGTTATTGTATGTCCACCTAGTGTTGGTCCGACGGGATCATCGGGGGATCTATGCTAGCGTGCGCTGGATCATCGGACGGGTTTTTCCACCACGGGTTGGTTTGACGGGATCATCGTGGGTTCTAGGCAGTGAACGCTGGATCGATGGAATTACCATGTGTATGTATTGATATCATGTTGTGATTATCAGTTGTGTATGTTATGTTTGAGTTTCTCGTAGGAGGAGACTCGTTGGTATTTTGTCGTTTACGTTATTATTATTCACCGTGAGATATGAATAATATGTTGTGGTACTTGTACTAGCATCGTTGTGCTAACCCCTTCTGGTTTGAACATTTTGTTTGTGTTCGGGATCCGGGAGAGCGGGAAACAACCACCGGGCGTATGACGACGAGGGTGCAGAGTGATGTCCCGACCGGGTTTATTTATCTGTTGTTTATTCGTTATTTCAATAAGTACTCGAGTACGAAGTCGTTTGTGATGATTTGAATTTGGTGATGTAATATTGAGTTCTGTTGGACAATTGTACTATTTCTGTATTTTGGTCGAATCGATGTCAGTAATTCCGTTATTTCCATTCGTCAGTACCTTTTTATACTTGTTCAATTCTTCAGCCTTGTAAATCCTTATGTAAAGGATTTACGGCGCTGTAATATTCCCGAATATATTGGGGGTGTTACAACATTGAAATAAAACGAACATCAAAATACATGATTCCCAACATAAGCTATAGCCAGTATCGTCCGGGATCCTCGACTCATCACGACCGCTGTCCATCGAAAATCATCTCTGCCTGAAAAAAAAAGTCCCACAACGGGGTCAGCCATAATGCCCGACAAATAACCGCAAATACATAAACATAAATATTCACATGCCATGAATCATGAGAAAGATAACCACAACTATAAGCTTACTACTTCCGGTTATTCCAATGATTCTCGTCAAATTCTCAATATCACAACATTACCGTATAATACCTCAATACCGAATACTTCCCCGTACACAATCCTTTATGTACGATTACCATAAAAACATATCTCTATTTGGATTTCCTTCCGAAACGCATACCATATACCAAGAATATCCAAATATCCTCAAAACCATCCGAATACTACAATCCTTACAGAAACTTCATTATTCATTCATTAATATGCTAACATAAAATACTTATGAAATGCAATTGAAATTACTTATCGAAACATTACAACCGAACAAGTAACAACTTGCCTCAAATATCCAGGTCGGTTGTTGTTACCAAAAATATTATCCGGAGATGATATTGCTGGAATGATCGAGTAACAAACAAATGCGAGAACACTTCCGTGGGAAAGTAAATAACACAAGATTTGCCGGGGTTGTTAGTCCCGGGCTTGAATGATCTCGCGAGATGTTATTAATATAACTACTTTGGGGTACAAATATTAATGTTAGATGCAATTACAATGAGTGTAAAGACTCTAGTTATCTTAGCTATAGAGCGTGAAGATTGCCCGAAGAACCAGATATGATGCTCTGTGAGTTCTTGCTTTTTATGTTCTGTATGCGTGAATGAGTTTTACTATATTGTCTCTGTGGTGTTTTTCACTCTCTCAGTATGTATGACTGAATTTCCGTCAAGTAATCTCACCGTCCCTATGTAATATCCGCAATTTTCGATTTTCGGTAAATTTCTTTTTTCGGTCGGAGTCCATTTTGACGACTCACTCATGACCGTTTCGTCATTCCGAGAATGATTAATTCTACACTTTTTGACATCTGAGTTCGTTTCGGTGTTTTTTTGTTGAGTTCCGTGCTTTTTAGCGACTTTTCCGCGCTTGAGTTCGATTCTTGCGAATCTCGTTCGAAACTGCTATTTCGAGTTTCCTGTAAGTCCGTTTAACTTTGTTAAACGTGTTGTGAACTTCGGTTTGGTTATTCGATCACGTATCGTGATTTCCGGGCGTTTTGGGCTATTTTGTAATTTCTTAAAAGTTACGGGTATCCGTATCTGTAATTGTTGTCTCGACCCGTTTCTTGGTCGCGTATGATTAATTATGATACTATGTTTTCATTTCGGGTCGTTGATGTTGTCCGCGAACTTTTCGTCGTGTTCGTTCCGTATGTTTTCGGAAATCGAGTCGTCGAGCCCTGGTGTTCGAGCACTGGCCGGACGGTTGCGGGACTAGCCGGACGATTGCGGGCACCAGCCGGACGGGTGCGGCAGGAACCGGCGTAGTGCACGCTACGACCGGAAGGCTACGCGCGCTAACCGGCAGGTGTAGCGCCTTCTCCAGTGCAGGCTGTGGAGTCACAGGGGTTCTGAATCGGTCGGAGCTCGGCGGTGGCGCACGCCATCGCCGGATGCTACATACGCTACGGCCGGCAGTAGCGCACGCTACGGCCGGAAGGCTGTGCACGCTACTCGGCGAGCAGTCTAGTCCGTAAGGCCTGGATCGCGGCACGGGCGATAGCGCACGCTAGCGGCTAGCGCGTCTAGTCCGCCCGATATAAATGTGGCTGAGCAGTCACATTTCATCTCGTTTTTCATTTCCTCTCTTTCTCTTCCGCGGCTGGAGACTTGGAGATCTTCGAGCCATGATGTTTGTCAACAAATCCATGAAGTTCTTGAGTTCATAACATAAATCAATCATCCGTTATCATCCTTTGATCCAGCGAATCAAGGTAATCTTCCTTAGAACCCTAATTTCGTGAATTTGGGAGTTTTTGCATTTTCGTCCGATTCGTTCCGCGTTGTTGATTAATTCATGATGAGTATGATTAATCTTGGTAGTATTCTTGTGTTTAACATCATTTAATCCATTGTTCTTCGTCGAATCGAAGTATATTTCTTGATTTCCTTCGAATTGACTTTTTGGGGGAATTGTCCTCGATCTCGTTTTTCATCCGTTTTTGATGGATCGATTATGGTTAAATGATGTTTTTAAACATATTCTATGGATTGTATATCCATATTTCAACTTGGAATTCCGTTTTCGTGATTTGACGGGATGAATCGTGTTCTTGGCCGTTTTGGGGGAAATCCTTGAACCTTCGTCATTTGTTCTTTGAATTCAGCGGCTTTGGGTCGTACTTTGGAATTCATTTTCTTTGTTATTATTTTCGTTCGTAGTTCATTGTTGTGGATTGTCGTTCGGTGGAGTCGGCGAGTTCGTAATCGGTTCGTTCGGTGGAGTTCGGTTTGTGAATTTCGTGGACGAGGTCGGAGGTAATACCCGTACTATTTTGACTTCGGTAGTTTCTCTTTCTCCAGTCTATCGATTCGCTCATGTTTGTTGATACTTTATGAACTTGTTCGGTATTTCAGTGTCATCGTCCGAACAAACTGTGATCTTGTTGTGGGTCGATCTGGTTATCGCTGTGACTTTTTCGAGTTCGGTTCGATTCTTGTGAACCTTGTTCGGAAGTGACATCATTTGGTTCTATTAGTTCTTTTATTCGAAGTGGATCGGATTTGGAACTCCTGTGTTTTTGACTCTGTCGACTCGTTTATGTTCGTTGAGATTTTCTGAGCTTGTCCTGCCCCTTATTTTTGTTTATCGAACGAGTGTGGTATCGTTTCGGAATAACTCGTTTGTCGTTGTGACTTTTCAATCGCTATTCCCTTTCTTGTGGATCTTATGGGAATGCATGTCTTGTAGTTCTCACCAGATCATCCTGGGAGTTGTTGTTTGAATTTTATTATCCTTCGTGTTTCGGACATGATTGTTCAATTTTTGTTGTCTCGATCGGTTGTTTGTTCGGTTTTTGTTCTCGTTTCGTGATTGTTGAGCATTCAGGCTCCTTCCTAATTCCCTTAAGTTCGGGAAATTGGTCTCGTTTTCGATCTTCCAACCCTTGGGTGGTGGAATTTCGTATTTGTTCAGTGATTGGCTCGCGTTTTAATTGATGTACCGTTGAGTCGGTCAATCATATTGATTTTCGTTCATTGTGTTTTGTGGTTGTTCGGATAATTGACTTGATTATATTATCCGTTTGATGACGCTTGTCATTTGTTGGTTTTATTATATTCCTAACGGCGACGTTGTGTTGGTCGTCGTGGAGCGTGTTTTCACACCGTATATTCCGTTGCGTTGTTTGTAACATTTCGCCGTTGGGCGTTAGTTACGCGTTTCTTGCGTATCTCGTTGAGTTTTCCTGGCGGGATATTGCTTCTCCCTACTTGTTTTAAGTTTCGGGACGAAACTTCTTTTAAGGAGGGTAGAATGTAATATCCGCAATTTTCGATTTTCGGTAAATTTCTTTTTTCGGTCGGAGTCCGTTTTGACGACTCGCTCATGACCGTTTAGTCATTCCGAGAATGATTAACTCTACACTTTTTGACATCTGAGTTTGTTTCGGTGTCTTTTTGTTGAGTTCCGTGCTTTTTAGCGACTTTTCCGCGCTTGAGTTCGATTCTTGCGAATCTCGTTCGAAACTGCTATTTCGAGTTTCCTGTAAGTCCGTTTAACTTTGTTAGACGTGTTGTGAACTTCGGTTTGGTTATTCGATCACGTATCGTGATTTCCGGGCGTTTTGGGCCATTTTGTAATTTCTTAAAAGTTACGGGTATCCGTATCTGTAATTGTTGTCTCGACCCATTTCTTGGTCGCGTATGATTAATTATGGTATTATGTTTTCATTTCGGGTCGTTGATGTTGTCCGCGAACTTTTCGTCGTGTTCGTTAAAATGCGTTTTCGGAAATCGAGTCGCCGAGCCACAGTGTTCGAGCAACGGCGGACGGTTGCGGGGATCGCCGGACGATTGCGGGCACCGACCGGACGGGTGCGGCGAACAGCGTAAGCGCACGCCTTCGGCCGGAAAGGCTGTGCGCTTAACGCGAGTGTAGCGCCGCTATCGGGCTTTAACGACGCCTTATCGGTGCAGACAATGGAGTCACGGGGTTACGGAATCGGTCGGGCTCGGCGAGTAGCGCACGCCATCGCCGGGCCAGCTGCGTCGCTACGGCCGCGAGTAGCGCACGCTATGGCCGGAAAGGCTGCGCCACGCTTCTGGCGGCGATCTAGTCGAGAAGGCCACCGATCGCGGCACGGGCGATAGCGCCACGCTAGCTCGGCGACTAGCGCGCGCTAGTCCGGCCAAAGATAAATGTGGTGGCAGTCACATTTCATCTCGTTTTTCATTTCCTCTCCTTCTCTTCCGCGGCTGGAGACTTGGAGATCTTCGAGCCATGATGTTTGTCAAGAAATCCATGAAGTTCTTGAGTTCATAACATCAATCAATCATCCGTTATCATCCTTTGATCCAGCGAATCAAGGTAATCTTCCTTAGAACCCTAATTTCGTGAATTTGGGGGGTTTTGCATTTTCGTCCGATTCGTTCCGTGTTGTTGATTAATTCATGATGGGTATGATTAATCTTGGTAGTATTCTTGTGTTTAACATCATTTAATCCATTGTTCTTCGTCGAATCGAAGTATATTTCTTGATTTCCTTCGAATTGACTTTTTGGGGGAATTGTCCTCGATCTCGTTTTTCATCCGTTTTTGATGGATCGATTATGGTTAAATGATGTTGTTAAACATATTCTATGGATTGTATGTCCATATTTCAACTTGGAATTCCATTTTCGTGATTTGACGGGACGAATCGTGTTCTTGGCCGTTTTGGGGGAAATCCTTGAACCTTCGTCATTTGTTCTTTGAATTCAGCGTCTTTGGGTCGTACTTTGGAATTCATTTTCGTTGTTATTATTTTCGTTCGTAGTTCATTGTTGTGGATTTTCGTTCGGTGGAGTCGGCGAGTTCGTAATCGGTTCGTGCCAACCTACTTCGGCCGATTCTCCGCGTTGTGGTTATTCGAGGCAAGTACCTTGCCCATACTTTTCTTATTTTATGGATATAATGATCGGTGATCGTCTTGGTGTGTTTGTTTGGTTGTTTGAAATGAAGTTTCAAAAGATTTTGGTTTGGCCTCGTTAAAGGCTCTCTTTCAAAACGCGTGTGTGTTTTGTAAACGTTGTGTTTTGGGAATTGATTATGATTTTATTATTTTAACGTTGGAGACTTGATGATATCCTTGTTGTTTAAAAGTTATGGAATCGTGTATTCCGTGTTTAATCATGTTATTGTGTTTTGAAGAGTTTGATAATGGTGTCGGATTAGAGGCCATCTCTAGTAAGTATTCCTGATGAACTTACATTCTTAGCATATTAGTATTACATGAGTAACGTGTGTGCGTGAATGCTCACTATGGGTTAGATCCGACGGGGTCTCGGTAGGGGTCCACGGAGGGGTGGATCCGCGAGCTTGCTTTTAACCACTATGGGTTAGATCCGACGGGGTCTCGGTAGGGGTCCACGGAGGGGTGGATCCACGGTTAATTGTGGTGCATTTTACAAATGTGGTTTGACTATGGCATTTCCGGAAATGAGTGCTTTTGAATGGTTTTCATGATTGCATGCATCGACTAAGTGTGTAAGAGGTAAGTGTTCGTTTGGCTTACTTGGCTAGGATGGCACTAGAGTATTTTGTTGTTTGTTTTGAATCCTTTATTTATGGATTTTGATGTTGGGAGACGAACCTTGTGGTCGTTCTTGTGTACTGTGAGTTGAGGAGATTTGGGGCTAAAATCCCAATGGTTTTGTAAAAGTCATTTTACGGATTTGGGGCTAAAATCCCAACGGTTTGGTAAAGGTTATTTTACGGAAAGTAAACCTTTGGGGACGGTGACCCCTTTTGTCTTTTGGATTTTGAAAAGTAGGATTTGATAATCCTAAATTGTTTTCTATTAAGACTCTCGATGGCATTCTAAACCGTTTTATAAATTATTTCCATTGATTTATGATATTTCGATTTTGAAATGTTTTCTCAAACTCTTGCCTCGGGAAGTACTTTTCGTTTCGTTTGGATCTTTGAGGATCCTTGGTTATTGTTATTCGTGGAATGTAAATGGTATGGCTCGTATTTGCACTTTGTTCTTGCACTAGCAAAACAGTGGAGTTTTGCTAACCCCCGAGTATTTGGGGGGTGGATATCTGTTTTTGCATTCAGGTTTTGGAGCATAACACAGGGTCGGCACGAAGGATGATGAAAGATGATCGATACTAATCACATGAGGAACCATACTTTGTTTATTGGTTCAGTTGTACTCTATTTTTCCGCTGCTATATTTTCCCGTTGTACGGGTGTGGTTGTATTTTGACCCCTGCGTGGGCATGAGTTGTATTTGAGTTGTATGTATTTGTTGAAAGACCAAATCGGTCTACTGAGTCATTTTAGCCTTAAAGGCATGATTGAGTTGTTATATGTTGTTACCAGCCTGGTAGATCCTTGAGGAAGGGTTCTACGGCGTGTAATATCCCTGAGCGGATTGGGGGTGTTACATAAATGGTATCAGAGCTTAGGTTGTGGAAATCTAGGCTGTCGGGTCAAGTCGTGTTGTTTAAGTCTTGTTTCGTCGGATTTTATCTGACTGAGTCGTGTCGCGACGCGTCGTCTGAGTTTGTTGGTCGTGATTAGTATCGTGGGGCGATCATCATCTTCGTGCGACCTGTGGAAGTAAGTCTCCCTTATTTATGTTGTGCCTCGTGTGACACGAGCTATTTTTATGATTATTTGTTAAGTGGTGGAATCGTTATGTGGATTTTGATTTCACAATATGTATTTAGTCGACTCTCGTATTTGATTTATACGAGGAGTGTCGTCGCTTGTGATGTCTTTTTATTGTTGTTTTTGTTTGTTGTTAATGATTTTCGAATCAATTTGCACGTTTTACAAGTTCTCTTGTGGAAGCTTAGTGCTTATACACGTACGACTTGTTCACTAGTCGGTGCGGGAGGGTCCTTAGAGACTTTGAATGGGGTCAGTGATTTTGTTCTGAATCCTAGGCGGTCTTCGACTCTGGTATTTTATCGTTTATCTCCGTTTAAAGACATGTATTGTCTTGATTTTAAATGTTTTGACGCGTGTACTAGGAGTTGTTTTAGTGAACGTCGATATGTGTGAGTTTTGGGCATTCTGGCCTATTGGATTTTTGAAAACCTTGAGTATCTTGGAAAAATAAATTTCGAGACATTCTTTTCAAATGAGTTATTTTCTTGTGGTATATCCTAGGTGCCACAATATATTTCAAAAAATTTCTACTTCGAGGACCAAAATGCTTTGAGATATTTTCAATGTTTTAGAAACACTTTTATTTAGACCCGAGGGTCGAATATTCTGAAAGTTTTCACTAAGAGAAAGTGTCCTCATTTTTATCAAATGCGAAGTGGTTCTCCAACGTCTCGATAACGATGTTTCACGTTTGTACTTTTTGAAAGGTGATACTCAAGATCGACTGGTATTCTTCTAAATTATTTTCAAAATGAGGTTTTCGTTTTTAAAACTTATCCATTCCCGTTTGAGGGCTGGGTATGTATGTATGATGTTTGCGTTATCATTTTGATGTTTACTCCCGAGTATGATCGAATTGGCGGTGTGAGCGTTGAGTCGCTTTCCACACATTTGTTGTGTTAGCCCCCTGTGAGAGGCGGGGTGTTGGTGTTGAATATTATCGCCTCGTAGTGATTACTGCATTGTCGCGCATGTGCGAGCTGTTAGAGCTTGGTTTGGTATGACCGTGTGCATCGGTGATGGTTCCGTTATGTGTCGGTTGTTTAATGTCTTGTTACCTTGCTCCTGTTTTTGTGAATTTCGTGGATGAGGTCGGAGGTAATACCCGTACTATTTTGACTTCGGTATTTTCTCTTTCTCCAGTCTATCGATTCGCTCATGTTTGTTGATACTTTATGAACTTGTTCGGTATTTCAGTTTCATCGTCCGAACAAACTGTGATCTTGTTGTGGGTCGATCTGGTTATCGCTGTGACTTTTTCGAGTTCGGTTCGATTCTTGTGAACCTTGTTCGGAAGTGACATCATTTGGTTCTATTAGTTCTTTTATTGGAAGTGGATCGGATTTAGAACTCCTGTGTTTTCGACTCTGTCGACTCGTTTATGTTCGTTGAGATTTTCTGAGCTTGTCCTGCCCCTTATTTTTGTTTATCGAACGAGTGTGGTATCGTTTCGGAATAACTCGTTTGTCGTTGTGACTTTTCAATCGCTATTCCCTTTCCTGTGGATCTTATGGGAATGCATGTCTTGTAGTTCTCACCAGATCATCCTGGGAGTTGTTGTTTGAATTTTATTATCCTTCGTGTTTCGGACATGATTGTTCAATTTTTGTTGTCTCGATCGGTTGTTTGTTCGGTTTTTGTTCTCGTTTCGTGATTGTTGAGCATTCAGGCTCCTTCCTAATTCCCTTAAGTTCGGGAAATTGGTCTCGTTTTCGATCTTCCAACCCTTGGGTGGTGGAATTCCGTATTTGTTCAGCGATTGGCTCGCGTTTTAATTGATGTACCGTTGAGTCGGTCAATCATATTGATTTTCGTTCATTGTGTTTTGTGATTGTTCGGATAATTGACTTGATTATATTATCCGTTTGATGACGCTTGTCATTTGTTGATTTTATTATATTCCTAACGGCGACGTTGTGTTGGTCGTCGTGGAGCGTGTTTTCACACCGTATATTCCGTTGCGTTGTTTGTAACATTTCGCCGTTGGGCGTTAGTTACGCGTTTCTTGCGTATCTCGTTGAGTTTTCCTGGCGGGATATTGCTTCTCCCTACTTGTTTTAAGTTTCGGGACGAAACTTCTTTTAAGGAGGGTAGAATGTAATATCCGCAATTTTCGATTTTCTGTAAATTTCTTTTTTCGGTCGGAGTCCATTTTGACGACTCGCTCATGACCGTTTAGTCATTCCGAGAATGATTAATTCTACACTTTTTGACATCCGAGTTCGTTTCGGTGTCTTTTTGTTGAGTTCCGTGCTTTTTAGCGACTTTTCCGCGCTTGAGTTCGATTCTTGCGAATCTCGTTCGAAACTGCTATTTCGAGTTTCCTGTAAGTCCCTTTAACTTTGTTAGACGTGTTGTGAACTTTGGTTTGGTTATTCGATCACGTATCGTGATTTCCGGGCGTTTTGGGCCATTTTGTAATATCTTAAAAGTTACGGGTATCCGTATCTGTAATTGTTGTCTCGACCCGTTTCTTGGTCGCGTATGATTAATTATGGTATTATGTTTTCATTTCGGGTCGTTGATGATGTCCGCGAACTTTTCGTCGTGTTCGCCCGTGCGTTTTAAATCGAGTCGCCGAGCCCTCGTGTTCGAGCACCGCCGGACGGTTGCGGATCGCCGGACGATTGCGGGCACCGCCGGACGGGTGCGGTAGAACCGGCGAAGCGCACGCCACGGCCGGAAGGCGCGCGCGCTAACCGGCAGTGTAGCGCACGCTATCGGCCGCCTAACGACGCTTATCGGAGTCTGGACAGGAGTCCTCGGGGTTCTGAATCGGTCGCTCGGCAGTAGCGACGCCATCTTGCCGGACGTTGCGACGCTACGGCCGGCAGTAGAGCACGCCACGGAAGTTCTGCGACGGTACTCGCCGAAAGCGGCTAGTCCGAAGGCCACTGGATCGCGGCCTGGGCCGATAGCGCACGCTAGCTCGGCAGCCTAGCGCGCGCTAGTCCGGCCCAGTATAAATGTGGCTGAGCAGTCACATTTCATCTCGTTTTTCATTTCCTCTCCTTCTCTTCCGCGGCTGGAGACTTGGAGATCTTCGAGCCATGATGTTTGTCAACAAATCCATGAAGTTCTTGAGTTCATAACATCAATCAATCATCCGTTATCATCCTTTGATCCAGCGAATCAAGGTAATCTTCCTTAGAACCCTAATTTCGTGAATTTGGGGGTTTTTACATTTTCGTCCGATTCGTTCCGTGTTGTTGATTAATTCATGATGGGTATGATTAATCTTGGTAGTATTCTTGTGTTTAACATCATTTAATCCATTGTTCTTCGTCGAATCGAAGTATATTTCTTGATTTCCTTCGAATTGACTTTTTGGGGGAATTGTCCTCGATCTCGTTTTTCATCCGTTTTTGATGGATCTATTATGGTTAAATGATGTTGTTAAACATATTCTATGGATTTTATGTCCATATTTCAACTTGGAATTCTGTTTTCGTGATTTGACGGGACGAATCGTGTTCTTGGCCGTTTTGGGGGAAATCCTTGAACCTTCGTCATTTGTTCTTTGAATTCAGCGGCTTTGGGTCGTACTTTGGAATTCATTTTTGTTGTTATTATTTTCGTTCGTAGTTCATTGTTGTGGATTGTCGTTCGGTGGAGTCGGCGAGTTCGTAATCGGTTCGTGCCAACCTACTTCGGCCGATTCTCCGCGTTGTGGTTATTCGAGGCAAGTACCTTGCCCATACTTTTCTTATTTTATGGATATGATGATCGGTGATCGTCTTGGTGTGTTTGTTTGGTTGTTTGAAATGAAGTTTCAAAAGATTTTGGTTTGGCCTCGTTAAAGGCTCTCTTTCAAAACGCGTGTGTGTTTTGTAAACGTTGTGTTTTGGGAATTGATTATGATTTTATTATTTTAACGTTGGAGACTTGATGATATCCTTGTTGTTTAAAAGTTATGGAATCGTGTATTCCGTGTTTAATCTTGTTATTGTGTTTTGAAGAGTTTGATAATGGTGTCGGATTAGAGGCTATCTCTAGTAAGTATTCTTGATGAACTTACATTCTTAGCATATTAGTATTGCATGAGTTGTTAGGAGTATGCCCTCGAATGCCACTCAGAGGTTGTTGAGTGAGGGCATTGTATTTGTAATTATGTAAACCATTAATATAAGGCAAATGAATGTTTCTTTATTTACTGGTAGTTACTGGCATTCCTAACTCGTAAATAAACATATAGAAACTAGTCTGTGTATTTGAGAGCAAAACGTTCCACTCCTTATTGGATAAGGGGTCGCACCTTTGGAAAGGTTATAGCTCAAATACTTAATCGTTCGCAAGTCGATGAAACTTGACTGGGCGTTAAGTTTATGTGAAGACTTGTATGACGTGTTCTTTGACATGGAGAGTGCCTGTCGAACACTAATGGTTAGTGAGAGCACACGTTATAGGTATGCTAATTGGATTAGTATACTCGAACCGACTCACCCTCGATTCGTCACATGGATTTCACTCCGGGACAGTCAATGACGGAATCGAAAGGTTGTGATAGGTATTCGTGAACCTTCGACTTGAGGATTTAGTAGGTATGTGCTTGTGACATCAAGATTTTCATTAGAGTAGTTCGACCCTGTAAACCGGAAGGCGGGGGTCAACCTCGACGTGCATCTTGACGGGCAAGTAGCAGGTCCTACTGAATACCAAGATAGAATTCTTTCTCCAGTTAGTGAGCGGGTTATATGTCCTATGCGGTTATTGGCAGATGAGATCATAAGTCTTTGGCCAAAGCATTGGAGCTAGATGTATTAGATACACGATAGCTCGATGATCTCGATTTGCATTAACGCATGCATAGCGTCAAGTACAGATAGGGTTTGACTGACCGTGACCCTATAACTTGATCGGGACATTTGAAAGAAGGGTTTATACGTATACTGGTATTCACGACAGAATGGTTCTTGAATGATCCCAATCATTCGTTCTCAGTCGGGGTACAGTGTAGGCCACCAGGCTGGCTAGGTGGTGCTACTACTCTTTGGTTCCTCCCATTGCTGACTGAGACGGACCTACCGAGTCGCGCATTAGGATTGACGACGGAATGAATCGAGCTAATTCTCTCATTATGAATATTAGATATTGGATATCTAATTTTGGAACATTGGATGTTTAAATCGATTTATTGGATAAATTGATTTACGGCCTAATGAATTAAATAAATTACTGGGTGATTAATTTAATTCATGAATATAATTATTTCTTGGAGAAATTAATTATGTTATTTTGTATTTGATATGTTTAATTAATTGGATTAATTAAACGACATAAATACATCGGAACGGAATAGGAGTTTATCTGTTTGGACTCACGGGAGTCCGAAACGAACCGAACTCGTCCGTTTTCTAGCATGGGCCGCCCCCCCACTTATTACCATGTGTGTGTATTGACTTGTCCCCATCATGGTTTTGGAATCTCATGTGATTGAGGGGACAAGTATCATATACATTATATGGGGAATCAATCATGATATATGTATTTGTTTTCATGTGGGTTGAATAAGAATATATAGAAGACTTTGATCTCTCATCCTCACTTCACTCTTGGCATCATACATATAAGTGAGATAAAGAGAGAGAATTGTTTTCTCATATACTCTTCCTTTTCCTTCTTCATCTTCATCACAAGTTCTTGGTTTTTCTTGGAGAAAACATCAAGACATAAAAGAGAGATTGTGAGTTATACACTTAGAGTGTTATAATTTCATATTAGAAGCTTCATCACTTAGCTCTAGCCGTATCCTCGGAGGATAGCAAGGTGATTGTTGTTCCGGTCGTTTCTCCGGCGCGTGGCAAGTAGAGACGCGGTGTTTTCGGCGTTGGATCGTTCAAGAGCTTGGGGAATAGCTCAAGAGAAGGTTAACCATTTAATCAACGGACTACGAGGGTATGTTGCTCGTATCTCTTGTATTTCATTTTGATATTCGTATATTCGTAGCTCGATCGATCCTCGTAGGGATTCGGATCGAATTAATTTTCGTTTTACCGCTTCCGCTGGGCCTTCGTTTTAGGCACCGAATCCCAACAGTGGTATCGGAGCATAGGTCTTGCGATCGTATATACGATATTGGCATTTGGAATGCTCGATTAGATGGTGAATGATTTGGAATCATTTTAGTCATAATCGTGGTATATGTTTTTCGTTCGTAATAATTGTATTTTTCGTAAGTTTATGTCTAAATATAAATCTTAAATTTCTGGGAAATATGATTTATATTGAAGATATGAAAGTCGGAAAATATTGATATTGGATATCCGGTCGAAAATCTAGCCCCGAATCGTCGTCGGACGACTTTTTGGACAAAAAGGTAATCTGGCCGAGAGTGACTCGACCGTGTCCTGGGTGACACGGTCGTGTCCGGAAGTCTGGCAAAGCATCACTGGAGACCCGAGTGTCGAGACACGGCGTGTCTGGCCGGAAGGCTTCGGGAAGTGACTCGGCCGTGTCAGGCGACACGGCCGTGTCTGGCGAGAATATGCAGGACAACTGCCGGCATGACCCGACCGTGTCTGGCGGCGGGCCGTGTCTGGCCGGCAGTGCCGCGATGACTCGGCCAGCAGCCATTTTTCACCCGGCTCAATTTTTCGTGTATTCTTAAAAATTAATCTCCCATATTAAATTGGATTTAATATGATTAAAATGATTTATGGTATTTCATTTTATAAGGAAATTTGATTAATTGGAATATTTATGGTCGTAGAATTATTTTGAGCGTTATTATATTACCGATTGTGTGAATCGATTGGATCGGTTCGTATTGTTGATTGGATCAATGTATCTCTACGCTTTCCATTTATTTAGTATTTATTGAATGAATGCTTTTGAATGGGGATGTGGTTCGTGGACTTAGTTTTTGAATCGTTCGTTTTATTCGATTGGGTTGTAAAGGCCGTTTTGAGCCTATTTATTTTACTATAAAAATTTGTATCTAGGATGCAATTTTCAATGTAAAATTTATATGTAATGACGAAGACCGGAGGAAGATCCATTTCGAGAAGACGAAGATTCAAGACGAAGACTTGTAATTAGATTACGGAGTTTTTGTTTTCTAGGAACGGTCCATGAACCACATGTTGGTAGCAACTAGGTTGTGAATGGTTGTTTCATATTGTATGAATGCCACAAACGCGCTTAAATGAATTAATGTGCAAAGTGTAACATTAATCGCGATAATTCTCCCACAACAAATAATTAAGTTTATAAGGTTTCAAGGTTTTCCTTCCCTCCATCGAGTTTTCGGGAAATTGAAATCCAAACCGGATGTGCTATGCTTCCGAGTTATCGGGGTAGTCGTTCGGGGAGGACGGATAAGTTACCGGGAGCGCATTGGATGCCTTCGGTTGGAGCAAATTTTATCCCTAGAAACCTGATAGGTTGCCGGATAAGATTCAATTGTGAAACTGATTTGCGTCGATGGTATAAACTTAACTTGTTCACGAACCATAGAAACCGTATAGGTTGAGGTTAGTGAACAAGGGGAAAAAGAAGATCGAATCATCCATTAGATGGGTTGGTGTTGGACACCACTTTATGAAAATTAATAGACTAGAAACCTGTTCGGTTGCCCTCTATTAAGATTTATAAAGAACTCGATCACCACTATGAAGTAGAGCGACGATACTTCCGGTTTTCACATGGGAGTGTGTTATTCCGATAAAAATAGTGGGAGCTGGGTAACAAGAATAGAAAAGACCGTAATTCTATACTCAGAACATAATATAACAAGTCACTAATTAATCTGTTATACTTAATGCAGACATAACTCAATATGACAATGAATCCACTCGCAATTCTACTCGAAAAGAATACCTTAATGGGACCTAACTTTGTGGATTGGCTCCATGTCGATGATTGTACTCAGTATAGAGGCACTGGGATACGTCTTGGAGACGGACATTTCGGCGCCTCCTGTGCGGACCCGAGCCAATCAGGAAGAGATTGAAAACCACGAAAAGTGGGTTAAGGATGATGTGAAAGTCCGTGTTTATATGATGGCTTCCATGTCTAATGAGCTTCAAAGAGCTCATGAGAAAATGACTTCTGCTAGGCAGATTCTATCTCACTTAACCGAGCTTTATGGTGAGCACAGTAGAACTGCTAGATATGAGATATCCAAGCAACTGTTTGGTGCAAGGATGAAGGAAGGTGAGAAGGTTGGGGAACACATCCTCAAAATGATATCCATGATCGAGAGATTGGAGGCTCTTGATTTTAAAATGGATACTTCTCTCCAAACCGACCTTATCCTACAGTCTCTCCCTGATTCCTTCTCACAGTTTGTTATGAACTTCAACTGCAATGAGATTGCATGTAACTTAGCTGGGCTAATGAACAAACTGGTGACTGCTTAGTCTCAGATGAAGACCCCGCGGATGAAGGAGTCTGCACTTGTGATTTCTTCTGGACTTCGGAAGTCTAAGAATAAGAAGAAAAAGACCAAGAAGCGGACTAGACCACAAGCTAAGGACCTTAAGGGTAAGGGCAAGGCCCCGATGGTTCCAAAGAACAAGAAGAAAAAGGATGCTTGTCTCAAGTGCGGTGAGCTGGGCCACTGGGCTAGAGACTGTCCAATTCTTCATGGCACTTCAGGTACAGAACTTTTAGTTTTGGAAACGAATTGTTCTGCTACTGTATTTTCTACTTCCTGGATACTGGATTCTGGTGCTAGTTCTCATATTTGTACCGTGAATCAGGATCTGGAACAAATTAGGAAGCTTGGAGCTGGAGAAGTTATGATCACAGTCGGAAGCAGGCATAGTGTCGAGGCGACCGACATAGGATCACTTCTTTTGGGTTTAGAATCCGACTTTGTTTTGACTTTAGAAGATGTACTTGTTTTGCCCAAGGGGCACAAAAACATTGTATCCATTCCGGTCATGGACCGAAAAGGCTTTTCATTTTTCATTGGTGATGGTTCCTGCAAAATTTATTTTAGAAATAAACTAGTGGATCTTGCTACATTGTTGAATGGATTGTATCATCTAAATCTCAAAGAACAAAGTAGTTGTGAATACTATAACTAGAAAACGCAGTAGGGATGAAACCAATCAAGTTTTGAAATGGCATCTTAGACTTGGTCATGTTGGTCGGACCAAGGTTTACAAGATGGAAAAGATGGACTTATGGGTCCATTGGGATCGGATCCCTTTCCTACTTGTGAATCTTGCCTTAAAGGCAAAATGACTAAGTCCCCTTCACAGGACATTTCAAAGAGCCGATAAACTGGGATTAATCCATACCGATGTATGTGGTGCTTTGGAAGCAGCACGTGACGGATATCAATATTTCATTACGTTTACAGATGATCATACTAGGTATGGTTATGTATACTTAATGAAACATAAATCCGAGGCCTTTGAGAAATTCCAGGAATTCAAGGCCCTAGTCGAGAAACAAACTGGTAATCATATAAAAGCACTTCGGTCGGACCGAGGTGGCGAGTATATGAGCACGGAGTTTGACGAGTTCCTTAAGGAACATGGAATAGTTTCACAACTAACACCTCTAGGTACTCCTCAGTTAAATGGTGTGTCAGAAAGAAGGAACCGGACCCTGTTGAACATGGTTCGTTCCATGCTGGGCTATACTGACTTGCCGATTTACCTGTGGAGGTATGCACTCCTGACTGCCACGTATATCTTGAACAGATGTCCTTCCAAATCCGTTCCTAAAACTCCACATGAGATGTGGAAAGGAAGGAAACCAAGTCTTAATCATATTAGGATTTGGGGATGTCCCGCTTATGTCAAGAAGACTAAGGTGGAAAAGTTGGAAGCTAGGTCTGCGAAGGGACATTTCATTGGATTCCCGTCTGGGACGATGGGATATCTATTCTACATGCCCGAAGATCGAAGGATCATTGTTGCTTTACAAGCACACTTCCTGGAAGATGAGTTCATTCAGGAAGGTGGAGCAGGTAGAAGTATTTCTTTAGAAGAATACAATGAAACTCCTCGAGAGACACCTGTGCAAGAAACTGGAACCGAACTTTCTGAAACACAAGTACACCCACCTCGTAGGTCTAGTAGGGTGTCTCATTTACCTGAGAGGTATGGGCTTGTGCACTTGGAGGAGCTGGGTCTCCATGAGGTTCCAAGTGATAGCCAAGAGACCGACCCAACAACCTATGACCAAGCGATGGTGGATGTAGACTCCGCGAAATGGCGTGAAGCTATGGAAGCTGAGATAGACTCGATGCATGTAAATCAGGTTTGGACTCTAGTAGACCGCTCCAAGGGCATAGTGCCCATTGGGAATAAGTGGATCTACAAGAGAAAGACTGATGGTGATGGCAAGGTTTACGCCTATAAGGCCAGGCTTGTGGCAAAGGGTTATACCCAAAAGGAAGGGATCGATTACCACGATACCTTCTCGCCCGTAGCCATGATCAAGTCTATTCGCATGATGCTTGCTATAGCTGCCTACCACGATTATGAGATATGGCAAATGGACGTAAAGACGGCTTTCCTTAATGGATTCCTCGAGGAGGAAATCTATATGGAGCAGCCTAAAGGCTTTGTATCCGAAGTCGATATTCAGAAAGTGTGCAAGCTTCAGCGTTCCATTTATGGACTGAAGCAAGCATCACGTAGTTGGAACCTTCGTTTTGACGAGGCGGTCAAAGAGTTTGACTTCGTGCAAAATGAAGAGGAACCTTGTGTATACAAGAAGGTTAGTGGGAGCAAGATCACATTCTTAGTACTATATGTAGATGACATTCTACTAATAGGAAATGATGTGGGAATGCTCAGTTCTGTGAAAGCTTGGCTTTCGAGTAATTTCTCCATGAAAGACTTGGGAGAAGCAACCTATATTCTTGGTATTCGGCTCTCTAGGGATAGAGCGAAGAGAACAATAGGCCTTTCCCAAGCCCTCTATATAGATAAGATCTTAAAGCGATTTAAGATGGATGATTCTAAAAGAGGGTTCCTACCGATGCAACATGGAATAAAACTCACCTTGAAGATGTGTCCTCAAAGTGAGGAACAACGCAAGGAAATGAGTAATATTCCATATGCTTCGGCCGTGGGTAGCCTTATGTATGCTATGTTGTGTACAAGACCTGACATCGCGCATGCTGTAAGCGTGGTGAGTAGGTTTCAGGCAAACCCAGGTAGGGAACATTGGACTGCTGTAAAGAACGTTCTCAAGTACTTGAGAAGAACGAGAGATATGGTTCTTATGTATGGCGGTGGAGATTTGGATGTGGTGGGATTCACTGATTCGGACTTCCAAGGACTGAAGGACGACTCGATGTCCACTTCTGGCTATATATTTACTCTTAATGGAGGAGGAGTATCTTGGCGTAGTGCCAAGCAAAGCGCGACTGCTGATTCCACCTGTCAGGCTGAGTATCAAGCAGCCTCGAGGCTTCCAAGGAAGGGTTTTGGATTAAGAAGTTTCTGGGAGAACTTCAAATGATACCATGTCTTTAATTGCTGTTCATTGTCTTTGCGACAACGACGGAGCTGTAGCGCAGCCAAGGAGCCGAGTTTCACAACAGCACCAAACATATTGAGAGGAAGTATCATCTCGTAAGAGAATTTGTTCGCAAGGGATACATTGTCTTTGCCAGAGTAGACTCGGCCGACAACGTCGCCGATCCACTGACCAAGCCACTTTCTCAGACTAGCTTGGAGCGTCATCTGGAGAACATGGGTATTAGATACCATAGTGTGTGGCAGTGAGTGCAAGGGGGAGATTGTGAGGAGTATGCCCTCGAATGCCACTCAGAGGTTGTAGAGTGAGGGCATTGTACTAGTAATTATCAAAACCATAAATATAAGGCAAAAGAAAGTTACTTTATTTCTTGGTAGTTCTTGGCATTCCTAACTCGTAAATAAACATATAGAAACTAGTCCATGTATTTGAGAGCAAAAGCGTTCCACTCCTTATTGGATAAGGGGGTCGGCCTTTGGAAAGGTTATAGCTCAAATACTTAATCGTTCGCAAGTCGATGAAACTTGACTGGGCGTTAAGTTTATGTGAAGACTTGTATGACGTGTTCTTTGACATGGAGAGTGCCTGTCGAACACTAATGGTTAGTGGGAGCACACGTTATAGGTATGCTAATTGGATTAGTATACTTGAACCGACTCACCCTCGGTTCGTCACATGGATTTCACTCCCGGACAGTCAATGACGGAATCGAAAGGTTGTGATAGGTATTCGTGAACTTTCGACTTGAGGATTTAGTAGGGATGTGCTTGTGACGTCAAGATTTTCATTAGAGTAGTTCGACCACCATGGCGGAAGGCGGGGTCAACCTCGACGTGCATCTTGGACGGCAAGTAGCGAGTCTCTTGAATACCAAGATAGAATTCTTTCTCCCGTTAGTGAGCGGGTTATATGTCCTATGCGGTTATTGGCAGATGAGATAATAAGTCTTTGGCCAAAGCATTGGAGCTAGATGTATTAGATACACGATAGCTCGATGATCTCGATTTGCATTAACGCATGCATAGCGTCAAGTACAGATAGGGTTTGACTGACCGTGACCCTATAACTTGATCGGGACATTTGAAAGAAGGGTTTATACGTATATTGGTATTCACGACAGAATGGTTCTTGAATGATCCCAATCATTCGTTCTCAGTCGGGGTACAGTGTAGGCCACCAGGCTAGGTGGTGCTACTACTCTTTGGTTCCTCCCATTGCTGACTGAGACGGACCTCGAGTCGCGCATTAGGATTGACGACGGAATGAATCGAGCTAATTCTCTCATTATGAATATTAGATATTGGATATCTAATTTTGGAACATTGGATGTTTAAATCGATTTATTGGATAAATTGATTTACGGCCTAATGAATTAAATAAATTACTGGGTGATTAATTTAATTCATGAATATAATTATTTCTTGGAGAAATTAATTATGTTATTTTGTATTTGATATGTTTAATTAATTGGATTAATTAAACGACATAAATACATCGGAACGGAATAGGAGTTTATCTGTTTGGACTCACGGGAGTCCGAAACGAACCGAACTCATCCGTTTTCTAGCATGGGCCGCCGCCCCACTTATTACCATGTGTGTGTATTAACTTGTCCCCATCATGGCTTTGGAATCTCATGTGATTGAGGGGACAAGTATCATATACATTATATGGGGAATCAATCATGATATATGTATTTGTTTTCATGTGGGTTGAATAAGAATATATAGAAGACTTTGATCTCTCATCCTCACTTCACTCTTGGTATCATACGTATAAGTGAGATAAAGAGAGAGAATTGTTTTCTCATATACTCTTCCTTTTCCTTCTTCATCTTCATCACAAGTTCTTGGTTTTTCTTGGAGAAAACATCAAGACATAAAAGAGAGATTGTGAGTTATACACTTAGAGTGTTATCATATTGGAAGCTTCATCACTTAGCTCTAGCCGTATCCTCGGAGGATAGCAAGGTGATTGTTGTTCCGGTCGTTTCTCCGGCACGTGGCAAGTAGAGACGCGGTGTTTTCGGCGTTGGATCGTTCAATAGCTTGGGGAATAGCTCAAGAGAAGGTTATCCATTTAATCAACGGACTACGAGGGTATGTTGCTCGTATCTCTTGTATTTCATTTTGATATTCGTATATTCGTAGCTCGATCGATCCTCGTAGGGATTCGGATCGAATTAATTTTCATTTTACCGCTTCCGCTGGGCCTTCGTTTTAGGCACCGAATCCCAACATGAGTAACGTGTGTGTGTATGCTCACTATGGGTTAGATCCGACAGGGTCTCGGTAGGGGTCCATGGAGGGGTGGATCCGCGAGCTTGCTTTTAACCACTATGGGTTAGATCCGACGGGGTCTCGGTAGGGGTCCACAGAGGGGTGGATCCACGGTTAATTGTGGTGCATTTTACAAATGTGGTTTGACTATGGCATTTCCGGAAATGAGTGCTTTTGAATGGCTTTCATGATTGCATGCATCGACTAAGTGTGTAAGAGGTAAGTTTTCGTTTGGATTACTTGGCTAGGATGGCACTAGAGTATTTTGTTGTTTGTTTTGAATCCTTTATTTGTGGATTTTGATGTTGGGAGACGAACCTTGTGGTCGTTCTTGTGTACTGTGAGTTGAGGAGATTTGGGGCTAAAATCCCAATAGTTTTGTAAAAGTCATTTTACGGATTTGGGGCTAAAATCCCAACGGTTTGGTAAAGGTTATTTTACGGAAAGTAAACCTTTGGGGGCGGTGACCCCTTTTGTCTTTTAGATTTTGAAAAGTAGGATTTGATAATCCTAAATTGTTTTCTATTAAGACTCTCGATGGCATTCTAAACCGTTTTATAAATTATTTCCATTGATTTATGATATTTCGATTTTGAAATGTTTTCTCAAACTCTTGCCTCGGGAAGTACTTTTCGTTTCGTTTGGATCTTTTAGGATCCTTGATTATTGTTATTCGTGGAATGTGAATGGTATGGCTCGTATTTGCACTTTGTTCTTGCACTAGCAAAACAGTGGAGTTTTGCTAACCCCCGAGTATTCGGGGGGTGGATATCTGTTTTTGCATTCAGGTTTTGGAGCATAACACAGGGTCGGCACGAAGGATGATGAAAGATGATCGATACTAATCACATGAGGAACCGTACTTTATTTATTGGTTCAGTTGTACTCTATTTTCCGCTGCTATATTTTCCCGTTGTACGGGTGTGGTTGTATTTTGACCCCTGCGTGGGCATGAGTTGTATTTGAGTTGTATGTATTTGTTGAAAGACCAAATCGGTCTACTGAGTCATTTTAGCCTTAAAGGCATGATTGAGTTGTTATATGTTGTTACCAGCCTGGTAGATCCTTGAGGAAGGGTTCTACGGCGTGTAATATCCCTGAGCAGATTGGGGGTGTTACACCCTAGGCCACTGTTGGAGGCCTTCTATTTATAGTAGAAGAGGTTGCTAGGTCCTCCCCGGCGATCACGGGCGAACGACGTTTTCTATATTAGAATAAGGTAGGCGATCGTCCCATCACGTGGGACTGTTTCCTTAAAGTCTGAGGCTGCTGCTGGCAGCCATATCTGCGAGCCAATGAGAAGTCCGCATGCGTCCTGAGTCGCTGTCTAGGGAGGACCCACTTTGTACCTTTCGGTGGGCTTGTCGGTAGGTGTGAAGGTGGTGACAGGCTGGGGTCGAAAGGCCTTATCTCGCGGCGCCTTTTGCGAATCTGTACGTGGGTCTTCGTCCGAGATTCGGTCTTCGAAGACTCTGACGGGTGTCGGATCCATACGTGGCACGGGATGATCGTCTACAATCGGACATTATAGGCGATCGCCAAATGCCAATAGACGATCGCCTTGGACGTCGACCGCTAGGCGCTTACCCAGCATCTATCTTCTATGGCTGGCTCTTGACCATTACGCCGATCGCCATCGAAGTGTATAAATCGCCGCACAACATCGGTAGAGCAAATTAGTCCCGAGGTTCGATTCCCACACCTTGACAAAATATTTATATCTCGATATCAATAACAGTATACTACGACATTCGATTTTCACGATCAATGTCTATCCCAATTTTATAATTTTGTTTTCCTCTTTCTCAAAAGTGATGATCCGAACTTTAACAAGTTCATTACTAAAACTCCAGAATATTATTTTAAATATAAAAATAATATTCAATATTTTTCAATGTATTTATGATATAACCATTATTTGATCGAATAAAAACTTCATACTATTTAATTACGAAAAATATTCCAAAGTCATCAATTTTGAAAACTCTCATATGGAAAAATATTAATAATCATAGTTATTAAATTTTCCATCCTTAAACACAAATATAAGGTATTCAACCCGTTCGATATAAAAGAAAAATATAGAGCTGACTCGGTAATGTATTGATAAATACAAGAGTGTAAACAGTTCATAAAAATAAAAATAAAAACTGATTTGTGATAACATGTATCTCTGGTACAAATTTCATGAAACTTTATCAAAAATAGACTTGCAGGTTCAAAGATATACGTGTTCAAACTAGACAACTCGATCAACTTCAAAAGAAATGTTGCTGGAAGTGACTGAAAATAGCAGGACTGACTCACTATAAAACAGTTCATATTAACAAGGTATTCTGACTCAATACCTACGGTCCAAATAATATTTATACTTAAATGAATTTTCTTTAGAATCTGCTCGAAATGTATTCATAAAATAACTTACCTATTGAGAGGTAATTGAGTTCAAAGAAGGCAACCCATACTGGAATTTATAGATTCTGTGGGGAATTTCATCAAACATCTACCGGGCGTCTCCTGGAAAAGGCTGCTCCGATTCGCTGAGTGTTTGAGCATTTTGGAGGATATAAACATCTCCAATATAGGATAAAAAAAAGTATGCCCTTTAAGTCATGTAAATTTTCTACTGGTATGGATAAGTGGTATGGGACAGTCTTAAAGGTAAGGCCACTCTTTTCGGGTTCAAAGTCTGCTAGTTGGTCAAGACAGCATCATTACTAGGCATTATGAGTGACGACCCGTGCCTCGCTCGCGCGGGATTCTCGGACGCCTGTCGGGCGCTGACGCACGCAGTGACGCACGGTGCCCGACAGCTGACAGTCTTCCACTAATTTGATCATAACTTCTTCATCCGAACTCCGATTGGCTCGTCGTTTAAACCATTGGGAATCTAACTCAAATATACATAATACTTTTAATTTTCAGAATTTTCAAACATCCTAAATATCCGTGGTAATTTTTCAAATTTGATACTTGTCCACGACACCTCCGAGAAAATGTCCAATCTTATCTCTACTAATATTTCCGGTATCCCTTTCTTATTTTAAATGTTCCAAGACCAGAAATTTATCTCCAATACATTCAAATAAATTTAAAAGTCCCGTATTTAGTCGATATGTATTCCTAAAATTCAGGATATTACACCACGTAGGTCTAGTAGGGTGTCTCATTTACCTGAGAGGTATAGTTTTATGCACTTGGAGGAACTGGGTTTCCACGAGGTTCCAGGTGATAAACAAGAGACCGACCCGCGACAAATAACCTAGCAATGGTGGATGTAGACTCCATGAAATAGAATGTAGCAGTCTACATGTAGTTGGGACCTTCGCTTTGACGAGACGGTCAAAGAGTTTGACTTCGTGCAAAATGAGAGGAACCTTGTGTATACAAGAGGGTTAGTGGGAGAAAGATCACATTCTAAGTACTATATGTAGATGACATTCTACTGATAGGAAATGATGTGGGAATGCTCAGTTCTGTGAATCGAGTAATTTCTCCATGAAAGACTTGGGAGAAGAAACCTATATTCTTGGGATTCGACTCTACTGGGATAGATCGAAGAGAATGATAAGTTTTTCCCAAGCCCTCTATATAGATAAAATCTTAAAGCGATTTAAGATGGATTATTCTAAAATAGGGTTCCCACCGATGCGACATGGAATAAAACTCTCCTTTAAGATGTGTCCTCATAGTGAGGAACAATGAAAGGAAATGAGTAATATACCATATGCTTCGAAAATTGGGTAGGCTTATACTTTATTGTGTACGAGACCTGACATTGCGCATGCTGGGAGCGTGGTAAGTAGGTTTCGGTCAAACCCAATTAGGGAACATTAGACCACCGTAAAGAACGTTATTAAGTACTTTAGAAGGACTAGAGATCTGGTTCTTAAATATGGTGGTGGAGAACTGAATGTGGTGGGATTCACTGAATTGGACTTCCAAGGATAGAAAGATGATTCGATGTCTACTTCTGGCTACATATTTACTCTTAATGGAAGAGCAGTATCTTGACATAATGCCAAGTATAGCACGACTGCTAATTCCACCTATTAGGCTGAGTATAAAGTGGCCTCGGAGGCTTCCAAAGGAAAGATTTAGAAGTTACTGGGTAAACTTCACATGACACCTTGTGCTGCGCTGCCAAAGCGGTAGCACAGGCCTAGGAGCCGAGGTTTCATAACAGTACCAAACATATTGACAGAGTATCATCTCATAAGAGAATTTGTTCGCAAAGAGATACATTGTGCTGCATAGAGTAGAGTCAGCCGACTACGTCGCTGATCCACTGACCAAGCCACTTTCTCGGATTAGCTTAGAGCGTCATCTGGAGAACATGGGTACTAGATACCATAGTGTGTGGCATTGAGTGCAAGTGGGAGATTGTTAGGAGTATTCCCTCGAATGCCACTCAGAGGATCTTTAATGAGGGTATTGTACTTGTGATTATGTAAATTATTTATATAAGGCAATGAATGTTTCTTTATTTACTGGTAGTTACTGGCATTCCTAACTCGTAAATATACATATAGAAACTAGTCCGTGTATTTGAGAGCAAAACGTTACACTCCTTGTTGGATAAGAGGGTAGAAACTGGAAAGGTTTATAGCTCAAATACTTAATCGTTCGCAAGTTGATGAAACTGGATTGGGCGTTAAGTTTATGTGAAAACTTATATGACGTGTTCTTTGACATGGAGAGTGCTTGTCGAACACTAATGGTTAGTGGGAGCACACGTTATAGGTATTCTAATTAGATTAGCATACTCGAACCGACTCACCCTCGATTCGTCACACGGATTTCACTCTGGGACAGTCAATGACGGAATCGAAAGGTTGTGATAGGTATTCGTGAACCTTCGACTTGAAGATTTAGTAGGGGTGTGCTTGTGACGTCAAGATTTTCATTAGATTAGTTCGACCCTGTAAACCGGAAGGCGGGGGTCAACCTCGACGTGCATCTTGATGGGCAAGTAGCAGGTCCTACTGAATACCAAGATAGAATTCTTTCTCCCGTTAGTGAGCGGGTTATATGTCCTATGCGGTTATTGGCAGATGAGATCATAAGTCTTTGGCCAAAGCATTGGAGCTAGTTGTATTAGATACACGAGAGATCAATGATCTCGATTTGCATTAACGCATGCATAGCGTCAAGTACAGATGGGGTTTGATTGACAGAATGATTCTTGAATGATCCCAATCATTCGTTCTCAGTTGGGGTACAGTGTAGGCCGCCAGGCTGGCTAGGTGGCGCTACTACTCTTTGTTTCCTCCCATTGCTGACTGAGACGGACCTACCGAGTCACGCAATAGGATTGACGACGGAATGAATCGAGCTTATTCTCTCATTATGAATCTAGATATTGGATATCTAATTAATTGGAACATTGGATGTCTAAATCGATTTATTGGATAAATTGATTTACGGCCTAATGAATTGAATAAATTACTAGGTGATTAATTTAATTCATGAATATAATTATTTCTTGGAGAAATTAATTATGTTATTATGTATTTGATATGATTTATTAATTGTATTAATTAATTGATATAAATACATCGGAACGAAATTGGAGTTTATCTGTTTGGACTCACGGGAGTCCGAAACAAACCGAACTCATTTGTTTTCTTCATGAAGGCCGCCCCATTTCCACCCACCTTCCTTTGGTCTTTGTCTCCATTTTTAAATGGAAGACAAAGACTTAATAGATATAATATCTATTAATATAATGGGAAATGAGTTGTCATTAGGTGGATTTGGAATATAATTAGGAGAGAAGACTTCATCTTTTTCTCACAATTTTGCATTCATACGTGAAAGAGAGTGAGAGAGAGAGAGAGAACAAACTTTTCTCAAAGTCTTCATCATCTTCTTTAAGTGTTCTTTGTGGTTCTTAGAGAAAAATCAAGAAATCAAAAGAGAGATAGTGAGTTATACACATAGAGTGTCATAATCACATAGAAAGCTTCATCAGCCGTGTCCTTGGAGGATAGCAAGGTGATTGTCGTTCCGTTCGTTTCTCCGGCGCGTGGCAAGTAGAGACGTGGTACTTTTGGCGTTGGATCATCCAAGAGCTTGGAGCGGATTGGATCGTAGGGAAGCAATCTAAAGCTTGGGGAATAGCTCAAGAGAAGGAATCCATTTAATCAACGGACTACAAGGGTGAGTTTCTATATCTCTTGTGTTTCGTATAATATTAGTATATACGTAGCTCGATCGATCCTTGTAGGGATTCAGATCGAATTAATTTTCGTTTTACCGCTTCCGCTGGGCCTTCGTTTTAAGCATCGAATCCCAACATGTAGGACATTCCCGATGGTTCTGGTCAGGCTTGAGCAGTGTTGGGAAGAAGTCCTGTTATTTTCTTAAATTGAATTTATGAAACATTCCACGTTATGTAATAACCGTATGTACGAACATTATTTTTATTTTGTATTTTAATCCGTACGAATGCTATCATGAGAATACTTCCGCAAACCACTTGTTAAATAAATTGTTTTTAAAACTCTTTTAAAAACTTGCCGTGTGGGTCCCACACGGGATTCACGGCACTGTGGCGTCTCGGTTAATTTTGGGGGCGTTACAGCTGCGTAAGTGGTCGAGCGGTTCAGGAAAACCCCTCGATGAATCTACGATAATACCCAACAAGTCCTAGAAAGTTTCTCACTTCCTTCACATTCTTAGGTGGTTCCCACGCCAGTACCGTCTCTATCTTCTACGCACACACACACACATATACATATATATATATATATATATATATATATATATATATATATATGTGTGTGTGTGTGTGTGTGTAGTACACACATACAAACATCCACACACGCACACAGCTCACACACAACTTAACTTATACACACACCCACACATACACACACACCCATATATATAGTACACACACAGCCTGCAACTCATATACACATATATAGATATACACACACAAACATGGACACACGCACAAACAAATATCTATATGTACACATAGTAACAGTATGTATATATATATATAGAGAGAGAGAGAGAGAGAGAGACTCAACCAAAAATGTACACACACACAGTAGATGCGGCCGTGCCGGAACCCGGATCGCCCGCAACCCAACCAGCAGAACCTCGTCCAGCTCCAACTCTTGCTGTCCAGTTCCATTATCTTCCTCGGTCCATCGCCGGAATGGCGTCAATCCTCAACCGACAACCTTCAACATATACCAAGCCCGACTAGGGGCGGAGGGAGGGGGGTCCAAGGAGGTCCACGGACCCCCTGGCGGATGCAAATTCCCTTATAAAATAGGGGAAGCTATATATATAGTTTTCCGATCTCCGTAATTTTTATAGCTCCGGACTCTCCAGAGTAAATGCTCTGCTTCCCCCACTGAGCCCGACCGTCAACAATTTGAGCCCAAACCCGAGGCCACCACAAATCAAGCTTGAACCCTGATCTGGAAATTCACCTTGCCGTGGAAAGCATGTCCGATAAATCTACCACCGTACTCCATCCGTCATGCCTGTCGGACTTGAGCCACATCCCATACCTCTTCCCTTAGACACTCTTGTTGTGCGGCGATTAATACGCCTCGAAGGCGATCGGCATAATGATCAGAGAGTCTACCATAGAAGACATACTCTGGGAAAACACCCAGCAGTCGGCACCCACGGCGATCATCTTTCGGTATCCGGCGATCGTCTTTTGGTAATTGGCGATCGTCTATGATGTCCAACTAGAGACGATCGTCTCGTGCCACATATGAATCCAACATCCGTCAAAGTCGTCGAAGATCGAATCTTAGACGGTGGCCCACGTGCAGATCCACAAAGGGCGCCGACAGATAAGACATTTGACCCCAGCCTGTCACCTACCTCACCTACCGACAGGGCCACCGAAAGGTACAAAGTGGGTCCTCCCCGGACAGCGATTCAGGACGCGTGCAGGCTTCCCATTGGCCCGCACAGCTGGTCGCCAACAGCAGCTCCAGACTTTAAGGGAACAGCCTTACGTGACGGGACGATCGGCCATCTTATTATAGTATAGAAAACGGCGGTCGCCCGCGATCGCCGGAGAGTTATAAATAGCAGTGTTCAAGGAGGATGCGATTATCTTCATAAAATCAGACAATCATCACTGTAAATACAGAGAGAAATACACATTCTCATACATTAACAGAACATCGAATAGCAAGAACTCACAGATCTTCATATTGAAGGTCGGTTAAATTCACGCTTGTTAATCTCTTAACTTGATTTTCTTCATGAACGGTTGGTTAGGACTGAAAATGATTACTTCTTGGAATCAGTGTCCGTGGATGTGACTCACTATTACGACACTCGTATTATTCTTTGAGATTTTCAGGGTAGTATTGATTAAGTTGAGCACTATGGATTTGCACGATCATTCATGATACTTTTTATTTGGAAATTAATTTTTGCTTGAGGGCAAGCAAAGGCTCAAGTTTGGGGGTATTTGTTAGGCGTATTTTTATGCGCTTATTTATCATTAGTTTATATCCATTTTGAGCCTAAAAATGCATAAATGAGCTTTTAATGCACTATTCTTATATGTTTTGCAGGAAATTGGAGTCCGGAAGCCTAAAAGACGAAAAACGGGCGAAAACAGCAATTTTTGGTCATGAGCCGCGGCACAAGGATGCTGAGCCGCGGCACACGCACGGCCCCAGCGAAGCCCCAAGCGGACTGTACCCTGAGCCGCGGCACAAGGATGCTAAGTCGCGGCCCAGGAAGAAAACATGCGTGCAGGCATCCAGCGCTGAAGGATAGGGGCCGCGGCACAGCTTAAGTGAGCCGCGGCCCACAGGGCGGTTTTGCTGAGCCTTCCGCGTTTCTTTGCCGTTTTGGAGCAGTTTTCGACCCAAATCCCCGGACGCATTTTGGAGGCTGAGGAAAGCTATAAATAAGCATTGAAGGTCAGAAGAGGAGAGGATCAATCGATCGATAGATAGAGCGGAGACACCAGAGGAGCGGAAACGAAGAGATTTGTGGGGCGACGACAAGACCACGAATCCCTTACGGTTTTTCTTAATTTTTCCGTATCTTATTGTCTAGATCTATTCGAGTAGGATTGTGATTGTAGACGATTACATGACAGTTTGATTTATTTATTTTTATTTCAAGTCACGCATTATTCGTATTGAGTTGGATTTTTCTCATTGTGTTTAATGCTTTTAACTGTCTGGCCAACAGTTGAATTGATTTGAATGTCTTTATGGATTCGGGAGATGAAATTTAGGCATAGTTCTTGTCAGAAAAATCATGATTTTCGTGAGATAGGGATATACTCATGGGAATTGTGAAGCCTGTTTATTGTGGGGATTCATGAACTGTTTTAGCTATTAATTATCTAATTCGAATAGGGATATATCGAGTTAATAATTCTTAGTATTTTCTATCGACCTTGGGAAAGGCTTTAGAATAATTTAGGAATTCCTGGCTTACAATCAATTGAATAAAAGTGAATTGAATTACATAAAAATCATTCCTGATTGTTTGAGGTAAAAATCATAATCCTATGCCCTTATTATTATTATTATTATTATTATTATTATTACTATTATTATTTTCTATTTATTTTCCTGCAATTAGTTTAGGAATAAATTCTATATAATTGTTCTTCAAATAAAATTACGAGTTGACTATATTTTGGTACTTAGTAAAATCAGTCCTCGAGGGAATGATATCTTACTTATCACTTTATTACTTGTTGACACTGTGCATTTGCGGCATAGTGTGAGGGATTTCCTCACAACACAAGCCCCTTAGCATCGACCCCCAGAGGTTCCGTCGAACTGTCGCCAGGTAGGAAACTACATCCGCCACCCAACGCCCTTAGCATATATCCCCAAAGGCCCCATTGGACCCGTCCCCCGGTGGACGTACCACTTACACACACACTTAACATTCCATAACAAGTTTCGAGCATTAATTATAATATATATAGTCAAGCACTTGATAGAGATGGCCACTTTAATAGGCACTTATTCCCAACCAAGGAATACTACATTTAAGATCAATCTAACAAATATCGACCGTCCAATGATACACCAATTATCAATTTTAGAAAATCCATTTACATGAATCCTCGAATCACAAAATAACACATGTGCACATATATCACAATCATAGTGGTACCCTCTAATGTCAAACAACATGACTCGCACCAGCAACCACATGCACATATATAATTATTAAATAACATAATTATAGCAAACTAGGTCACTTAATCACTAACACAATCACACTAAGACGATAATATAAGCAATGACAAGCATATTTATATTCAAGGGAAATATGATATGTATAGACAGGGTACTTGCCTTCACCCAAGATGGTTTTATTTGACACAAGCCTAGCTCGATCATCCTGGTCGATCCATTAAAATTCCAACTTTTATTATAATCACATAATAGATAATACAACATAAGGGTTCAATTCATTATATTATAATTAAGAGGTAATTTTGGATGACATAATACCATAATTGTGCCCAACAAATTATCGATCGGATCAAACGACTAAAGATATTCAACCCGAGCGCATATCTTGATTTAACTAGTGACGGGAATTATATCTAATTTCTTGAACGATTGCTATGAACACGAACTTCAAGCCCGGACCCATCCTATTGGTCTAACTACACCAATCTGCATGTTGACCAAATTAATAAAACCTTCTCATATGCCTATGTCTTCCCCATCTACAATTCCAACAAGAACACATGCATGCGACCAAGAATACTTCCCTCCCACGCTTATAAAACATATATTATCACTCATACACTCAACACAAACACATATACAGCATACACACAATCAAATATAAACGCACACATACATAGTCTGCGCGCGCATACACACACACACACACATATATATATATATATATATATATATATATATATATATATACATATATATATATAGAGAGAGAGAGAGATAGAGAGAGAGAGTACACACACAAATATCCACACACGCACACAGCAAACATAAACATCCACACACGCACTGAGCCTCACACACAACTTATACACCCCATATATATATATTGTTAGAAAATTCTTCAAAATTAAAGACGTCGAGGCTTGAATCACGCATGGAAATGCTTTCCTTATAGTATTTTTTGCACCCCAAAATGTGTCTTAAGGTTACAAACAAGACTACCACAGGATACGACAAGCCTAAATTCTGGACTGCACTAAGACAGAGTGAAATCCGAAAAGTAGACAAGAACGATTTTCTGGATATAGAGTTTAAGGAAATGAGAATAGTTGATTCAAAAATCTATATTGATTTCTGAAACCGAACTTAGTTTTATAAAGAAATCATACTATTCGCGAAAAGGAGCACCATTTCGTTCAAACGACACGACCGTTGGCCAAACAACCGTTCGTTTCGAAATGACATGACTTTTCATTCAAACAGCAAAAATAACTATCAATAGAAGAGGTGCAACCATTAGCGAGAATCGCCACGAGAAGACCGCAGACCGCGCCGTTTCGCCGGACTCGCCACGAGCCCACGAGACTGGTGTGCCGAAGTGCCAAAGTGCGCCTACGAAACGCCACTAAAGCCTATAAGCCCGTGCCCGAGCCCGAGTTTGTGTCCGAGCCCGAGTTGGACGCCGCTGTCGCCGGTGGCGACACCGGCGAGTAGTGATGTGAGAGTGAAAAATGGCATAGATTTGCCACCTCACCTCCACCTCACATTCACATGGCATAGTCTCTCCACTACCACATCTTTATTAATGGTTATTAAATGCTTACACTTATAAGGTGCTCAATTCATTTGTGTTTGTTTCATGTGGGATTCTTTTCCACTCAGAGAACATACACTCTCTCAACATATTATTTTGTCTTTTAATGAATAATTAAATAAAAGCTTCAAATAAATCGCTTATTTATTTTTTTAGATTTTCCAATAATCCCCCACTTATTCAGAAAAGACAAAATAGAATCCAGAAGAAAAACAAAGAGTGTTAGTACAGATAAGTATCTTTCGATTTGAACAAATCCTTAGTACAAGCAACACAAGGCTTTATCGAAAATTAGGTAGCTAGGCTTTGAACCTATTTTCCTTGTGATAAAGTCGGTGTTACTCAACACACAATCTTTAGCGTTCTTTGCCTACAACTCACGCTTAACACCATTAATGGCCATGTGCTCATCCTGTCTCGTGAATTTTTCATGAGAGAAACTCCAATTCTCACTTTGGGATGGCACATTCTTAAATTCAAATAGGTGAAGTTCTTACAATATCTCTGTTACTTACAGATACTTGTCCTCATGACTGAACTTCATTAAGAGTTAAGAAAAAACTCAACCTCCAATAGTAACAACCAACATTACCGTATAATATTGTGAACATCCAAATCAATGACTTGTTCATCCTCATTGAACCTAATGTAGTCAATTCCTAACGTTAGGTTGGGTTGCCATCATAGTCGGATCACTACTCAAGGAGTTTAAGACCCATCCCTCTCGAGGTCGATTTCACCAAATCTCTTGCAAGAGGTTCAGTGAACGGATCAGTAATGTTAAAGCTTGATCTCACATATGTGAGCGAAATGATTCCATCTTTGATCAATTTCCTCACATAGTTATGTCTAAGACTAATATGTCTAGACTTTCCATTATGCACTTTACTGTATGCTCCTGCTAAGGTTGATTGACTATCACAATGTATCGACACGGTTGATTTATTGTCTTTAGCCAATGGAACTTCTAAAAGAAGATCCCTTAACCATTCAGCCTTTTGGCCTACGTAAGCCAGAGCCACAAACTCTAATTCCATGGTCGAATGAATAATACACGTTTGTTTCTTTGATTTCCAAGAAATTGCTCCTCCGACAAGTGTAAATACACATCTTATCGTAGATTTGTTATTTCCGACACTTGATATCCTACTTGCGTCAGTATATCCTTCTAGTACGGCAGGAAAATGACCGTATTGAAGTCCAAGATTCTTGGTTTTTAAAAGAAATCCAAAAATTCTTCCAACGGCCTTCCAATGCTCGGCACTTAGATTGCTAGAAAATCTGCTCATTTTACTATCGGCGAATGCTATGTCTGGTCGAGTACATTGCATCAAGTACATAAAACAATTAGTAGCACTAGCATATTCCAATTGAGCCAAAGCTATTCCATCATTCTTTTCAAGTTTTGCACTTCGATCAAAAGGGGTGTTCACCTCCTTGAACTTTAAATGTTTGAACTTGTCAAGCACTTTTTCAACATAGTATGATTGACTAAGTTCAGAACCCCCACTGGTTCTACGAACCTTGATACCTAAAATAGTATCAACTTGTCTAAGATGTTTCATTTTGAAAGTGGAAGATAGAAACCTCTTCGTTTCTAATATTCCTTCCATCTCGTTGCTAATGATCAACATATCATCAACATAGAGACATAGGAAGATCACAGGGTTAGCACGCACTTTTGTGTACAAACACTTGTCACAAACGTTAGGAATAAATCCATTTGAAAGTATGATCGAGTCAAACTTTTGATGCCATTGTTTGGGTGATTGTTTTAATCCATATAAGGATTTGACAAGTTTGCAAACATTTTGTTCATTACCCGGAAGCACATAGCCTTCCGGCTGCTCTATGTAAATCTCCTCATTGATATCTCCATTTAGAAATGCCGTCTTGACATCCATTTGATACACATTTAGGTTATACAAAGAAGCCAAGGTGAACAACACTCTAATTGTTGTTGTTCTTGCTACCAGTACATATGTGTCAAAATAATCGATTCCTTCCCGTTGTCGAAATACTTTGGCTACCAATCTAGCCTTGTAAGCGTTAAGAGTACCATCTATGTATTTCTTTCGAAACACCCACTTAGATCCAATGGGTCTCGACCCTTTGGGTAGATCAATAATCTCCCAAGTGTGATTTGCCACAATAGAATCCATTTCATCTTGGATAGCATCCTTTCAAAAAGTGGAGTCCCGAGAAGCCACTGCTTTATTATAAGTCTTAGAATCATCTTTAACAAGAAGAATAATTGGAATCTTTCGGAAAAAATTCTCTCTAATCCTTCTACTCAGTAAAAGGAAATAAGTTGAGAATCTATTTCATCAGGTCCCAAATCCTTAGTCTTACGGACTCTCATGCTAATCCTAGGTTCTGGTTGTTCTACAACAACCATAGAAGAACTCTCCTCTCGAGGTTCTTCATTTGTGGAATTTTGAGATTCCTTTTCCTTAGAATTAGAATTCTCAAACGATTCCACGTCTCGGGATTCTACTGTGACATTAGATTCTAAATTTGGAAGTCTATATGCCTTGCTATTTGTAGCATAGCCAATAAAAGCACTTCGTATCCCTCGAGGACCCAACTTGGTCCATTTAGGATCCATGCTTTTGTAGTAGGCTAGGCACCCCCACACTTTGAAATACCCAATATTCGGCTTTCACCCTTTCCATACCTCGTACGGAGAAATTTGGGTTTTCTTTAAAGGTATACGGTTTAAAATATGACATGCAGAAAGTAAAGCTTCACCCCCACAAAGTAAAAGGTAATTCAGAATGCATTAACATGGCATTTATCATGTCTTGAAGTGTTCTATTTTTATGTTAGGCAAAACCGTTTTGCTGTGGTGTACGTGGTGCGGAACATTCATGAGCAATACCATTTTCTTAACAGAAGGCATTAAAATCACTAGAAAAATATTCACCACCTCTATCACTTCTAAGAACTTTAATTTTAGTTCCTAATTGATTTTCAACTTCAGCCTTATATATCTTAAAAGCATTAAAAGCATCATCTTTATGTTTTAATAAATACACATATGTAAATCTAGAGTAATCATCAATAAAGGTAATAAAATACTTATTTCCTCCACGGGTTAACATCCCATTGAATTCACATAAATCAGAATGTATAAGATGTAACAATTTAGAATTTCTATCTACACTATAAAAGGGTTTCTTTATCATTTTAGATTTCACACATATTTCACATTTATCTAATTTATTAGATTTGCACAAAATTAAACCACATTTAATTGATCTTTTCATAGTGTTAAATCCTATATGTGCTAATCTACTATGCCATAAAGAAACGGAATCAATCATATAAGCAGAAGGAGAAATTTTATTAATAACACTGTCAATAATACATAATTTGACCATCCCTTCACTGGAGTAGCCCTTTCCAACAAATACACCATTACGGGTCAAGATAAGCTTGCCCGACTCATACACAGATTTGATCCCCGGTTTGCCTAGGATATCACCACTAACAAGGTTCCTACTCATTTCCGGAACATGGAGAACATTAGTCAAAGTGACCTTCTTCCCGGATGTGAAGTTGAGTTCCACGTTTTCGATGCCGACGACCTTTGCGCGTTGCTCGTTTCCCATCTGAACTTCTTGTCCTCCGTCGACTTCAGAATAGGTGTTGAAAGCAGCCCTATCGTAGGATACATGGATGGTAGCACAAGTGTCGTACCACCACCCTTAAACCTTGCCCTTTACCGCCATAATTTCGCTCACCGTAGCGATTATGTTCCCGTAAGTCATAGTGGCATCGACTTCTTATTCCGCCGTCTTACGGTGTCGACAATCTCAAGCATAGTGACTGGATTTGACACACACATAGCAGACCCCATTGGACCCCTTGGATACGGACTTGTTGCCAGATTTGACTTTGCTGGAAGGCTTGAATTTCTTTGAATCCTTTTTGGGACCCGAAGAACTTCCTTTTTCATTCCACTTCCTCTTGCCTTTCGCGCTCATCGCGTTGGCCTTGAAAGTACCGCCATCCGTAGTCTTCTCTCTCATCCTCGATTCCTCCTCGATTCGAAGATGTTTCTGGATTTGTTCCAAAGAGAAGTCCTCGGTATTGTGAAGAAGTTTCTTCCGGTAGCTTTTCCAGGAATTGGGCAACTTCGCAATAATTGCACCAACTTGGAAAGTCTCCGAAATATCAATCTTTACGGCTCTCAGTTTGTTGACAATAACTTGCAATTCATGTACTTGAGAAAGTATGGGCTTATCGTCAAACATCTTAAAATCAAAATAACTAGAGACAAGGAACATTTTGGTACCTTCTTCTTCGGCCTTGAATTTGTACTCGAGTGCCTTCCAAATCTCCATTGCCGATGGATTGTCGGTGTAGATATCGTAGAGATGGTCGGAGAGAATGTTCAAAATGTGGCCATGGCACAGCAACTCATCCTCTTGACTCTTCTTCCATTCTGCCTTGAGTTCTTCAAAATCTTTCTCCGTTGGCTCCGGGATAGGCTTCAACGTCGGGTCCAACACGTAGAAGACCTTCATAGCAGTGAGGAAGAAACGCATCTTGTCCTGCCAGTGAGTGTAGTTGGTTCTAGCGAAGCAGTCCAACTTTACGAAGTCTTGGTTCATCACCTTCAAACTCGAAACAGTAGCCTCGATCGCCATTGCAACACATACTATAAGATTGTTAGAAAATTCTTCAAAATTAAAGACGTCAAGGCTTGAATCACGCATGGAAACGCTTTCCTTATAGTATTTCTTGCACCCTGAAATGTATCTTAAGGTTACAAACAAGAATACCACAGGATACGACAAGCCTAAATTCCCGACTGCACTACGATAGAGTGAAATCCGAAAAGTAGACAAGAACGATTTTCTGGATATAGAGTTTAAGGAAATGAGAATAGTTGATTCGAAAATCTGTATTGATTCTGAAACCGAACTCAGTTTTATAAAGAAATCATACCTATTCGCGAAAATGAGTACCATTTCATTCAAAATACACGACTGTTGGCCAAACAACCGTTCGTTTCGAAATGACATGACTTTTCATTCAAATAGCAAAAATAACCACCAATTGAGGAGGCGCAACCGTTGGCGAGAATTGCCGTGAGAAGCCCCGGACCGTGCCGTTTTTCCGGACTCGTCACGAGCCCACGAGTGCCTGAGTATGCCTACAAAGCACCACTAAAGCCTCTAAGCCCATGCCCGAACCCGAGCCAGAGCCGGAGCCAGACACCGGACGCCGCTATCGCCGGTGGCGACACCAGTGAGCGGTGATGTGAGAGTGAAAAATGGCATAGATTTGCCACCTCACCTCCACCTCACATCCACATGGCATAGTCTCTGTTGTCCACTAAGTATACAGGATACAGCTTGGAGAGTGTTTTAAACAACAAGCTGTACGGTTTTCAAATCTGAGTGGGTAACGGAAGTCTTGTCAAAGTAAGTTGCTGTAAATACAGCAACTAGATATGAAATGTATACTTAAAGATAATCACAAATATTGAAATAGTGAATGCAGAAGGTAATTGACACAGTAATTAAAGTGGTTCGAGGTAAACCCCTCTACATCCACTGGTCCTCCACACAGGAGTGAAAATGTTTATTATAAATACTACGTACACAACTATGTATTTATAATCAAACCTAATCAGTATATCATTCACACAGATTGATATAATGATCTTAGCCTTCAACCATTCACACATATTGGTTTGAGCTTTCACTTGATTGGCTTCTTCACACACAGTTCCGAAGCTTCATCTTCTTCAATGCAAGTCCATCACACACAGTTCGGGAAGAGCAAGGATTCTCAGTCCACACAGGGCTGATGGGTTTGTTCAAGGGTTAGAACAATATTTGAACAACAGCTTTTACTTTCTGAGCTTTTAGCTGATGATGTGTTGTTCACGGTTTTGAGCAATGTATATCTCTTCTTTCAGAATAGCAGAATGCCTTGGGAGATATGTTTGCTCTAAATATTTGTTCGTTCGTTTGTTTGCGTCTATGTGTCTATGTAGATCTTCAAAGGCTGGGGATATATATATATATATATATATATATATATATATATATATATCTTTCTGAAATATATCCGTTGATATAAATCCGTTGAGCAAGATTCCATTCCAACGGGATGATGTGTTTGAATAAAACACGATCCGGATTTTACGGTAGATTGAAGATCCCTGACGGCTTGATATTTAAATACTATATCCTTTAGTATTTAAATATATCTTCTCAAACGGGACTTTGACTTAGTGAATAACAAAGATTCCTTTTTGTCATGTTTGGTTGCTGTATAGAATGGTAGCTATATTGTCGATTCGAGACAGCTTCCATACTTAGTCTTTATAAGACTCCTTTGCTGTATGATTGATTCTGTATGCTGGGGCTACGAGAAGTCTTTGATAAAGGTTTATATCTTTTGATCAGCTTTTCGATACAACTGCTTGTTGTATGCTGGATTGACATATTGTCAAAACATTCTGTCTTGATCTTTTCGATACAGGGATTGTTTGTCCTGACAATCTCGATACAGGGATTGTTATCCCAACAATTTCCCCCTTTTTGATAATTTGCCAAGTCCTTCCAAGTCTTCTTTTTAAAGCTATATGATGTTATCCAAACATCCTTGATGATGCCAAAACTTTGACATTTAGCGTCTTGAAGGAGGGCAGACTTCTTGGTCTTCTGTTCGAATGTTCTGGTCTTCAGCATTTAGCCTAATTCTAAGAACTGCTCGCAGGCAAGTTCAGCTTTTATCAAAAGAGTGATACATGATTGAACTTATTATTGGCGCGCAGGCACAATCTTACATTGTATTCTAGATACATACAACTTAAACTATGAACTGTTCGCAGACAAGTTCTTTACAGCTTATGTATTAAGATAAATTTCATATATGAATGCAGCAAGGATAAATTTAAGTGTTTGTAACATACAATAACACAGTAGATTACGAGTTGTAATCTTTCAAGACAGGAAAAAATTTTATTGATATTGAAATGACGAGTACAAAATTTTGATGTTCTGAAAATAAGATTACAAAAATAATACAAGGAAATTTTAACTCCTATAGTCTGAATGCCTTCATGGCCTTTTAGGGCCATTCTTGGTACCCTTCCACCAGTTTTGATATGCATCCCTGTCTCGATTCAGATATAAGGCTCGACCTTCATATGATTTATCTAAGACTAGGATCCAATCCTCTGGATGGGTAACCAAGTCACCATTCTTGTGCTTTGACTTCATCTCCAGCTGTAGCGGGAGCGTTCCTTCTTCCAGCCTTTTCTTGAACTCCTCTACGGCTTCTTTTACCGTCCTGCATCTGTTGAATAATGAGGAATCCCTGATAAGAACAACAAAGTATCTTAGCAGTTCATTCCTCCTCCAGTTCTTGATCTCTTCAGCAGTAGGCTGTCGGTCGGCCGGGAGGTTCATAGCTTGCAGCTTTCGGACTAGGCTCTTCCAAGGATACTTAGGATCCTGGAATTCTGGCCTATCTACCTGTATCCTAATATTTGGAGATGTGATACGGGCTATATCAGTAGTGATGGAGTCTTCAAAAGGAGCTAACAATTATTTCTCTTGCTCCAGCCTCGTTCTCCTAGATGCTTCCCTCGATTCTTCCCCCTTTTTGGCGTCATCAGGGTATGACACCTTTTCATCAAGGCGTTCCAGGTTTTTCAAAGCATCATCCTGTTTCGTCTCAATATTAGACATTTTCTCAACAAGGGAGGAGAGCACCTGCGACATATCTTGAATTTTCTTGTTGTGGGCTCGAAGATGGGAACCGGATTCGATCAGAGCAGATGCTGTCTTGGCCTCAGACATGCATAGCTTTGATTGCTCTTCTCTCAGGATCTGGTCCTATTTTTCTTGCAATTGGCTCAGTGCCTGCTTGAATACGTGTGGCAAGACAGTGAAGGCTTCTACCACCCGGGAGACTTCGTGCTTCAGTCCTGTCATTTCTTCAACGGCAGATGTGTGTAGCCAATCAAGAGCTTTTTCCACAGAGTACAAGGCATTGACGGCATCCTGGATGAAGACAGTTTGGAGGCCACGAGCATGTAATCGCTCTTTTCTTGTGGCAGTTCTAGGAGAGTCTGGTTGGGCAAAATCCTCAACTCCGTTCAACCGTCTCAAATTCACATTGGAACGTGAATTGAGTTGGACATCCTCAGGTATGATACCGTTGTCGGATTCCAAGGCGGTTGAGGGTGCGGGAGCATCAGATTCGGGCTCAGCGACAGGGGTTGTTGCATCCTCCTGTGCTGAAGTGGGATCTGAAGACATGGATACAAGAGGGACTAATTCCTCCTACTGTCTCTTAGCTTCCGGCTGCTCCGACAGAGGGACTGATTCCTCATGCTGGATGGCGCTGGATTCTTCTTCTACTTGGGGGGCGACAGGCTCGGGTGCCTGTTGCGAAAAGATTGTTCCTCTTCGACATGAGGGGATGAATCCTCGTTGTCGAGAACAGTGTCTTGTTGATGGGGAGGTGATTGAAGTTGACTTGAAGTTCCTGCACCCATCTGAAATTTAGATTCTTCGCGACTCTTTCTTAGACCAGCTTGTAGGGCATCATCATCATCATCGTCTGAGTCAGGATCTGACTTTGGACTTTCGGGAGATTCCACGGACCTAGCTTTACCTTTCTTTAGTGCTTCGGCTTTTTTAAATAGATGGCTCTCAATAAGCGCTTTAACGCATAGGTTGTCCCATTAGATCAGGACAGCAATATCTTGAGCGTCCGTCACTTCCAAAACAAATCTTTCTTCATTACTCCATTTGCTCCAGTTGTACAGGGTTTTGTATGGATCAAGTTTGTAACTCTTTCATTGGACAAACCGTTCGTAAGCCTGTTCGATTTGCACAGAAAGTGGGGTTTTGTTAATAATTGTGTCCGGGGAGGGGCTGCGTACAGCGCCTGGGTTCGTTGTAGGCATGGGTTCCTCTACAGGTGTGGAATCCTATATCGGAGAGGGATTCCTTACAAGGGTTGGTACCCTGATGGGAGATGGATCCTGAACGGGTGTGGGATCCCGTATAGGAGAAGTAGCTATAAGCTCCAAAGTGGCAGCCGACTCGCCAGAGTCTTGTATGTTGGCAGATGTCTGAGCATCCGTCATAGCCGCTAAAGGCTCGGGATCTAATGTATCGACAGTAGCAGGCATCTCTTCCATAGGGCTTGGGCCCTGGGGGAGTTGTTCAGTGGGTTGAGCCACGGAAGAAGCGTTCTTGGATATTTCTGTGGCCTTAACTTTTGAAAGCCTTCTTAGCTTCCTTTTCGGCTTCTCAACAGCAACTGGAGTTTTGCTGTGAGATCTTTTTCTTTTTCTTGAAGTCTCCTCGCTATGAGACTTCGAAGCTACATTCCTTGGATCGGCATAAAGCGGCAAATTGCGAACGTATGGCCTGTTTGCAATGAGGGTTCCTTTCTTGAAGACGGTGGGATGGATGTTTCCCATATAAATGCGAGAAGTGATTTTCTTGGCTTTTTCGTCTTGTGGGACACCGAATTTGGTCAGAATGTAGTTCAACAGCAGACCAAAGGATTTCTTCTGCGAAGCAGGCTTAGAAACTTCTTCCTACAACCGTTTGAGGATGATTTGACACCAGTTGACCTTCTCACAGGTCATTATTGCAACCATCATCCTAAACCTAAGATTTGTGCACATCTCAAAGGCACCTGTTCTGTTCTCAATAATATGACAACAGAAATCATGTAAGTAGACAAAGGGTAAACAGAAGTTTTTCTTATGACAAGAGGTGTGAACCGTTTCAACCGAGTATGAACTGGTGAACAAGTCATAGTAGGCGGTTAACAGTTCCTGGGACCCAAAGGTCTCAAGATCTTCCATTCACAAGACATCAGCAAGTAGCCTGTAGATATTCTGGAGTAGCTCTTTGTCAACGCGGATCTCAACTCCGCGAACGATGGTTGTGATGTCAGCGATATGTCCTCCTTGGGCCTGTGAAAGGAAACGAACGGCAGCATTGAGGTAGAACTCCTCAACCAGATGAACATCAAATCGTTCAACAGAGTGGCTGCCAAGGTGATAGAGGCCTTGTTGACGAATCTTGGTGATGACGTATTCCATCGATTCGACGTCATCCACTTCGGCATGAACACGTTCAAGCAAGACAGATCTGGAGAAGATCCGTCCGTCGATGATGTTGGATGTTTTCTTGAGAGAGATGGAAGAGGTCTGAGAAGATGCCATTGTTGATACTCGAAGAAAAGTTAAAAAGGTTTCAAGCAAGAATGCAGTAAACACAGAAAACTTGTAGGCTATATGCTCAAGAACTCTTACAATATGCAGAAAGCGTAAAGAGTCTCAAATGGCATTTTCAGTCCCTTTATAGTGGGCGGTGAAGAAGGGTTTTCAGAGACTGGACGGTCAGATTTAAGGGATGGGAACCATTTGTTTAAAATGGACGATCACGATTGGACTGAGTGTAATCAGTACAACTTATCCAACTAATTTAAAATAGGAGCGGGTCTCACTTCTGACTTTTCAAATTACCCTTATTGCTTGAAACGGCAGTGTATATTTAATAAAAAATTTGAAAACATCGCGGCTTGAATATACCAATGTCCAGATGTCGTGTAAAGCATTTAATGCAAATGGCTTGTAATGATCCAATGAGAATTGTTGAGAGCTTCTTTGGTAGAAATAGGTTCGGATTGGGCTAACAATACAACAATAGTGCACATATTAAGTCTTCTAAGCTCGGATTGAGATTTCCATTCAGGAAATGGTGATATCTCAGTATTGGGTTCTTCTTGCGCACATATTACATTTCCTTGTGTACTCTGTATTCTCCTATGGGTAGATACACCAGCATTAATGTTTCCAATGATCAGCTCTTGCGGGTGATCTCTCAACCATCTTCTGTCGGGTTCTAATTCGGGGTCCCGTACTATATCTTGAGTTGTTGTAGTTTCGGCTTGACATGCAAGATCGGCTTCATCTACGTCGGTTCTTACAGCTGCGGGGTTGATTTCTAGGTCAACGACAGGTTCGATAGGAGTTGGTGGATCTATGATGGAAAGTTGTTGGATGTTCTGAGAAAGGTCTTCTACTCCTGTAAGATCATGGTGAGGTTCATCAAACACTACATGAACTGATTCCTCAATTGTTAGCTTCCTTTTATTGAAGATCCTGTAAGCTTTGCTAACAGAGGAATATCCTACCAATATCCCTTCATCTGATTTCTCATCGAAGGTTCTAAGTTGATTCTTACCGTTGTTCAAAACGTAACATCTGCATCCAAATATGTGAAAGTATGAAACTAACGGAGTTTTGTTGTTCCATACCTCGTATGCTATTTTGTTGTGATGCTTGTTGATGATACAGCAGTTTTGTGTGTAGCACGCTGTATTGGTGGCTTCGCCCCAGAAACGATGTGGTAACTTGCTTGCGGCAATCATTGTCCTTGTTGCTTCCTTCAGCGTCCTGTTCTTTCACTCGGCAACACCATTTTGTTGAGGTGTACGGGCAGCTGAGTATTCGTGTTGTATCCCATTTTTCGAACAATATTGCTCTATAAAGCGGTTAGTGAATTATGCACCTCTGTCGGAACGAATGGACACGATACTCGACCCTGTTTCACTTTGAAGCTTTCTCAGGTGCTCGGGGAGCTTTGATGTTGTTTCCTTCTTCTTGCTTAGGAAAATTGTCCAAGAATACCTAGAATAATCATCAACAATAACGAGACAGTATTTCTTACCTCCCAAACTTACCGGGTCTATGGGACCATAGAGATCCATATGTAGCATTTCCAACACTTTGTGGGTTGAAATGTAGGATTTGCTTTTCAGGGTGGTCTTGATTTGCTTGCCTTTCTGACATGGTCCACAAATGCTGTCTTTCTAGAATGAAACATTTGGCAATCCTCTAACCATTCCCTGTCTCGAGAGTTTGTTGATAGTCTTGAAGTTGATGTGTGACATTCTTTTGTGCCATAACCAGCTTAGATCTGCAGTGCCTTTGGCAACAAAACAAGGAATTGTGTAGCTAGTAGGCATCCAGTCAGCAATATACATATTACCTGATCTGCTTCCGGTGAGCACAACTTCTTTGGTCAGAATGTTCTTGACTCTACAGTGATCTATATAGAATTTCACCGAGAATTGTTTGTCACAGAACTGGCTAATACTAAGTAATTTGTACTGTAAGACTTCAACATAAGCTACATCGGTGACTTTGAATTTTCCGACAAGTAGGGTTCCTTTCCCTCTTGTTCTTCCTTTAGATTTATCACCGAAGCGCACTTTTGGACCGCGACCTTCTACGAAATCTGATAACTTGCTTTTATCTCCTGTCATGTGCCGGGAACATCTGCTGTCGAAGTACCAGATGTCCTTCTCCAGAATGTCCTGTAGCAAACAAATTAAGTAGATTTAGGTCCCCTTTGATTGTTGGGTCCATGGATGTTAGTGCTTTTAGGTACCCAGATTTAGCAATAGGTTTATTGTAGGATGGTTTAGGTCCGTAATTGCGATTTCTACGTGGGGCATATACGTAGTTGCTATAACCATTATAATTATTATGCATGTAAAATTCAGGGTTATTATTAGTCCAGTACGAATGCCATCTTGGAGGTGGATCCATTTTCTTCGGCCTAATAGCTTACCTTCTGGGTCTCCAGTTGGATTCCCAATGCTGTTGTTGATACTGTGCGGAAACTTGCTGTCACGATGAGTGACGAGGCTCCTGTATCCAATACCTAGGCGTGTTGTACTAAAAGTACTGTCGTGCAGGCCTTTGGTATTTGGATACAGCCTTCCTTCTGAACGGCTATTGGCGATGCTGATATGCTCGGGGAGCATGCTATTGGATACGCCTTACATGTCTGAATGGCTGGTGATTACGCCTTACAGGTCTGGAATAGGACTGAGGTGGTGGAATGGCAGCTTTTGCTGTTCGCAGTGCAATGTGTTCCTTCACATGATTTGGAACTTCTTCCAGTACTAGATTGGGTTCAACACCCCTGAAAAACACAGTACTAGAAGTTTTCCCTTTATTCAAAAATGAGCTATATCCTAAGCCACTTTTATCATGAGCATGTTGCCCAGTGCTTAGAATTTCTTCCATTCTTTTGGATGATTTCTCGAAAGATTTTAGAATGGTCTCAAGTTCTCCTTCTCGTTTTTCGAGAGTTTTTACTTTGGCTTGAAGCAGAACAAAATCATTTGTATTGCTTTCACTGTGAGATTTAGTCTCACTTAGTTCATGAGCAAGTTGATGATTGCTCTCCATGAGTTTTTCAGACTTGACTTTGCTGTTTTCACAATCAATAGACATATTTTCAAAATTTATTTTAAGCAAGTCGTTTTCTTCTTTTAGATCTAAGTGAGAAAGTTAGAGTTGTATGTTTTCATTTTTCAATGTCTCATGGGCCATTTGAATGGTCTTAAACTCATTCATCATGTTTGCATTAGTATGAGATGCATTGGAGGGAATAGCTGAAGTTAAGCTTACCTCATCATCGCTATCTTCATCTTCCGGAATGTCCTTGGCCATAAAGCACATATAGGCTTTATCTTCGAAATCATCATCAGATGAATCACTGTCAGTGACTACCTGAAGACATTCTTCGGATTTAGATGGAGCGGGGGCGGCTTCTGATTCACCAATCAAGGCTTTGAGCTTGTTTTTCCAAGCACGTCTTCTTTCATCCTTTTCTTGTTGCTCGGATTCCAGCAACCTTTGAACTTTGGGATGAGGACATTTATTTACATAATGTCCAGGTTTCCTGCAATTATAACACATGTTAGCATCACCAGAGGAAGTTTCAGTACTTACCTTGTGTACAGGCTTGGGCCTGTATGGAGTCTTTCCCGATTGCTTGATGAACTTCTTGAACTTATGTGAGGAGCGCTATTTCGTCTTGCGACAGGATGTCATCGTTGCTGTCAGCATTCTTATGAGTGGGCTTTGATGAGCTCGACATGCTGTGTCTTCGATTGGATACAGCGACTAAGGCTATAGTCCTGGCGGGAGATTCTTCAGCTTTCTCTCTCCTGTCTATATCGTACTCAAATGCTTTAAGGTCAGAAAAGAGATCAAAAGTAGATATTTCACTAAGATTGCACGAGACATGCATAGTTGTGGTCTTAATGTCCCATCGGGCAAGGAGTGATCTGAAAATTTTTAGGTTTTTCTCCCTTTGAGTATAAATTTTGCCTAATGCTTCAAGTTCACCAACGATGCCAGTGAATCTGAGGTCATGTTCCTCAAGTGTTTCAGTTGGTTTCATTTCAAAAGATTCGAATTGCTGAGTTAATTTTGAAATCTTGTTTTCTTTTGAGAGCTCAGTTCCCTCACAAATTAACTTGAGTTTATCTCAGATATCTTTGGCTGATTTACAGCTCTTTACCTTAGAGAATGAGCCTTTGTCAAGGGTGACAAATAGCGCATTCTTCGCAACATTGTCGAGGTTGACGCGCTTTCTTTCATCAGAAGTCCATTGTTCGCGCTCTTTTTCAAGCATCTCTGCATGATCCTGGCCTTCAATCCTTGGGGCCGGATTTACCTTCATAATTTATATGGGGCCATCCTGTATGACAAAAATCATCTCTTCGTGCATTGCTGCAAGATGAGCCTCCATCCTAATTCTCCAATCATCAAATTCGTTAATAGAAAACATAGGAACTCTATTGATCAATGATGAATCCATATGAGAGTATAAGGACGAAAATGATTGTTTTATAAAAATAAGTGATTTAAGGATCTGATTCAATCAAAAATACGACTGATTCTTTTTAGAATAAACCGCTCCAATAACACTTGTCGGCCAGTAAGTATACATGATACAGCTTGGAGAGTGTTTTAAACAACAAATTGTACGGTTTTCAAATCTGAGTGCGTAGCGGAAGTCTTGTCAAAGTAAGTTGTTGTAAATACAGCAACTAGATATGAAATGTATACTTAAAGATAATCACAAATATTAAAACAGTGAATGCAGAAGGTAATTGACACAGTAATTAAAGTGGTTTGAGGTAAACCCCTCTACGTCCACTGGTCCTCCACACAGGAGTGAAAATGTTTATTATAAATACTACATACGCAACTACCTATTTATAATCAAACCTAATCAGTATATCGTTAATACAGATTGATATAATGATCTTAGCCTTCAACTGTTCACACAGATTGGTTTGAGCTTTCACTTGACTGGCTTCTTCACACACAGTTCAGAAGCTTCGTCTTCTTCAATGCAAGTCCATCACATACAGTTCGGGAAGATCAATGATTCTTAGTCCACACAGGGATGATGGGTTTGTTCAAGGGTTAGAACAATATTTGAACAACAGCTTTTACTTTCTGAGCTTTTAGCTGATGGTGTGTTGTTCACGGTTTTGAGCACTGTATATCTCTTCTTTCAGAATAGTGGAATGCCTTGGGAGATATGTTTGCTCTAAATATTTGTTCGTTCGTTTGTTTGCGTCTATGTGTCTATGTAGATCTTCAAAGGCTGGGGATATATATAGCTTTCTGAAATATATCCGTTGATATAAATCCGTTGAGCAAGATTCCTTTCCAACGGGATGATGTGTTTGAATAAAACACGATCCGGATTTTGCGCTAGATTGAAGATCTCTGACGGCTTGATATTTAAATACTATATCCTTTAGTATTTAAATATATCTTCTCAAACGGGACTTTGACTTAGTGAATAACAAAGATTCCTTTTTGTCCTGTTTGGTTGCTGTATGGAATGATAGCTGTATTGTCGATTCGAGACAGCTTCCATACTTAGTCTTTATAAGACTCCTTTGGTGTATGATTGATTCTGTGTGCTGGGGCTACGAGAAGTCTTCGATACAGGTTTATATCTTTTTATCAGCTTTTCGATACAGCTTCTTGTTGTATGCTAGATTGGCATATTGTCAAAACATTCTGTCTTGATCTTTTCGATACAGGGATTGTTTGTCCTGACAATCTCGATACAGGGATTGTTATCCCAACAGTCTCTCCACTACCACATGTTTATTAATGGCTATTAAATGCTTACACTTATAAGGTTCTCAATTCCTTTGTGTTTATTCCATGTGGGTTTCTTTTCCACTCACAAAACACACACACTCAACATATTAATGTGTCTTTTAATGAACAATTAAATAAAAGCTTCAAATAATTAAATCCCTTATTTAATTTTTTAGCTTTTCCAACATATTATATATATATATAGTAGACACACGACCTGCAACTCATACTAAAACACACATACCGATATACACACACAAACATAGACACACACAAACATATATCTTAATGTTACACATAGTTAGTGTATATATAGACATTCAGCCAAAAACACAGTAGATGCAGTTGTGCCGGAACCCAGATCGCTGGCAACCTAGCCCATCGAACCTCATCCAACTCCAACTCATGTCGTCTAGTTCCACCATCCTCCTCATTCCATCACCAGAACATCGTCAATCATCAACCGACAACCATCAACGTACATCAAGCCCGACCGTCAACAATTTGAGCCCAAACCAAAGGCCACCACAAATCGAGTGTGACCCCCGATCTGGAAATTCACCTTGCCATCGGAAAATGAAACGACCCACACTAACTACCTAACCTAAACTATCTTATATCATATTAGTACTTATAAATTACGGTAAAATTTTGGCAGAGTTTCCCCTACACTAGTCCCTATCCCAAAACCTATGACATAAAACCAACACAAGTATCACACAGAGACATCTAGTATCAATCCGAATCAAACTAATGACATCAATATCCCCGTAGCTATAACTAATAGATATTAGTAAACAATAAAACTTTGAGCTTCCCAAATCACTCACTTATTTATTTTACATTACGATATTTAAACAACCTCACAGGTTACATAAACATACTAAGTGAACTTAAAGTGCCCATCACACCATCAACGACACTCGAACATATGAGTACATTACTACAATACATATTTATAAAGCGAGGTTTAGAAACAAGAACGAAAATATGTTAAGCCCATGGTTAAGCCCGACAAGTAGTCATCCATGTACGTCGACCCTCAGCATCAGTGAAACTCCAACCCATCCAGCGAGGGAACACGCTCAAGCATCAGGATTACCTACAATGCATAAACTATAATGCATAAACTACGTGAGCTAAAGCCCAATAACTAGAAATCATGCATGTATCATGTCTGATGCAACATATGACATATGATCATCAATGAGAATCTCTCAAAATCATTTTCTTATACTTGGGCCCATTGAACCACGTACTAAGCAGCGGAATGAGCTCAATATCATATCATATCATAAGGCATGCATCTACCATGCCAGATATATAAGGCATGCATCTACCACACCAAATATAGCGTGAGAACATGCATCTACCATGTCTCAGACATCAAATAAGCATGCATCTATCGCGCTAAACATATCATAAAAGCATGCATCTACCATGCTTCGTTGCTCTAGCAGCGGCCAACAAAACATTTTTCTTTTCTTTCTTTCCATGATCGTACCATGCATGCAGACACTAGTAAGTCTCCTGTTATGCATGCATGTGGAGATGCTAATGGATGTTATGATCATGTAAGGTGCAACCAAACACTTTAAGCATAATACAGATCAATCATACAATACAATAGAACACTCTCAAGATATCATCAAGTTCAACAACTAGTTATACAAACAATACTATGTTTATGCATTGTAGTTGTAGATGGATTTCTACTTACCTTGATCAGGTATTACCCTCACGTTTATACCAATAGGGGGTGGTTGTGATGATATATCTTCATAACCTATTTTAAGGGATGTGTTTAAAGGATTTACATACCACACGCAAGATTTAACTCTCTTCATATCGAAAGGGTTTATCACTTCCTATGTAGACACATAACCAGTGTTCTACGTATTTTATGTCTGTTTATCGACGTATACTAGCCCATTAAACAATCAATTTTGGACTTATAATTCATTAATTACTATTATTCTATGTTTATAAAGTCCATTAAATTCTCACAACTTAAAATTCCAAGGTTTTATAACAATACACTTGATTAAGAGAGTTTATCAAAGTCTTGTCATAATCAGATTTTGTTTTGCTTATAACCACTAGAATATAAGTTGGATTGCACAAATTTTTGACATAATATCCCTAAGATACTTAAGAACAAGTATATTGGAACTCCTGCCCTAAAACATACGGATTAAATAACATATACCATTAATTCCAAAAGGTGGCAGAATTAATTCCTTTATTGCCTTAGTGAGTTTTAAGCCTTACAAATCCATATTAAACACAAGGGTAAGCCATGGCTGAATTCTTAACATCATTATAATATGTCTGAGAACATATACAAGCTCTCACACCTTCTAAATAGCTAAGAAACATAGCAATAGTAAGGAAGAAACAAAGGAAACTCACCTTGATTGTCATATGAATTGAGGTGTTGATGTTTTGATGATTTCTTCTTGAATTTTTGGTGAATTTTCCAATTGGGGAGCTTCTTGTTCATTTCTAGACTGTAAATGAGGGTTGAGGGTCGGCTTTATCCATCTAACAAGTGTGTTAAGTCAGCTATGAAGGTAAAATGTCCAAAATACCCTTGAATGACTACTAGAAACCAGGTTTGAAAGAATGGACCGACTCAAGTAGTTATGATCCGGTTCTTGGAGTGTATGAACCGGTTTGTAATGTAAATAAACCCTATTTAGGTTATGGATGACTGTCCTATGAGTTTTGTGTAAGTTTAGTGTGTGTTAGAAGTGTTTAAAGTCGGTTACTTATGCGAACATTGATGAAAATGCTAGTGAAGGAGTTTATTGTCAAACATTCTAAAACTTCATATACACAACATTATATTTAGGAATTTAAGGATTCATCTATCAATTTTATACCTTTTGGACAATAAACTAAAGGATAAGTTCAATCCTGACCGCAGTTAGAACGAATAAAGTATAGACAGATCATAGTATTTTACAAACGTTATCACATACAATCATAAATTGTATCCTATTAGGTATTGACAAGAATCAAGGTACTTGACACGTGTTAGTATATTAAATGATGGTTATTCACTTGAATCATCAATCTAAAGTGACTCAGTACACGCGCTAGCTAAAATCTCGAGATAAGCTAGTTAACCTCCGATAGACACGTTAGTGACACCTTTATGACTTCTAGGCTTACCATGTATACTCAGAGTTTTATAAGATATTTACATATATTTTATTTCGTATTAGTAATAATATGAATAACATAATTCAGTTCTATAACATATACCAAGATAGTGTTTTAGACTTTAGTTCAAATGTTTAGCACATTTCTATGTAGTGAAATTAACTATAAGATCAACCGAACCATGAATCGTCAAGTAATCCAAATAACACATAATTAACAAGTTATGCATGAATCATATTGACCAAGTGAGTAGTGTCAGGCTCGGATATCACAGAAAACATGTTCGATAGATCCACCATCGTACTCCATCCGTCACGTCGGTCGGACTTAAGCCACTGCCCAGACCTTTTCTCTTAGACACCCTCTCTGCCCGTTCACATTTCGAGTTTGTTCCGCCTCCAGAACAAGATGGGCCCGCCGAGGTCCACCAGAACCAAAACTTCCGTCGTCGATCTTCCATCAAAACCCCACATACCATCCTCCACAAGCTCCCACCGTGAAGTCCTTTAGTCATGGTAGAGTGACTCGTCATCATTCTGAAGGTGAGGAAGTCGACACCAGCGATAGAGAGAGAGAGAGAGAGGTGTTAGAGAGTTTATCCAAGAAGGGGTTAGATGTGGGAAAAACGAGAGAGGGAAAAAGAAAAAAAAAACATGGGGGAGACAATGAGAGGGAGAGAGAGTGTACCGTTTTAAAAAAAAAAATCATGATTGATGAGTCATACTTGCCATCTATGATAAATTAAAATTTTTGCCCCACAATTTCCTCTATTATTAAATCCGCCTCTATTATCCAGTCTTTTGGCTCGATTAATCGATTAACTCATAATGCGTCATATACCACCAACTATCAACAATTCACCATACTTTGGTCTAATAATTTCTCCCAATATTTTAATTAGCTAAATTTCCAATTTAAAATTTTTGGATATTACAAGTAAAACCTTCTTAAGTCTTTGGAAGACCACTTCAATTTAAAATTGTCATAGATATGCTTGGCACACGTCATATTGACAACAGTTGGGCTTATTTCCTCCATCGCAGGTACAAGTCCCTACAAAATGATTCAAACATTAAATACATATTATCTAAGAAAGAAAGAAGTATGTCAACAAATTGTTTCACAAACCAGAAGCTCATTACCTTGTGCCTGTCTGCCATGAAATGCCAATGCGCAGCTGGATTAAAAGGCCCTGACATTTGAGTTAAACAATGCAAGAAGAGACCTCAGTTTTACTTATTTTCACTCTCAACCATAGCCATAGTAATCGGGAATATGCCAAAGTCAGCATCAGTGGCAACAACACTTAACAGGACACCTCCAAACTTTCCTCTAAGGTGGTTGCCATCAAATAACAGAAATGGTGTACAACAGCTAGGAATCCTCTTTTAAGTGCATCAATTTCGATGAAAATTCTCTTAAAGGGAGGAGGCCTTCTTACTTGTTCAACATCTCTTTGGAGCTCCACAATGATTCCAAGATGTGTTTTTCTCACCATTTACACACACATTGTCATCAACTGATAGTTTTATTCGGGATTACCCCCTAGTATGTCAATAGCCCTCAATATTATCATATACATCCTCATACAGGGCACTGTAACTCGAAGATGTTTGGAAGCCCATACAATCAGTGTATATGCATTCGAGGTTGGATTTGTTTTCAACTCCTCAAGAACCTAAGATGCAATTATATATTTAGTATACAATTAACCAATTAGTATATGAAAATAACAGTATGAAAAAAGTTTGTAATAGAGGTAGTAAGTTATATACCTTAGAAGCCAACCAGTTTTTAGCTGCCTCTTTGTGCTTCACTTACTTAATACAGGTATGTCGTCCATGGTAAGTCTTCACCATTGATGTTTTTATTACCAGTCATTGAAGAGCAATGTAGCCTCCAACTACATCATCTTTCTTGGCATATGGCTGTGAATCTAGCTTCCTCATTCTGTGTTCTCTTACACTTGAAGCCATTGCTGATTGCATATTCCTTAATACTTTCTCTAAGCTCCTTAATGTCAACAAGTGTTTCACCAACTTTGAAATATTTATCCCAGTTCCGTTTATCTTCTTACAAACTCATCACCTATCCACTCGGCATCACTAAAGTACATATCTTGTGGATTACCTTTATTTTCTCTATCACTTACACTATCAACCCTCACACCCTCACTTGCACCAGTCCTAGCACTCTCAGTCCTTCGCACCCTCATTCACATCATTTGACTTATCATTTATGTTGACATCTTTAGTGCCATTGGCATGCTCATCATCATCCACACCGTCCCAGTCTCCTTTTGAGTTGGAATTTTATGAAATCCAATCTCTTCATTTTCTGAGTCATACATGTAATGTGCCTCATGCTCATCCTCCTCAATATCAATTCATTCTCAGTACCTAGACTCTCTACATTGGTTTGCTTACTTATAGCTTTGCTAGGAGTTCTTTTATTTTTACTTGTTTTTTTTTAATTTCTTTCTAGAGTTATGTTTTTTTAGGAGTTGTAATTTTTTCAGGATTTGTATAATAATTGAAATGTCTAGAATGAACTCTTCAAAATCAAAACCCTGCCTCATCGTCTATAGTTTCATGATACATATTAGCCTCTTCTAGTTCAGGTGATGGTGGTTCAGGTATGTATGCTTCAAGGGTATTGACATTGGCATTTGGAGGGATTTCCGTTGTGTCATTTGGAGGGATTTCAGTGGTGTCATTTAGAGGGATTTCAATGGTGACATTTGGAGGGATTTCAGTTGTGTCATTTTGGGGGCTTCAGTGGTGTTATTTATTGAGAAAAAATTACATTCGTTTAGAAAAAGTAGTGTCAAAATAAATTATATTTGCATATCGGAATTAGGATAAATACGTCCCACTAGATGGTTTTAAAAATAGAATAAAATATAAATAAGATATGAGAATACGTGGAAAATCCAAATCAAGAAAAACCAAGGGTGGACATTACCGAAAACTTCCACTATGTGTATAGCAGGCTTATAAAATTCTCCATAAATAAATTAGGGGATACACAAACTCTCAGGGGGATATCTCTCGGAATACAAATATCTCAAGTATTTAACTTGGAATAACAAGAGAAATAGAAAACACTCTTTTGAGGGAGATAGAAAAAAACTCTCTATTTTTCTCTTATTTTCTTCTCCCAATACTCTCTATTTTTCTCCCTTTACTGCACTATTGCAATTTTTTTTCAGACACTTCCATTTTCACTCTTGCACTGCATTTATAGGCAAATAAAGAGCCCATTTTTTTGTACAAAATCGAAGATATGGTTGATTTTGTCAAAGAGAATATGCTGACCATATTTTGTCATGTGATGCCCCAAGACTTTTGACTTCAAAGTTGTGAAAAGTAGATGCAAATAATTCTTCCCTATAATCTTAGCTGCATTGTCTTCCATCAATATGAAGTTGCTGCATCAATATATGGTGTGATGAGATATGTGGGACCACTCCACATCGGATGGATTTCTCTACAATTCTCCCCCTCCACCTCATGCGTAAATACAATCAAACCTACTTGACATTTGCATATCTCAAACTTATCTAGAGGTAAGGACTTGGTAAACATAATAGAACCATTATCATCGATGTGAACCTTCTCGAGCCGCATTAGATTTTTTTCAAGTGCATCTCAGATCCAATGGTATCTCACATCAATATGTTTCGACCTTGAGTGAAAACTCAAATTTCTACTCAAGTGAATTGCTTTTTGACTATCATAGTAAATCATGTACTTTTTTTTACTTCAAGCCTAACTCTAGCAAAAACTTCTTTAACCATAACACCTCTTTACATGCTTTGGTTACATCTGTGTACTCGGCTTTAGCTGTGGATAATGCCATGCATTTTTTAAGTCTCGATTGCCATGCGATAGCTCCCCCTACAAGTCTCTTTAGGTATCCATATGTGGATTTCCGCGAATCAACATCACCAGCCATATCTGGATCCGTATATTCTTCTAGTAGGACATCGTTATAACCAAACTTCAGACATGATGTTGAAGTGACTCTAAGATACCCTATTATCCCTTTCACTCCTGCCTAATGTTCCTTTCGTAGATTGAAAAGAAAACGACTAACCACACCCATTGCATGAGCTATATCAGGTCTAGTACATACCATAACATATATTAGACTACCCACAACAGAAACATATGGTATCTTTGGTACCTCCTTCTTGTCTATCTCACTTATGGGGTACTGTGTTGACCTCAGCTTCATGTGACCGCAAGTGGAGTGCTGAGGGGCTTCGACTTGATCATTGAATCTTTCAAGAACTTTTTCAATGTATTGTTCGTGAGATAACCAGAGATTCTGGTTACTCCTATCTATAAATATCTTCATTACAAGGATTTGCTTGTAACACCCCTGATTTAAACCGGAAATATTACAGCGCCGTAGACTCTTCTCATAAGAATCTACCAGGCCAGACACATTAAATTTCAACATTCACACTTGACCACTGATGCCAAAAGATACGACAACAGATCGTGACGGTCACTCAACAGTACAACAGACCATCATGGTCAAGAATCCCATATCAAGGATAAACTTTTAATGCGTAAGAAAATAATAGTACAACTCCCATAACCTTACTCGCACCGAAACAGGGGTGAATACATAACAAGTATAGCCCTTGATTACATCGAAAGGGAAGAAAAAACTTCGACTCATATGTGATTAGCATCGTTGCCATTCATCCTCTATCAAGCCGATTCCATGACTGCTTCCGACCTGCAAAACCTGAGCGCATAACAGACACCCACCCCCCGAATACTCGGGGGTTAGCAAAATTACACTATTTTGCTAGTGCAAGTACATAATATACAAGTCATACGGGAAATATTCAAACCAATCCAAAAGAGTCACAAATGCACAAATCATAAGATCCACACATATCACCGAATTGTATTCACATATGCAAGAATACCAATCATTCATAGAAATCATTCATAATCGAGGAGTAAGAACACAGGAATTTCTAGAAATACCCCAACGAGTCAAGAGAAATAATTTAAACTTAAAAAAATGTTTTAAAACAATACTTTAGTAAAATGGTTTAGAAACACCCTTTTTTACCTTGCTCGAAGTAAATAGATTAAAAAGATTTGAAAACCGAGAGGAGGCACTCTAGAAAGAAATTTAAAAAAAATCATCTCGGGGTCCTCGACCCAATATACAGAAACACTTCCATTTTAAAAATCCCTCGGGGTCCTCGACCCAAAATACGGAAACACTTCCGTTCCAAAAATCTCTCGGGGTCCTCGACCCAAAATACGGAAACACTTCCGTTTCAAAATCTCTCGGGGTCCTCAACCCAAAACGCGCTTTCTCAGCGAATTCCTGCTTAAGACCATCAATGGTTAACTAACCCTCGGAGATCTCGTCAGAACTCCTTGGTCGTTTAACCCTTGACTTTCAAATGATACCAATATTTTAGAAAATTTTTGAAAGTGATTTAAAAGGCACAATTCCATTCGGTATCAGGGTCTTAGCTATCACACAAGTATCTTCTGCTCTGAAGCCTGCCAGGAGCCTCCACTGAAACACCTGTGTACCGACGTTCACTACACTGTGGTGACCGCCCCTTGCTCATGTCGCGCGCCGGCGTCACTCCTCCAAGAGCCGCCCCTTGAAACACGCATTATGCAATGCCGTCGCTACACCATCACACAGGAGTCGCCCATTGCAGCATACACAGGTCGGAGTACACATCCCCGCCCTCCGCGGCTTTGGATACAACGTCACACACACGCAAATATTCACATTAGTAAAGCACACATGCAATTATTCACATTGGCAACCTACATAAGATTCAACCAGCATTTCATACAGTATCATCCACATACGTTCGAGACAAGTCACATAACAATTCTTGTCCATAAACGCTTCCGAACAATCAATATTGTAACCATGAGGGTTTCATACTCCAGTTCACAAATAGCAATATCACAACGAGTCACAGAGTCAAATGTACTTGGAACAACCACCGCTAGAATCACACTAATCCACACAAACATTCATTTATAATAAAAATGATACACACTTGTTCATGTAAGGATTTGGGAGGAATATAATTCGTATGACAAGGTACTTGCCTCGGTAATCGCTCGCGGATACTCCGAAGAACACTGTTGATCGGAAAAACCCTAAAACCTACAATTTCCGTGAGGAACAACAATAACACAATTACTATGTGAACTACTACCAACATCAACAGAATTGTATGCCGAATCAATCGAAAGAAACCCATTGAAACATTTAATCGGACATTAAATGTTCACGGTCCCTCAAGAACGTAAAAGTCATCAACCGAGTTGAACAAATTGGAGATATGGATATACAATCCATAGAACATGTTTAAGAACATCATTTAAGAACAATCGATTCATCAAAACGGATGGAAAACCCAGATCAAGAACAAGACCCTAAAAAGTCAACTTTGGGGATTCAAGAAAATACCTCGATCCGATGAAGAATAATGGATTAGATGATGTTATAATCACCTAGGATACTCCAAAACACCTTGGAATGGGAAAAAATCTACCAAGACCATGAACCCTAGTCGCCTACGGCTCACACCCGCAGAGAGAAGAGAAAATGAGGAAGAAAATAAAGAAATACGACTGTTGTCCGATTTTTATACCGGACAGATTAGCGTGCGCTAAAAACTGAGGAGTAGCGCGCGCTAACGAAACATATATAGTTAGCGTGCGCTAACTACAGTCGTTAGTGTGCGCTAATGAGACCTGCTGACCCAGTCCAGTAGCTTCTGGATAGTTCTGCACCTTCTAGGTAGCGTGCGTTAATAAGGACAAATAGCATGCACTAAGACAGGTGATACCGTGCGTTAACCACAAGGATTAGCACGCGCTATCGAGCCTCCAGTCATAGTACAGTAGCTCCTGAACCACCTCCAAACTGCAAGTTAGCGTGTGCTACCATCCCCGTAGCGTGCGCTAACCGCGGCACAGTAGCACGCACTACACTACAATGAACCAAAACTCACGCAATGATCTGAATCGCAACCAAACACGTGTCAAAATAGTGTACTCCCAAACATGGCACACGATCCCAAAGACATAGTCAACAACCATCCGCTAAACCGTAGAAAAATTCAACGAAACCGGAACGAAGATATCGGGTATTACATTCTACCCCCTAAAAATAAGTTTTGTCCCGAAACTCAAGAAGTAAAAAGTTCGGTGTAACTCGAATGCTTCTTCTCTTCACACGTGACCTACTCGACTATAATAATGTCGCCGGATCCGACAATATGACTAGGATCCAATACACGAGTCTAAGTAACAATTATACCTACGAGCATGGTGAATCAAAATTGAGGAAGATGGGTTTGAAAATGAATGTTACGAAATTTAGAAAAATCCCGAGATGACCCAAACATTTGAAAATTAAGTTTTGCGACCAAACTTATGTGCGCAAGTTCATAGCACGATTGAACATATAAAAATGAACTTATAGGAACAACTAACCATTATGAACTAGATCGACATAAATCAATATTCACGCGAAAAAGAAGAAAAAATAATCGTATCATCCTCGGATTACTCCGTAACAACTTTCAAATTTACCCGAAAACAAAAAGGATAGAAGGAACTATGGCTTCTGCTGCGCAACTCCGATGAACAACCATTCAGAATACCAGAAAATAGGCTCGGAGGATAATTATACCGAGAATGTCCAAAATAGTAAGATCGTGGAATAATTCAAAATGATCACGAAGCTCGTTCGTTTCAAAAAATATAAGAAAAAAATATGTCCTAAAAATCATGACGAGCAGTAGCAAGTCGCTAGAATCTGAAAAGGTATGAGAAACGGAAAAAATAGGATTATCATTCTACCTCCCTAAAAATAGGGAGCGGTAGTATAAACAAAGAAAAACAACCACTTTGCTCAGCTGCCAAAACGTCACGAGCAATGAGTGAACGCGACAATCCTTGAAATGAAGGGTACATACTAAGCAAGTATCTGGGATACGGGTTGACGCAATACACATACATATGATCACGAGGAATCAAAGTGACAACGTATGATTTGGTAGATAAACGCTCCAAAAGTTAGGAAAATTCTCAAAATTGATCAGACATCCTGAAACCATGCTTCGAGTTCAAGTTACACATTCAAGCTCATAAATCATCTATAAAAATGCTAATTGCACTAGTAGGAACAATTGTTTCGAACCAAGTTTGCAAGGATCAAAATTAAATGTAGAAAGACCGCGATAATCTACAAAATTGGATAAAATAGCCAAAAATTTCGTTCGAAGGACGAAAGTTGAGCATAACAATGTAGTTTAAGATTGTCGAAAGGATCACAAATGAGTCATCTCACGAATACATGACCTATCACTGCCACAACAGAGCTTAAACTCATAAGTAATTCGCATGGGCGCACCAACAAAATTATACGACCTCTACCAACACAAACACGGTTAAAACCACACATATATCATTGTGGTCTGACATTGGTAACATTCTTTAAAATAAAATTTTCCGAGGTATTTGTTCAAATGATAATATTTTAAAAATCTTGAATTTGAATAATTTTGCTGAAATGAGTTTTTGAAAAAAAAAATATTTTAATACCTCTGCCGTTTAATCAAAACCCTGAACCATTATCATAACTGTTTTGTTTTAAAATCAATTTCGAAAATCCTCTCAATCACGACAAAAATCAATAACGGTAACATTTTACAAAATGGCCAAGGTACGTTAAAACAACTCATTCAAATACCGTCGGGGTTCCATTTGAAAATTCAAGGCCGGCTCACCAGTTTTTAAACAATTTTCAAGATCCACACGAAGCCGCCAATTAATCGCACCGTCGAAACATTTTCGAAAAATTGATTTTCCACAACCTGCTCACGTTTATGAAATTTTTAGGAAAGCGTTTTCGAACACACATACAGCAGACATAATTTATCAATTCATCAAACACAATCAATTATCACCTAGCGCGACCAAAAGTCACAGCACATATTCACACACAACAGTGTCATCACTAGACAACACATATAGAATACGGTCGCAGATGATCAATTTAACGACCGCAAAAGTTAGACCTAACGGTTACAAAAATGCAGTTCTATAGCCTCTGTCCAGACTGATTAGCGCGCGCTACAACAAAGATTAGCGTGCGCTATCCATGCCACATTAGCGCGCGCTAGCCTCATACTTAGCGTGCGCTAACTGCTCTAATTCAGCAACATGATTGCAAACATATACAAGACAGTACTAGAACAACATGAGCAACAAATAAGCGACAACATACGAATCTGAGTGCCATTAATTCACATAATTACAACATCTAATGAGCAGCCATCAAAAGACAACTGTCATTCAAAACTGAAATTTCACCTCTCAGTAAAGAGGGCTATCTCAACGAGTACATGCCGAACGATTCAGCGTTCACACCACCATTCTAATCATAACGGGACAATATTGCCCAAACAATGATAATGTCATCACCGTATAACTTCAGACTGACAATCATGAAACCAAAAAGTTGAAAGCGAGAGTCACTTCTTGAGTACATTTTGTAGACCTCATTTGAGCTTAAAAATCTTGTTTTGAAAACTTATAATACAAGATGAAAATGAAATATCGGTAGTTTGAATTCTCAAAAAATTTCGATCTTGAGGTCATCATACGAAAATCAACTTTTTCCTCCTTTGGAGGACGTTTTGAGATAAAATTTTGTGACTCCCCATAAACATTCAAAGTCTTAGAATTCTAAAGTCGTTACTTCTGTAAAAGCAGTTTATACAAAGATATATACACCGACACCACTCTTCATTCAAACGCAACACGAGAATCAAACAAGCATAGGTCACATATTCACAATTCATATTTAAATTCCACCTCATAACATATAATCACGTAAGTTCATATAAGATGAGGTACAATCATAAGGTCGGGAGACTTACAATCGGGAGACTTACTATCACGGATCGCCTGAAGATGATGTCGGAGCCACGATACTAATCACAACACTGATGCGCATGACTTACACAGGACATGGACTTGACCCAACGGCCTAGGTTTTTTGCAAACCGAAGATCTGATACCATATTCTGTAACACCCCCGATTTAAACCGGACATATTACAACGCCGTAGACTCTTCTCATAAGAATCTACCAGGCCAGACACATTAAATTACAACATTCACATTTGACCACCAAGGCCAAAAGATACGACAACAGACCGCGACGGTCGCTCAACAGTACATGGTCAAGAATCCCATATCAAGGATAAACTTTTAATGCGTAAAAAAACAATAATACAACTCCCATAACCTAACTCGCACGCAAACAAGGGTGAATACATAACAATTATAGCCCTTGATTACATCCAAATGGAAGAAAAGACTTCGACTCATATGTGATTAGCATGTTGCCCTTCATCCTCTATCAAGCCGATTCCATGACTGCTTGCGACCTGCAAAACCTGAGCGCATAACAGACACCCACCCCCCGAATACTCAGGGGTTAGCAAATTCCACTATTTTGATAGTGCAAGTACATAATATACAAGTCATACGGGAAATATTCACACCAATCCAAAAGAGTCACAAATTCACAAATCATAAGATACACACATATCACCGAATTGTATTCACATACGCAAGAATACCAATCATTCATAGAAATCATTCATTCTCAACCGAGGAGTAAGAACACAGGAATTTCTAGAAGTGCCCCCAACAAGTCAAGAGAAATAGTTTAAACTTATGAAAATGTTTTAAATCAATACTTTAGTAAAATGGTTTATAAACACCCTTTTTGACCCGGCTCGAAGTAAATAGATTAAAAAGATTTGAAAATCGAGCGGAGTCACACTAGAAAGAAATTTAAAAAAAAAAAGAATCATCTCGGGGTCCTCGGCCCAATATACAAAAAAACTTCCATTTCAAAAATCTCTCGAGGTCCTCGACCCAAAATATGGAAACACTTCCGTACCAAAAATCTCTCGAGGCCCTCGACCCAAAATACGAAAACACTTCCGTATCAAAATATCTTAGGGTCCTCGACCCAAAATGCACTTTCTCAGTGAATTCCTGCTTAATACCATCAATGGTTAACTAACCCTCGGAGATCTCGTCAGAACTCCTTGGTCGTTTAACCCTTTACTTTCTACTGATACCAATATTTTAGAAGATGTTTGAAAGTGATTTAAAAGGCACAATTCCATTCGGTATCATGGTCTTAGCTATCACACAAGTATCCTCCGCTCTGAAGCCTGCCAGGAGCCTCCACCGAAACACCTGTGTACCGACGTTCACTATACTGTGGTGACCGCCCTTTGCTCATGTCGCGCGCCGGCGTCACTCCTGCAAGAGCCGCCCCTTGAAACACGCATTATGCAACACCGTCGCTACACCATCACACAGGAGCCGCCCATTGCAGCATACACAGGCCAGAGTACACATCCCCGCCCTCCGCGGCTTTGGATACGACGTCACACACGAGCAAATATTCACATTAGTAAACCACACAGGCTATTATTCACATTGGCAACCTACACAAGATTCAACCAACATTTCAAACAGTATCATCCACATACGTTTGAGACAAGTCACATAACAATTCATGTCCACAGAATCTTCTGAACAATCAATATTATAACCATGAGGGTTTCATACTCCAGTTCACACATAGCAATATCACGACGAGTCACAAAGTCAAATATACTCGGAACAACCACCGCTAGAATCACACCAATCCACACAAACATTCATTTATAATAAAAATGATACACACTTGTTCATGTAAGGATTTGAGAGGAATATAATTTATATGACAAGGTACTTGCCTCGGTAATCGCTCGCGGATACTCCGAAGAACACTGTTGATCGGAAAATCCCAAAACCTATTCCATGAGGAACAATAATAACACAATTACTACGAGAACTACTACCAACATCAACGGAATCGTACGCCGAATCAATCGAAAAAAACCCATTGAAACATTTAATCGGACATTAAATGTTCACGGTCTCTCAAGAACGTAAAAATCATCAACCGAGTTGAACGAATCGGAGATATGGATATACAATCCATAGAACATGTTTAACAACAATCGATTCATCAAAATAGATGGAAAACCCAGATCAAGAACAAGACCCTAAAAAGTCAACTCTGGGGATTCAAGAAAATACCTCGATCCGATGAAGAACAATGGATTAGATGATATTATAATCACCTAGGATACTCCAAAACACCTTGGAATGGTACAAAATCGTCCAAGACAGCCCTAGTCGCCCACGACTCACACCCGCAGAGAGAAGAGAAAATGAGGAAGAAAATGAAGAAATACGACTGTTGTCTGGTTTTTATACCGGACAGATTAGCGTGCGCTAACACTGAGGAGTAGCGCGCGCTAACGAAACACATATAGTTAGCATGTGCTAACTATAGTCGTTACCGTGTGCTAACGAGACCTGCCGACCTAGTCCAGTAGCTTCTGGATAGTTCTGCACCTTCTAGGTAGCGTGCGTTAATAAGGACAAATAGTGTGCGCTAAGACAGGTGATACCGTGTGTTAACCACAAGGATTAGCATGCATTATCGAGACTTCAGTCATAGTCTAGTAGCTCCTGAACTACCTCCGAACTGCCAGTGAGCGTGCGCTACCATCCCCATAGCGTGCACTAACCGCGGCATAGTAGCGCGTGCTACACCACTTAGTAACGTGCGCTACACTGCAATGAACCAAAACTCACGCAACGATCTGAATCGCAACCAAACACGTGTCAAAATAGTGTACACCCAAACATGGCACACGATCCCAAAGACATAGTCAACAACCATCCGCTAAACCGTAGAAAAATTCAATGAAACCGGAACGAAGATCTCGGGTATTACATTCTACCCCCTAAAAATAAGTTTCGTCCCGAAACTCAAGAAGCAAAAAGTTCGGTGTAACTCGAATGCTTCTTCTCTTCACACGTGACCTACTCGGCTATAATAATCTTGCCGGATCCAACAATATGACTCGGATCCAATACACGAGTCTAAGTAACAATTATACCTACGAGCATGGTGAATCAAAATTGAGGAAAATGGGTTCGAAAATGATTGTTACGAAATTTAGAAAAATCCCGAGATGACCCAAATGTTTGAAAATTAAGTTTTGCGACCAAACTTAAGTGCGCAAGTTCATAGCACGATTTAACATATAAAAATGAACTCATAGGAACAACTAACCATTATGAACTAGATCGATATAAATCAATATTCACGCGAAAAAGAAGAAAAAATAATCGTATCATCCTCGGATTAATCCGTAACAACTTTCAAATTTACCCGAAAACAAAAAGGGTAGAAGGAAATATGGCTTCTGCTGCGCAACTCCGATGAACAACCATTCAGAATACCAGAAAATAGGCTCGGAGGATAATTATACCGAGAATGTCTAAAATAGTAAGATCATGGAATAATTCAAAATGATCACGAAGCTCGTTCGTTTCACAAAATATAAGAAAAAAATATGTCCTAAAAATCATGACGAGCAGAAGCAAGTCGCTAGAATATGAAAAGGTACGATAAACGGTAAAAATAGGATTATCATTCTACCCCCTGAAAATAGGGAGCGGTAGTATAAACAAAGAAAAACAACCACTTTGCTCAGCTGCCAAAACGTCACGAGCAATGAGTGAACGCGACAATCCTTGAAATGAAGGGTACAGACTAACCAAGTATCTGGGATACGGGTCGAGGCAATACACATAAATATGATCACGAGGAATCGAAGTGAAGACGTATGAGTTGGTAGATAAAGGCTCCAAAAGTTAGGAAAAAAATCTCAAAATTGATCAGACGTCCTGAAACCACGCTTCGAGTTCAAGTAACACATTCAAGCTCATAACTCGTCTAATAAAATGCTAATTGCACTAGTAGGAACAATTGTTTCGAACCAAGTCTGCAAGGATCAAAATCAAATGTAGAGAGACCGCGATAATCTACAAAATTGGATAAAATAGCTAAAAATTTCGTTCGAATGACAGTAAGTTGAGCATAACAATGTAGTTTAAGATTGTCGAAAGGATCACAAATGAGTCATCTCACGAATACACGACCTATCACTGACACAACAGAACTTAAATTCATAAGTAATTCACATGGGTGCACCAAGAAAATTGTACGACCTCTATCAACACAAACACGGTTAAAAACCACACACATATCATTGTGATCAGACATTGGTAACATTCATCAAAATAAAATTTTCTGAGGTATTTGTTCAAATGATAATATTTTAAAATTCTTGAATTTGAATAATTTTGCTGAAATGAGCTTTTGAAAAAAAAAAATTTAATACCTCTGCCATTTAATCAAAACCCTGAACCATTATCATAACTGTTTTGTTTTAAAATTATTTTCGAAAATCCTCTCAATCACGACAAAAATCAATGACGGTAATATTTTACAAAATGTCCAAGGTACGTTAAAACAACTCTTTCAAATACCATTGGGGTTCCATTTGAAAATTCAAAGCCGGCTCACCAATTTTTAAACAATTTTCAAAATCCGCACGAAGCCGTCGATTAATCACACCGTCGAAATATTTTTGAAAATTGATTTTCCACAATCTGCTCACGTTTGTGAAATTTTCAGGAAAGCATTTTCGAACACACACACACACAACAGACATAATTTATCAATTCATCAAACACAATCAATTATCACCTAGCGCGACGAAAAGTCATTCAACATATTCACACACAACAGTTGTCATCACTAGACAAAACACATATAATACGGTCGCAGATGATCGCTTTAACGACCGCAAAAGTTAGACCTAACGGTTACAAAAATGCAGTTCTATAGCCTCTGTCCAGACTAATTAGCGCGTGCTACAACAAAGATTAGCGTGCGCTACCCATGCCACATTAGCGCGCGCTAGCCTCATACTTAGCGTGCGCTAACTGCTCTAATTCAGCAAGATGATTGCAAACATATACAAGACAATACTAGAACAGCATAAGAAACAAATAAGCAACAACATACGAAGATGAATGCCATCGATTCACATAATTACAACATCTAACGAGCAACCATCAAAAGAGAACTGTCATTCAAAACCGAAATTTCACCTCTCAGTAAAGAGGGCTATCTTAACGAGTACATACCGAACGATTCAGCATTCACACCACCATTCTAATCATAACTGGGCATTATTGCCCAAACAACGATGAAGTCATCACCATATAACTTGATAATCATGAAACCGAAAAGTTGAAAGCGAGAGTCACGTCTTGAGTACATTTTGTATACCTCATTTGAGCTTAAAAATCATGTTTTGAAAACTCATAATACAAGATGAAAATGAAATATATATATAGTTTGAATTCTCAAAAAAATTCAACCTTGAGGTCATCATATGAAAATCAACTTTTTCCTCCTTTGGAGGACGTTTTAAGATAAAATTTTCTGACTCCCCAAAAACGTTCAAAGCATTAGAATTCTAGTTGTTACTTCTGTAAAAGCGGTTTATACAAAGATATATACACCGGCACCACTCTTCATTCAAACACAACACGAGAATCAAACAAGCATAGGTCACATATTCACAATTCACATTTAAATTCCACCTCATAACACATAATCACGTAAGTTCATATAAGACGAGGTACTATCATAAGGTGGGGAGACTTACAATCGGGAGACTTACTATCACGGATCGCCTGAAGATGATGTCGGAGCCACGATACTAATCATAACTCTGATGCGCGCGACAGGACATGGACTTGACCCGACGCCCTAGGTTTTTTGCAAACCTAAGCTCTGATACCATATTCTATAACACCCCTGATTTAAACCAGAAATATTACAGCGCCGTAGACTCTTCTCATAAGAATATACCAGGCCAGACACATTATATTACAACATTCACATTTGACCATCGAGGCCAAAAGATACGACAACAGACCGTGACGATCACTCAATAGTACAACAGACCATCATGGTCAAGAATCCCATAGATAAATTTTAATGCGTAAGAAAACAATAATACAACTCCCATAACCTTACTCGCACCCAAACAAGGGTGAATACATAACAAGTATAGCCCTTGATTACATCCAAATGGAAGAAAAGACTTCGAATCATATGTGATTAGCATCTTTGCCCTTCATCCTCTATCAAGCCGATTCCATGACTGCTTCCGACCTGCAAAACCTGAGCGCATAACAGACACCCACCCCCCGAATACTCGGGGGTTAGCAAAATTCCACTATTTTGCTAGTGCAAGTACATAATATACAAGTCATACGGGAAATATTCACACCAATCCAAAATAGTCACAAATTCACAAATCATAAGATACACACATATCACCGAATTGTATTCACATACGCAAGAATACCAATCATTCATAGAAATCATTCATTCTCAACCGAGGAGTAAGAACACAGGAATTTCTAGAAATGCCCCAACGAGTCAAGAGTAATAGTTTAAACTTATGAAAATGTTTTGAAACAATACTTTAGTAGAATGGTATAGAAACACCCTTTTTGACTCGGCTCGAATAAATAGATTAAAATATTTGAAAATCGAGCGGAGGCACTCTAGAAAGAAATTTAAAAAAAAAATCATCTCGGGGTCCTCGACCCAATATACAGAAACACTTTCGTTTCAAAAATCTCTCGGGGTCCTCGACCTAAAATACGGAAACACTTCCGTTCCAAAAATATCTCGGGGGCCTTGACCCAAAATACTGAAACACTTCCGTTTCAAAATCTCTTGGGGTACTCAACCAAAAACGTGCTTTCTCAGCGAATTCCTGCTTAAGACCATCAATGGTTAACTAACCCTCGGAGATCTCGTCAGAACTCCTTGGTCGTTTAACCCTTGACTTGCTACTGTTACCAATATTTTAGAAGATGCCTGAAAGTGATTTACAAGGCATAATTCCATTCGGTCTCAGGGTCTTAACTATCACACAAGTATCCTCCGCTCTGAAGCCTACCAGGAGCCTCCACTGAAAACTTGTGTACCGACGTTCACTACACTGTGGTGGCCGCCCCTTGCTCATGTCACGCGCCGGCATCACTCCTGCAAGAGCCGCCCCTTAAAACATGCATTTTGCAACACCGTTGCTACACCATCACACAGGAGCCGCCCATTGCAGCATACACAGGTCAGAGTACACATCCCCGCCCTCCGCGTCTTTGGATACGACGTCACATACAAGCAAATATTCACATTAGTAAACCACACAGGCTATTATTCACATTGGCAACCTACACAAGATTCAACCAACATTTCATACAGTATCATCCACATACGTTCGAGACAAGTCACATAACAATTCTTGTACACATAATCTTCCGAAAAATCAATATTGTAACCATGAGGGTTTCATACTCCAGTTCACACATAGCAATATCACGACGAGTCACAAAGTCAAATATACTCGGAACAACCACCGCTAGAATCACATCAATCCACACAAACATTAATTTATAATAAAAATGATACACACTTGTTCATGTAAGGATTTGAGAGGAATATAATTTGTATGACAAGGTACTTGCCTCGGTAATCGCTCACGGATACTCCGAAGAACACTGTTGATCGGAAAATCCCAAAACCTATCATTTCCATGAGGAACAACAATAACACAATTACTACGAGAACTACTACCAACATCAACGGAATCGTACGCTGAATCAATCAAAAGAAACCCATTGAAACATTTAATCGGACATTAAATGTTCACGGTCCCTCAAGAACGTAAAAATCATCAACCGAGTTGAATGAATCGGAGATATGGATATACAATCCATAGAACATGTTTAACAACATCATTTAACAACAATCGATTCATCAAAATGGATGGAAAACCCAGATCAAGAACAAGACCCTAAAAATTCAACTCTAGGGGTTCAAGAAAATACCTCGATCCGATGAAGAACAATGGATTAGATGATGTTATAATCACCTAGGATACTCCAAAACACCTTGGAATGGGACAAAATCGACCAAGACCACGAACCCTAGTCGCCCACGGCTCACACCCGCAGAGAGAAGAGAAAATGAGGAAGAAAATAAAGAAATACGACTGTTGTCCGGTTTTTATACCGGACAGATTAGCGTGCGCTAACACTGAGGAGTAGCGCGCACTAACGAAACACATATAGTTAGCGTGTGCTAACTACAGTTGTTAGCATGCGCTAACGAGACCTATCGACCCAGTCCACTAGCTTCTGGACAGTTCTGCACCTTCCAGGTAGCGTGCGTTAATAAGGACAAATAGTGTGCGCTAAGACAGGTGATACCGTGCGTTAACCACAAGGATTAGCGTGCGCTATCTAGACTCTAGTCTTAGTCCATTAGCTCCTGAACTACCTCCGAACTGCCAGTTAGTGTACGCTACCATCCCCGTAGCGTGCGCTAACCGCGGCAAAGTAGCGCGCGCTACACCACTTAGTAACGTGTGCTACACTACAATGAACCAAAACTCACGCAACGATCTGAATCGCAACCAAACACGTGTCAAAACAGTGTACACACAAACATGGCACACGATCCCAAAGACATAGACAACAATCATCCGCTAAACCGTAGAAAAATTAAACAAAACCGGAACGAAGATCTCGGGTATTACATTGCCTCCCCGCCTAAGTCTTTCGTCATAAAATACTTATCTCTTTATTCAGTTTGTCAATTTTGCTGGGATCATGGCCTATAATCAGCATATCATCAACGTAGAGTAATAATATGTTCACCCCATGTGAACTTTTTGATGAAAACACCATGATCTGAGGTGATTTTATTGTAGCCATGGTTACACATGAATGATTCAAGCTTCATGAACCACTGTGTAGGAGCTTATTTCAAGCCACAAAACTCTTCTTCAATCTACATACACGGTTCTTTTTTCCTTGAACTTTGAAACCTTCAAGTTGGTCCGTGTATTTCCTTATCTAAATATCCATGTACAAATGCGGTCTTCACATCAAGTTGTTCAATCTCCAGATCTAAACTGGCAGCAATTGGGAGAACAACTATGATTGAGGACATCTTCACCACTGGTGAGAAAATCTCTTCAAAATTGACACCCTTCTTTTGACTGGAACCTTTCAAAACCAGTCTCGCATTGTACCTCGATTTTGAGATATGTTCTTCAGTTTTTAGCTAGTAGGCCCATTTGGTTTTCAGTTCTCTCTTTACAACTGGCAACTCAACTAAGTCGTGGGTGTGATTATCCTCCAAAGATTTCATTTCCTCTTCCATAGCTTCTGACCATTTTTTGTTTTAATCATTTTCCTTGGCCTCTTTGAAACTATATGGCTCTCCTCCATTAGTGAGCATTACATACTCATGTGAGCTATATCAAGCAGAAGGTTGTCCTTCTATAGTTGACTTTCTAATTGGAAGGACATCAATTTAGGCCTATGAACGAGTCGAACCCTACCGAATATCACAGGGTTCAAGTTCGGATCGAATGGTGTCCAACCTAGGGTTCGATTCGGCTCGAAAGGGCCGAGCTATTATTTTTATTATTCGGCTCGAGTTCGAACGGATTTTTAGCATTAACGTTCGATTCGATTTGGTTTGATTTTTTTCAAATAGTTTGAACATGTTCGGCTCGTGTTAGACAAAATTTACAATATTCAATTTTCTCATAAATCATGAAATTATAAAGGACTTGAATAAAATTAGAAATTTACAGCATAATACCATTGAACATTTGAATAAGTCCATAACAAAAATCAGTCGTAACAAAAGATAAGTAGATTAAATAATCAATCAAAAAATATGTATAATATATATATATAGCCAAGAAAATCAAGACCGCCAAGCCGAACATGTTCGAGCTATTCAGCTCGATTCACCGAATAACAAAAAACAAACATTCGGCTCGACTCGTTGATCAGCGAATCGGACATCGAACCGAATTATTTCGTGCCGAATATGCCGAATCTAATTGAATCAAACCTTTACGTTCGTTCACAGCCCTAGACTTAATTTGTGGAGGTGGATTTTGATAGTCACCTACTTCATCATCAACCACATCATCATACTCTGATGGAGTATCTGCCCCGTAATTCTGAGCTATCGGTGAAGGAACAGGATCTAATTTGACAGGAACTTATGAATTAGAATTAGGATTCTCTTTCGTTTCATCAAGGACTTGATTTTCAAGGAATATAACATCCCTGCTCCTGATAACCTTCATGTTAACTGGGTCACATAATCTGTATCCAAACTCTTCATGGCAATATCGTATGAAGATACATGGTTTGGTTTTATCATCAAGCTTTGATCTTTCATCTTTTGGAATATGTACGAAAGCGTTACAACCAAACACTCTCAAGTGTTTTTAAGAAGCGTCTTTCCCTAACCAAGCTCTATCTGGAATGTCACCTCACAGAGGAGTTGACAGAGAAGGGGTTGAGTAAGCGGACTACAGTCCTTATAGCTTCAACTTGAAATGATTTCGAAAATTTTGAATGCGATAACATACATAATTTTTTTTACAAATTATCATGTTCATCATTTCTACAACGCTTTTGTGTCGAGGGGTCTGACGCTTTTCTCAAACTTGATACCATAGTTCTTACAATGTTTTCAAATGGGCCTTGGTATTCACCACCTTTATCTACACGTACATATTTCATTGCCCATCTTGTTTCTCTATCGACTTTTATTTGAAAATGCTTAAAGACCTCCAGTGTTTGGTCTTTAGTTTTCGAAGCAAAACACCAGACTTTTCTCGAAAAATCATCAATGAATGTGATAAAGTACAATGCACCACCAATAGTCCTATCTTTCATATAGCACAGGCTTGTGTGCACCAAATCAAGAGGTTGACCTCTTCTTGGTGAAGAGAAGCTTTTGAATGCAACTCTGTGTTGTTTTCCGGCTAAACAGTCCACACATGTTTCTAAGTGCACGCCTTTTACTTCAGGGAGGAGGTTCCTTCTTGCCAAAATTTCTAAACTTTTCTGGCTCAAAAGTCCAAACCTCTTATGCCATAACTCAATAGATGGATTTTTGATGATCGTATTCACTTCTCCATTGATTAATTTTGCATGCATCAAGTAGAGATGATTTTCTTTTCTACCTCTTGCTGCAATAAGGGAGCCTCTAATGAGTTTCTATTTTCCTTCACCGAAGTGGTTGACATAACCATCATCGTCAAACTTTCCAACGTAAGTAATATCAAGTCTCATATCAGGAACATATCGTACATATTTTAAAATAAGCGTACATCTAGTATCAGTAAGTAGGACAATGTCTCATATACCAGCAACCTCCCAGGAGGTTTTAGTAAAAGAAAACAAGCTATGAAGCATTTAAAAATATAATCATCATCTCAGGAATTTTAGAAACACAAAGCCTTTAGGACCTCGAGTCTTAAGTTACAAAAACTATTTTCGAAAACATTAGGGTCTTAGCCCAAATCTCATTTCACGTCTCAATAGTTTACAACACAGATAATATTTCTCAATTCATTTGGGTCTCAACCCAACATTCATTTCATAAAATTTCCTTTCAAAAACTTTATTTCATCAAAACATGCTCATGACCCCGTGATCCCTTGCCACATGTCTCCGTAGGTTCAACAACCCAAACAGATTGAGTCAAAATAGTACAATCACAACAACCAGCCCGACTCCATGATCCCTTGCCATGAATGACCGTAGGCCCCATCGAGCCCACATGGTTGGACGTACTGTGTCCTGACCCCATGATCCCTTGCCATGTGTCATCGTAGGCCTCGTCAGACCCGCACGATTGGACCTTAGCACCACATACTAAGGTTCGATCCCATGGTCCCCTGCCATGAATCCTCATAGGTCCCGTCAAACCCACACGAGTGAACTTAGCATCACAGCACACAACATTCAGGTTACACACAATGCACACAGTCAATCATTACACCCATCATCACGAACTATACATAGTCATCAACACAATAATAATCACAATTAATACACAATCATCACACAAGTTGTCTATCAGCCAACAATTCAACACAAGACACATCCAAATGTATCAACAACCGACACAATTACCACAACCAACATAATTTCTCAACAATAGACATTCGAGAATAATATAAACGCCACATTACATTCATTTTAAGTAGTTCATAACCATTTCATACGAAATATATTCACGAAGGTAAACCAATCATCGTAAACCTAACACGTAATCTATATTCACAAGGTACAAGTTGTATAAGTAAGATACTTGCCTCGATAATCGATGCGAATCCTCCGAAGAACAACGCTCGATCGGTAGCCCCGAAAACCTACAACCTTTGCAAAATACAATGATAACACAATCACTACGAGGATAAGGATCAATAACAACGGAAATCACAACCAACAACCGAAGGAAACTCATTGAAACATTTAGTCGAACATTAAATGTTCACATTCTTCAAGAACACCCAAAATCATCAACCAGGTGGAATAAATCCAAGATATGGATATACAATCCATAGAATATGATTAACAACCTCTGACAACATCAACTGATTCATCATAATCGGGCTAGAATCGAAATCAAGAGGAAAACCCTAAAAAATAGTTGGAAAGGATTTTCAAAGAATTACCTCAATTCGGATGAAGAATCAACAAGGGATGATGTTAAACATGATCAAGACCTCAACATATGATGATAATCTGCTCAAGGATTGAAATCCTCGTCAAATCGCCCAAAAACCGAGAGAGAGAAGTGAAATGAGGCTGAAAATGCGACTGTCCTATTTATATACCTGGACAAAATGGCCCAGCAAAACGGCTCAATTACCGCCGTGTTCCAGCGCGGTGTTGGGACATAGGCAAAAACCTGAAGGAAACGGCGTAACACCCACTCCAAAACACGGCCGTGTCACAAAAGGCCCAACACATTGCGCAATTAGCGCCGTTTTTAGCACCGTGTTACTCCATTATTGGCGAAAATGTCTCCGCAAGTCAACGAACTGATACGAAGATGAAACAATGACAACATACAACATACCATAACATGAATACACATAAAAATCATCACAGAACTAACATCAGAATTCAAGTTAAAAATCAAGCACGGCAACGATCTGAATAAAAACAAACAAATAACGAAGCAAGACGATCGTAAACACGTGCATCTTACATCCGATTGAATCGGTAAACAATTCAATATGTCCGGAAGCCAAAATCCCAGGTATTACATTCGACCCCTCTAAAAATAAGTTTCGTCCCAAAACTTAAAACATGGAACAATCAAGGCAGGGCAACCCTACATAACACACGTTACCAGTTGCTGATAGCATACAAGAGCTCCATGCAGTATAGAGCTGCTGCTGTCCGATTCAATAAGCAAGAATGTTTACGAAAAACAACGAACATGAATCACTACGGTTGATAAATTCGAGCAGTACAACAATCAAAATGCGAGTCTAACGTTGGACAAGTATGTAATTCTGAGAACCTCGAGGGTTAGGAAGATCACATACGGGAACAATTACCCGAACTTAAGGAAATTACGTAATGGCCCAGATGCTCAATAATTGCGATACGAGATCGAACAACAAAATCGGACAGTAATGATCGAACAACAACTCCGAAGTTCACACGTCAACTCAAGACATCAAACGAACTTATAGAAACTAAAAGACGTTATTTTCGAACAAGGTTCACAGGAATCGAACCGAACTCGGAAAAGTCACAATGAACGGATTAGTCTGGAATAATATCAAAACTCGTTCGAATGACAAGAAGTGAAGGACAAAGCAAATTTAGAAAGTATCAACGAACACAAGCGAGTCGATATAATCGAAAAATACATAAGTGAAAAATAATACGGGCATTAAATTCAACCTCTTTTAAAAGAAGTTTCATCCCCGAAACTCACAATAACGAAAGCAAGGTAACAACACAACAAGCAACTGACAAAAACTTCTTTCAAGGGCCTCTCAGAGACGATCCTGATATCTGTGCTGCAGTCCGTGCCCCGAAAGACTCGGTAACCAACTCGCAAAACTATATTGTGTCCCTCGAGTCCGCACTTGTAACACGTTACTGGTGGGAAAGGACAATTTGCACATACATGCCCCGGCACATTACAGTTGAAACACCTCGACGTACCACCGAAAATTAACGATACCAACTCGGAACCCTTTGATCCTCCATCTATGGAGAAGGTTCCACAAAAAATCGATGTATGGGTCAAGGTTTAGAAACGTCAGTTTCCTTACCTCTATATGAATCCCCATACGTGTCCTATTTCTTTGCCACAGACATAGGCTCCATTGACGATAGAGTCATCAGTCATATCGACATCGACATTCTCTTCACCTACTTGCATTAGTTCATGCGACTGGTCTTCACGACCATATGCACTGGTCTGATCCGTGCTCGTTAATGAACGAGTCACTTTTCTACGCTCATGGCTACGACCACGACCACAACTTCGTTTCCTCGGCATATCGAATATACAACTGCTAGGTACAATGAAACATAACATCGCAAAACAACATACCGGAGATACCAACTCAACACAACATATCAACGTAAGGCAACAAATATCAACACGTCAAAATATCCACTCTGGGTAATTGCACGAATAAAAGAACAAAAATTGCAACAAACGGAACTTACAGTCGTAAACGAATCACATAACCATATCAATGGAACTTACGATCTTTACCAATACAAACAAGGCCAAGACAAAGTACACATCACAGTGGTCAACCACTAGTAACATTCTTTTCTCTAAAACTCCACGAGGTATTTGTTTAAACAATAAAATCTGAAAATCCTTGAATCTGTGTGATCTTCCGAAATAAAATTTGAAAATACTGTTGATACCTCGGGCTATTTTACCAAATCATGAATCTTAACCATCTTACTTTGAAAACATTTGCAAAGCGACATTCCGAAAGAGCAATTTCTTCGGAAATAACATCATCAAGATATCCACGTCATCATGTGTCATCATCACAATAATCAACGCACAAGGTAACCACATATTACCATTTGGCATCATCACAATTATCAACAGATAGGGTAATCACATGTTACCGCTCAACATCATCACAATTAACAACACATAGGGTATCCCGTGGCCATGCTCTCTTGGCATCGACCCCAGAGGTTTCACTGAACCGTCCCCGGGTGGACAACCCATTCATACATGTACTAATCATTTCTACAGATCAACAATTTCATCCGAAAACATCATACAAGTCCAAAGCAGAACCAAACCATATAATACAATGCATTTTACGGTTAGAGTGCGCTATATGACTCAATTCAAAAAATCTTTCCAAAATCGAATTTTCAAAATTTTAACCGAGTAAGATTTTTCATCTTTCACAATTCATTTTGAAATGCAAGTTACATTTTTTGTTTTAAAATACAAAAGTTTTATGGTGTGAAAGATTTTTAAAGTCGTATACTCGAGATATTTGAAAATAAAACAGATAAGTTAAAATCACTTTCAAAATTCTTTCAAACACGACAAAGGATTAATGGCGGTAGCAATTTACAAAATGTCCTAAAACACTTTCAAACACATCTTTCAAATACCGTCATCAGATTTGATTTGAAAATACAAGGCTGGCTCGCAAAAATTCCTACCACTTTTCAAAATCCACATTAAGCCGCCATTTGACCGCACTGTCAAAACATTTTCGAAAACCGATTTTCCACAATACACTCAGGTCTAAGAAATTTTGAAAATCATTTTCAAGCACGCACGCAGCGGATATAATTATTAATAAGAACACATTGGTTGTATGCAACAACAACTAGCCAAATACCATTAATTCTCAAACACATGCCTATATGGCATTCAAAATCACCAATTCAACAAACACAACTCGGGAACACTAATTTCAAACATACGTCAAACCATCTCCGAGTTTAACAACATAACTTATGAACACCGACTCGAACACATGTCGAAATCATCAATGCTTCCACTGAGCATCTCAGATCATTACATACATAATGTACCACAAGTACCAAATACGAACTCAATTCCACAACACACATATAACAAAATCATTAAACATAAGATGTAGAGGAGGATACTTACATCCACAGGTCGCATGAAGATGATGGCTGCACAACGATACTAATCACGACAGGCATCTCAGATGACACATCGCGACACGACTTAATCGGACAAGACCGAACAAACATGACCCAACGATACACGACTCAACCCGACAGCCTAGGTTTCATCAACCTAAGCTCTGATACCATATTCTGTAACACCCCCGATCCCCTCGGGAATATTACAGTGCCGTACACCCCCGATCCCCTGTACCACATACGACATGGCTAAATAACGAACCATTTGATCGATTTGGTCTTCACCACAAACATACAACTTAAAACTTCAAATACATCTCCCGTTCAAAACTCATACCCGTACAGGGGTCAAATACACTCACAAACTCATACAACATAAAATACGACAGCGTAAAGAACAATACAATGAACTCCAACTAAATGCTCTCAGAACTGGCCTTTGTTGTACGGCGATTTATACGTCTCGACGGCGATCGGTATAAGGGCCGAGCAACCGAGTTCACGACCAAATGAGCTACGGCGAACTTGTCCAAACGAAGATAACTGTTCACCTTCAAGCATCTAGCAATCGACTCCCAAGGCGATCGCCTTTTGGCACCTAGCGATCGACTCTGGTGCCCGACCCAGGACGACCGACCTGTGCCACGAACAAGGCCATCATCCGTCAAAGTCTACGAAGACTAGATCACGAAGCAAGGACCCATGTGCAGATCCGCAAAAGGCGCCGCAGAACATGGATCGTTGACTTCAGCCCATCAGCAGCTGTCAGTGACAAGGACGGCCTCACCTACCGACAGACCCGCCGAAAGATCCTAAGTAGGGCCTCCCATGACAGCGACTCAGACGCATGTTGCTCTCTCATTGGTTCGCACTTCTGGCAGCCAGCAACTCCTGCGGACTTTAAAGAGACCAACCCATGTGCTAAAGACGATCGCCCACTTATTATAATACAGCGGAGGCGATCGCCCAGCAACCCCCAGTACTATAAATAGAGAACCTCTAGCAACTAGAAAAAGGTTCCTCTCAGTTCCACTCACGACATAAAAACGTTGGCAAATTCATCCACAAACGTACACACTTTCAGACTCTCGGCTTCCTCTCTTGAATCTATCTCTGGATTTCTCTCTCAGCACCTCTCATCCAGAAGACGGTCGGAAGAGGCAAGAACTCCCTACAGTACGGATTCAAAGAGACTCGCAAGCCTAGGAGCTCAGACATACAGCTAATACACAATGTGAGAGACCGACGATTTCTCACGGTCGTCACAGCACACCATCGTTGTTACAAGAACTCACAGAGCATCATATCTGGTTCTTCCGGCAATCTTCACGCTCAATAGCTAAGATAACAAGGGTCTTTACACTCATTGTAATTGTACTCTAACATTAATATTTGTACTCCAAAGTATTTATATTAATAATATCTCGCAAGAGCATTCAAGCCCGGGACTAACAACCCCGGCAAATCTTGTGTTATTTACTTTCCCCACAGAAGTGCTCTCGCATTTGTTTGTTACTCGACCATTCCAGCAATATCATCTCCGGATAATATTTTGGGTAACAATAATTGGCGCTAGAGGAATGGGGGCTGTCGAACCTACCGTCCCGAAGAACACTCACTGTTCTCGAGGCATATACTTGAAGAGACACTCACTGCTCTTCAAAGAAAAGCCTTCAAAGTAATGACGTCTGCCACCACATCGAAGAGAGCCACTCTCCGAGCTACCGGACATCATATCCCGGCTCAATCCTAGCCCCAGCCGACGGCAGAGGGTAGCCGCGGCGACGCGAGACTCTCGATCCCGCACCTGATAGACGGCCCCAGCCTTTCGCTCGACTAGTTTCAAACCGCGGAACAGATCGAGGAGGATATGGCCATCCTAAAGTAGTGACGGGGAGCATGCGCGACGCCCGCTATAACTCCCTCGGCCATCCGCCGCGTGGGCAAACGGAAGTTCAAGGGGTTACTGGCCGAGTGATCGTCAGAAAGTCCCGATTCGCAAGAAAAGGCTCTCGCAAGGCCGGACGGTTCCGTATTCAGTCGCTTGGGAAGCGATTCATCATGGAGAACGGGGTATTCTGGCCCCAACCACAAGACGACGGAATCCGAGTCCGTCACCAGGAGTTCGGCCTACCCAACTCCCAGCCGAATACAGGTCGGCCATCTGGCCCGCATCCGCCAAAGAGCCGAGCCACGCGGCAAGGACATCATCAACAGCGGAGCCAAGGGATCAGTACTTGATCGCCTCGGCTCCCGCTCCGAGCGCCTAGCCGCGAACAGCCAGGCCACGGCGATGGCCGCTATGCAACGCCAGCTCGACGAGATGAAAGCGCTCCTAGATACTGGGGCAAGCACAAGTAGAAAGATCGTCGGACCGACCGAGCCACTCGCGATCCACATCGAGCTTGCCCCCATGCAAACAAGGATCGCTCCTCCCAAAACACCTCTATATGAAGGGAGATCGGACCCCGAAACCCACCTAAGCAAGTTCCGGATTTACATGACCAGGTGTGGGGCATCAGATGCGGCCAAGTGCCGAATCTTCCCGTTAACACTGGGCGAGCTGGCCCATAGGTGGTATGTTTCACTACCACCGCGATCGATCATCTCCTTTGAGAAACTGGCGAGTGACTTCACGTCATACTTCTCCTCCAAGGTCGCCAGACCAGAAGGCCCCCACCGCATGATGAAAATCAGGCAGGGGGGAGACGAATCCGACGCAGATTACATCGACCGGGTGGATGAAATAGTCCTCACCGGCGAGCCCATCAGCGACGAGCTCGCTCTCTACTCAGTCCTAGGGAAATTCTAAGGTCATTAACCCATGTTTAGACATCTCACAAAGGACATTCCCCCGACCTACGCGATCTTCCGCGCTAAGGCCGCTGATTTTCTGGCCAGGCAGAGGTTGCTCGCCCTCCGCCTAGGCGAGGGAACGCCGCCTCCCATCCGAAAGACGATGATCGCCAAAACCAAAAAGGCGGTCGCCAAGCCACCCGTTGATATCAAGACCTTCGAGGATGTGGAAGCCCATCTCCTCCACAAGTTCAACCGAACTCCGGCCCACATTTTTTACGCCATAAAGGGGCGCGAACCGCTAAACAAGCCAAAGGCAATAAGGGACCACGGTCATCTGGACCACAATCAATATTGTGCTTACCACAAGAGTCCCGGCCACAACACCAACCAATGCCGCGACCTCCTCAGACAACTCTGGAGATTGTTCGAGGAGGGCAAGTTGGACAGCTTATTGGCTTAGCTGGAGCCCCGTCAATCTCCCGATACGGTCGCCAGAGTCGAATGCGAACAGGCTGGAAAGCTCATACGAGCCAACCCCTCGATCAACCTCGACGACCGAATATATATGCTTCAATCAAGAGGAGGAAACTTCAGAAGTCTCTCCCCGATTCCCGCCACGTAAAACCAAAGGCTACTACCTAAGCAAACACCTTGAAAAAGAGGATGACTCGCTCGCCCTCTAAAGTGCATCATCAACATGATGGACCTAGGCAGCGATCGCCTCCCCTAGCACAATGTATACCGTCGAGGATCGTCATCTGAGATGATGGTCTGAGGTAGAAAAGTGCCGCCATGGTCGCGAAAATCAATGAAACCGACGATCCATCCATGCAAGGTTCCTTTGGGCTTCGATTTCTCGCCCTTCGTTTAAATACGAGGCAGGCGTAGCCGAAGGACCCTCCAAAAGCAAATCAAAAGACGACTCGCTCGCCCTCTAAAGTTCGTCATCAACATGAAGAACCTACGCCAGCGCTCGCCTTCCCTTACACAACGTATACCGTCGAGGATCGTCGTCTGACAGGATGGTCCGAGGTAGAAGAGTGTCGACATGGCTGTGGAGGACGATGGAACCGTTCTTTGTGCCCGTGCAAGGTCCCTTTGGGCCACGATCGCTCGCCCTTCGTTTAAATACGAGGCGGGCGTAGCCTGAGGACCCTCCAAAACAGATCTGTAGACACGTTCGCCCGCCCTCAAAGGTCCATCACTTAACATGGTAGATCCTTCCCAGACAATGCGACGCGTCCCTCCCCCCGTCACAAGTATACCGTCGAGGGTCGCCATCTTAATGGCGGTCCGAGGTAGAAAAGTGCTAACAATCCACGGTTGTGGAGTCGATTAATCCGACGATGCTCTGTTCAAGGAATCCTCCAGACCAAGACCGCACGCCCTTCATTTAAATACGAGGTGAGGCGCAGCCTATGGAGGACCCTAACAATTAAGTGAGTCGCGAGAACTTAGCCATCAAACAGAATGTCGCTCGCGCACAAGACACGGTCGTGGAGGTCGGTCGATCGAACTCCGCGATCGTGCACGGTTCCTCAAGACCGAGATGGACGGCATTCCTCGAGGAATCTGCAAAATTGAAGACCGCTCACTCAACAATTTATTTTCGTCCCCTTACTTTCACTAAGTGAACAAAAGAAAGGGGGAAGGGCGGAGCTATGTATGCGACGATCGTCCCTATTCAATTACATACGGAGATCGGCATTTTTCATATGTATGTGCAGCGATCGAATTTGTTGTAAAAGTTATCTATATGAGTTTATCAATTCACTTGGAGCTATACACGCAACAATCTCTCCTCACACATTTGTACAAAGTCATGCAAAGACTCAGAAAAACAATCATTCAAGCAATAAATCGAAGAAACAAACTTTCATTTCATTACTTGGAATATCAGAGTACAAACACGGTCGCCCGAAGGCCTAAGTACAACAAAGCTACAGAAATTAAAAAGCTAAAACAAAATAAGGATGTAGCGCCTCAGGCTGCCCCTACCTGGCCTTCGCCTTCAACCACTGGTTCGGCCCGCGACCCTTCGCCAGCTTCCGGAGCTGCCTCCCCGTCCTCCGGGGCAGTTGGATGAACAAGATTTTCGGGAGTCGGGTACCGGCTCAGGTCTACGCCGATTTCCGAGAGATCCAAGATCGGCACGGAGAAAGCAGGATGGGGAGGATGCTCCAGCGCGTATGCCTTGAAGTTTTCAGCAAGAGGGCCGACCTCCAGCCGTCCCTTCTTAGCAGCACGGAGCGAGTCAGCGAACGCCATGTAATAGGCAAACTCGCTAACGAACTCCACGTTTAGAAAGGGATCGGCCTCAGTCGCCTCCAGCTTCCCTTTCAACTCCACAACCGCCTGTTGCGCACCTTGAATCTCGGTCTCCTTAGTAGCCATCTCTCCCCTCGACGACGCCAGCTCGCTAGTCAGACGAGCGATAGTCACCTTCAGCTGATCAGCCTCCTTCTAAGCGGCCGCGTACGACTGACGGGCATCTGTCATCTGATCCTGAAGTCGTTCGACCGTCGCCCGGGCTCGCTCGAAATCCTATCTCGCCAGCTCAAGATCCTGACTTGCCCGTTTAGCTGCATCCAAGGAGTCCTTCTCCATAGCCACAATCCTCTCGGCAAACTCGGAGATCTATTTCCGAGCGGCCTCGAGGTCCGCCTGAAGACGAGCAGTAGAAGGACACCCCTCGAATTCCTTCACAGCCTGGGCGGCCATCGTCGCCGCCTGGAGGGAGAGAGCGAAAGCAGCCTGCATCGTGTTCCCGGATCGCTGGCGGGCGATCGCATCCAAGTCGGTCGTCCAGGCCTTCGGCAAAGCAGAAACAGACTGGTTGACGTATTGAGGGACATCACAGGCCTCGCGAGGGTATCAGCTCGCGAGGAAATCCAGTACCAGCGGCGGGCAAGCTGGGTTAGTGCTGCGGATCCTGCATCAAACAACAAAGAGTTAGCACATCTTTCACGCAAGTGACGAAACTCAGCAAACAAACAAAGTTTACCTCTCGGCTTTCTCGCGGTCGCAACCAAAGTACGGTTTCCCATGAGGGGTCTCAGCCTCGGCAATCGCCATGGCCTGCAGGAAAGCCGACGAAGGCGTAGGCTCATCGTCCAAGGGGACCGCAGAGAGCGGAGGCACGGCGATCGGCACCTCACCAGCAGGGGTAGAGACTGGAGGTTCCCCCGACCTCTGTCGCTTGCGGTTCGGCCAGAGTCCCTCCTCCCGAACCTCCTCCTCCGCGGCGATCGGCTTTACGTGAGGCCTCACCTCCGGAACAAGAGGTAGCGCCACCGGAGGAACTCTACTCAACTTCTTCTGGCGTAGGCGACTCAAAACTCCTAGATTCGACATGGCTATCTCCGGTGGAGGCTCCAAGAAGCGAGGGAAGCGGACCTCTGCAATAAGGACCGATCAGAACAAATGGTTAGACACATTCTCCAAACAAGACGATCGCCAAGCAAAAGGAGATCGCAAAAATTCATACCTGGGAATGAAAGATGTCGCGGAAAACGGAACAACCGAGCAGACAGCCAACGGCTCTCTTTGTTAATCCGGCGAGCATCTAAGTCGTCGTCCGGAAGACTTCGTATCTGTTCCCAGACGACCAGAAAATCGAAAGGTAGCTCATCGACTGCCGGAATATGGAAACCTGCAAAAGAAAGACCAAATTAGATCAGTTCAGAACATATCCGAACAAAGGGAGAGTCAAAACCCTTACTCGGATTTCTCTCCCGAAAGCCTGTGGGAACATCCAGCTCTCCCATGGGATTGTCGCTCGCTGATGCCTTCCATGCACCGCCGACCCAGAACCACTTTGCCGGATCACCCCGCACCTTGTTCGGGACCCCAAGGATCACCCGACCAAAACGGCCTTGGATATGATAGCCTCCGACCGACCCCTTCTGAACCGTCAGCTTGAATAAGTGGTTCATCTCCAATGGCGAAGGAAGGCGATACAGTCGGTGACCGCCGAACAAGATGAGGGCAGGCGTTCGGCGTTAGCTGAAGCGGCGCCACGTTCCAAGCAACCAGCAAATGAGAGACGGCGAATGACAGAGGGAACCACAGCCCGGCCTCCAATATTGCCTCGTTCACGGTGACTATATCCTCCGGGGGTTGGTCGACTCGTTCGTTCTCCGCCGGCGTGAAAAGATCCACATCTGAAGGGGCATGGTACCTTGCCCTCCAGACGGCCACGTCCTTCCTGGTCGCTGAGCTCCGGATATGGCCGAGGGACCACGGAGAGCGCTGCGCGGCCCGAAACAGCGACCGCTTCGCAGATTGATAGGGATGAGCGATCGAGTACTCCCAGTAATCGAATTTGAGAGACGGACCGGCCAACCTCTCCATGATTTCAGCAAAGGCCAAATAGGCTTGGCCAAAAGCACTATGCTGCTCCCAATACGCCCTCACCACCATATCCTTCTCCGCCAGCAAACGCTTCTGCTCATTCGCCACCTCCCTGGCAGCGTCGGCATCATTGAATAGTGCCTCGACTTCCGCGGGATCAATACCGGCGCGGATAGCCTCGGCGGCCGTCTCCAAATGGAATTCTACGGAGGATCCTCCCCGGACAGTCGAAGTCCCGGCGGCAGAGGTGGTGCCCATTCCAGACGATGAATGTACTCCAGACATTCTGAAACAAGAAGAGGAGAAAAGAAGTGTTTCTTACCGAGGGTTGAGTCGATCGACGATCGGCAGTCAAAGCTTAAGAAAATTCTTCGGCAATATTCTTCTTCTCCGATGAAATCGCATAAGGTTCTTAACACTGCAGTCCAGCCCCTTTTTATAGGAGAAGACAGGGGCTTCCGTGCAAATAAGGAGAATATCGGGGGCCGAAGTGCAACCATCGCAATTAATGCTCCCTTAAAACCCGCGTACGCGTCGTTTCAAGGACACGTCGGACGAGGAGTCATAACCAACCGTAGGTCTCCCCCAACAGGAACCCGAAATGTGCCCTGGAGACTTTTCCACGACCGCTGTCATACCCCGCTCATTTCAGCGACCGACCAGGTCGTCCGTATCCAAAGTCATTCCGCTCAAAGACGATCGCCAGTTCCGTAAAATGCAGAGCCACTCGCCAGAGTTAAGCGATCACAAGTAGAGCCACCTCACCCCACGTTTCCAACATCGGAGCGAGCTGGGGGGGCAATTGTTGTGCGGCGATTTATACACCTCGACGGCGATCGGTATAAGGGTCGAGCGACCGAGTTCACGACCAAAGGAGCTACGGAGAACTTGTCCAAACAAAGATAATTGTTCACCTTCAAGCATCTAGCGATCGACTCCCAAGGCGATCGCCTTTTGGCACCTAGCGATCGACTCTGGTGCCCGACCCAGGACGACCGACCTGTGCCACGAACAAGGCCATCGTCCGTCAAAGTCTACGAAGACTGGATCACGAAGCAAGGACCCATGTGCAGATCCGCAAAAGGCACCGCAGAACATGGATTATTGACTCCAGCCCATCAGCAGTTGTCAGTGACAAGGACGGCCTCATCTACCGACAGACCCGCTGAAAGATCCTAAGTAGGGCCTCCATGACAATGACTCAGACGCGCGTTGCTCTCTCATTGGTTCGCACTTCTGGCAGCCAGCAACTCCTACGGACTTTAAAGAGACCAACCCATGTGCTAAAGACGATCGCTCACTTATTATAATACAGCGGAGGCGATCGCCCAGCAACCCCCAGTGCTATAAATAGAGAACCTCCAACAACTGGAAAAAGGTTCCTCTCAATTCCACTCACGACAGAAAAACGTTGGCAAATTCATCCAAAAACGTACACACTTTCAGACTCTCGGCTTCCTCTCTTGAATATATCTCTGGATTTCTCTCTCAGCACCTCTCATCCAGAAGACGGTCGGCAGAGGCAAGAACTCCCTACAGTACGGATTCAAAGAGACTCACAAGCCCAGGAGCTCAGACATACAGCTAATACACACTGTGAGAGACCGTCGATTTCTCACGATCGTCACAACACACCATCGTTGTTACAAGAACTCACAGAGCATCATATTTGGTTCTTCCGGCAATCTTCACGCTCAATAGCTAAGATAACAAGGGTCTTTACACTCATTGTAATTGTACTCTAACATTAATATTTGTACTCCAAAGTATTTGTATTAAAAATATCTCGCGAGAGCATTTAAGCCCGGGACTTACAACCCCGGCAAATCTTGTGTTATTTACTTTCCCTACGGAAGTGCTCTCGCATTTATTTGTTACTCGACCATTCCAGCAATATCATCTCCGGATAATATTTTGGGTAACAACAGCCTTCATGTGATTAGTGTCATTCGTCTTCCATCATCCTTCGTACCGGTCCTTTTTTTGCTCCCCAAGGACCTGCATGTACCTGGACGCAATACAGATATCCACCCCCGATTACTCGGGGGTTAGTAAAATTCTACTATTTTGCTAGTGCAAATATCATAACCATATGAAATGTAGCGAGCACAAAAATCACGGATCAGATACGACAACCATTCACCAAGTGTTCCCAGGAGGTTTTAGTAAAAGAAAACAAGCTACGAAGCATTTGAAAATATAATCATCATCTCAGAAATTTTAGAAACACAAAGCCTTTAGGACCTCGAGTCTTAAGTTACAAATACTATTTTCGAAAACATTAGGGTCTTAGCCCAAATCTCATTTCACATCTCAATAGTTTTGTAACGCCCCGACTTTCTAGGGTAAATATTGGGGAAAAATAAATAAAAGGTAAATTTTTTGAGGAAAATAATTTTCTTGAGAATAAAAAAATTCTCGCCTACAAAGTCGAGTCGCTACACTGTCGTGAAAGTAAATACCTTTAAATAAGGTAACAATTCATAATAAATACGGAGTAAAATTTTGCGGCGGAAAAATAAATCAATTTATAAATTTATAGTTTCCCCAAATGAGTTCAACATAGTTTGACAAAAGAAAAACATCATTTAAATAATTTCCTTCTCATATGCCCCCTCGGCTCGGTCGTCAGTCCCTCCGGCTCGGTTCAACCTGTGGGGTCAATAAAAGTGGGGGGTGAGCTTCCTCCAGTTGTGGAAATTACACTGATCACAGTAATATACAATCTCATGGAAAACATAACATGAATAAATTATCACATTTTTCTTCAACATAAATGCATACTCACAATATTACGTACAGCATGAATCGAGCACGCATAACACGAATATTGAGGTTGCGCAGGTGCCTTCGCAACAACATGAAACATACACGCAATACCACATATAACGTGAATACTGGGTTGAGCAGGTGTCCCCACACAACATGAAACATACACGCAATACCACATATAACATGAAACGAGCACATATGTGAATACTGGGTTGTGCAGGTGTCCCCACACAACATGATAACTTCTTACACGAATACAGGTGAGCCTGATTTACAACGTGTATCATAATTTATAAACATGAAATAAATATCACATATGCAGTCCAATCAAAGCAATTAAAGTGATGGTGAAAATTCCCACCTGAATAAATGATGATGATGTCATTTGAAATGAATGTCTTCATTCACGATCTGGCTCGTAAATTCTTGACAAAGTCTACATATAATAATAATAATAATAATAATAATAATAATAACTATGGGTGGTTTTACCATTGCTAGAGGTGTGGGGGCCCAGTTGGTTTCGAGGCTTCCCACTAATTTTTTGTAATCCTATGAGTTTTTTATAATAATAATAATAATAATAATAATAAAAAATAATAATAATAATAACTAGTGACGTCGGTTCAAAAAAAAAATAATAATAATAATAATAATAATAATTAAAATCCTTACAATTTATTATTTATACAATAATAAATGAAAAGATACGAATATCACTATATAATAACTGAAAATAAATTATAATTGCTAATTAATATTATCCGAATAGTTAACATTATTAATGACTGAAATTAAAATACTTATGCATAATTTCAGATTAATTATTAATATTAACTAAAAGTAACATTTTAATGTTTGGGTCAAAATAGGACTGAAGTGAAGGTTTAAAATTGACTGGGTCAAATTGTAGGAGTTGAAAAGCTGACTGAATTAGAATCGAATTAATTAAAACTATCTGGGGTGAAATTGAAAGTTTCTGAAAATGTGAAGGGCTAGAGTGCAGAACCCTAAAATTTTGGAGGTATATATATCCCTCAAACCTAACCCTCAGCCGACACAAGTTCATTTCCTTCTACTTCCCGTCACCGCCCCACCCACTCCTCTCGGTCGGAACAAGAATTGGCAGAGAACACAAAAACACGATTCTCTCCTCTCTTCTTCAAATTCTTCAGCTCGATTTATGTATATCAAACCTCTCTCTCTCTCTAAAATTTTTGCTCGGCCGATAAGAAAAATTCCTTCATCCTTTCTCATTACAGTACCCCCCGACTTTCTCTCTCGGCCTTCTCCTCAAACCGCACAAAATACACACACACACACATAGGCGCTCGGCTACCTGGCGACGGTGAGTTCGCGGCGCAGGTCCGACTCACGATGCGGGTCCAGGGGGTGGCTCGGGGTGGCTGAAAGTGGCTTCGGTTTTGGCAAGCGCGACGGTCTCAGTTCTCCGGTGGCGCGGCGGTTCTCCAGGTAATGTTTCGGGTTTAAAGGTTTCGGATATTGAGCAGTGGGTTCGGGTTTCAGTTGATTTTCGGGCTTGGCCCGATTTTGTGACTCTTCTGCTCGGAAATTGAAAGTATTAAATTTGATTTTCTGGGTTGAGGGCCGATTGAGGTTGATAATGTTTCTGTTGATTGTTTGGGTTATAGAAATCTGAGTTCCGATTTTCAGGCGAGCTTGTTTGGAGGATGAAATCGGGTTATAGTTGTTTTTGGTTTGATTTCTGATTCGATGATTTGTTTTGGTGTTAAGGGTTGAAGGATTTGGAAAGAAAATCCAAGTGTTCGGGCTCGGCCCGGATCTTGGGTTGATGAATTTGGGCAGATTCAATAGGACATAAGAACTTGAAAAAAAAAGATGAGTACTATTTGATTTTAGGTGATTATTGATGGTTTAAATTTTCTTTGGTTTTAATGATTAAAATTGCATATGGGTGTGAAATTTAATACGAACATAAATATGAATGTACAGAACTTGGGATTTGAATTACCTCTGAAATTTGCGGTTGGAAATCAATTTGCAGGAGACGAAAATTAGTGGATGCGCATTTGGTGGCCGAAAGTTGGACTGGAATATCTCCACGTGGCGACGACTTGCAGGGGATGAAATTCCGACGGCCGATTAGAATCACTGGAAATTGGACAAGAGTTTTGGTGTATTGTATTTTCTGTATATTTTTTTTTTGAACGACGAATAAAACGGCGCTGGGAAGAAAAGTGTATTTCTGGGTATTGTGTATTTGTACTGCAGTATTCATATATTTATACTGTATTGCAATTAGGGTTAGGGTTAATTATGAGCTTGTATTTTGTTATGGATCAGCACAAACTATTGGGCTATTGGTAATAATAATAATAATAATAATAATAATAATAATAATAATAATAATAATAATAATAATAATAATGCTAATAATAATAATGACAAAAGTAATAATAATAGTAGTAATAATATTAATAGCATCGATACTAATAATAATATCGAGAGTAATATAAATGATGATATAAAAATAATGAAGATAAAAATATTAATACTGTTAATATTAATATGGTTCCTATTATAAATATTATTATTAGTAATAATAATAATACCTTTAATTATCATACTTAAAAATGACTAATATTAAATATTTTGAAATTAATTTGAGAAATTGACTCGGGTTCAGAACATATGAGATATCAATCATATTAAATGATATTACATGAAGTTGATTTGTACGTGTAGTGAAAGTAATTGTACAACAATTACTCACTCGGTAATGAAATGAGATTAAATAAAATAAAATGCATTATTAATATATTATTAGTAGTAAATGACTACTTGAATATAACTAACAAAATGATTTGGGCTAGGACTTGTGATATGTTGAAATAAATGTTCATAATCCTTTAAGTTGAATTAAATAACATGAAATGCATTATAACATTATTATAAAATAATAATATTGCATTATAAAATGACGGGTATTACAAGTTTACAATACAGATAATATTTCTCAATTCATTTGGGTCTCGGCCCAACATTCATTTCATAAAATTTCCTTTCAAAAACTTTATTTCATCAAAACATGCTCTTGACCCCGTGATCCTTTGCTACGTGTCTCTGTAGGTTCAACAACTCACACAGTCAAAATAGTACAATCACAACAACCAGTCCCGACTCCGTGATCCCTTGACACGAGTCACTGTAGGCCCCGTCGAGCCGGCACGGTTGGACGTACTATGTCCTGACCTCATGATCCCTTGCCATGTGTCATCATATGCCTCGTCAGACCCGCACGATTGGACCTTAGCACCACATAGTAAGTTCTAATCCCATGGCCCCCTGCCATGAATCCTCGTAGGCCCCGTCAAACCCACACGAGTGAACTTAGCATCACAACACACAACATTCACGTTACACACACACAATGCACACAGTCAATCATTACAACCATCATCACGAACTATACAGTCATTAACACAATAATAATCATAATCAATACACAATCGTCACACAAGTTGTCTATCAACCAACAACTCAACACAAGACACATTCAAATGTATCAACAACCAACGCAATTACCACAACCAACATAATTTCTCAACAATAGACATTCGAGAATAACATAAACACCACATTACATTCATTTTAAGTAGTTCATAACAATTTCATATGAAATATATTTACGAAGGTAAACCAATCATCGTAAACCAAACACATAAGTTCACAGGTTACAAATCGTATACGCAAGACACTTGCCTCGATAAGCGATGTGAATCCTCCGAAAAGCACGGTTCGATCGGACAGCCCCGAAAACCTACAACCTCCATGAAAGACAACGATAACACAATCACTACGAGGATAAGGATCAATAACAATAGAAATCACAACCAACAACCGAAGGAAACTCATTGAAACATTTAATCAAATATTAAATGTTCATGGTTCTTCAAGAACACCCAAAATCATCAACCAGGTGAAATGAATCCAAGATATGGATATAAAATCCATAGAATACGATTAACAACCTCTGACAACATCAATCGATTCATCATAATCGGGCTAGAATCGAAATCAAGAGGAAAACCCTACAAAAATAGTTGGAAAGGATTTTCAAAGAATTACATCAATTCGGATGAAGAATCAACAAGGGATGATGTTAAACATGATCAAGACCTCAACATCTGATGATAATCTGCTCAAGGATTGAAATCCTCGTCAAATCACCCAAAAACTGAGAGAGAGAGAAGTGAAATGGGACTGAAAACGCGACTGTTCTATTTATATACCTGGACAAAACGGCCCAGCAAAACGGCTCAGTTAGCGCCGTGTTCCAGCGCCGTGTTCGGACAGAGGCAAAAACCTAAAGGAAACGGGGCAACACCCACTCCAAAACACGATCGTGTCACAAACGGCCCAACACACGGCACAATTAGTGCCGTTTTTAGCGCCGTGTTACGCCAGGATTGGCGAAAATGTCTCCGCAAGTCGACGAACTGATACGAAGATGAAACAATGACAACATACAACATACCATAACACGAATACACATACAAATCATCAAAGAACTAACTTCAAAATTCAAGTTAAACGTCATACACGACAACGGTCCGAATGAGAACAAACAAAACGAATCAAGACATACAATCACATAAACACGTGCACCTTACATCCGCTTGAATCGGTAAATAATTCAAGATGCCCGAAAGCCAAAATCCCGGGTATTACAATGTGGTAGGATGCACCTGGATCTACGATCCAGTTTGTTTGTTGGTATGACATACTCATAAGGGTATCATCACAAACCATGATTATAGCCATCGGCTGCAACTACTATCATGTCTTGCTGTGTATTTTCATTATTTTTATGTTTTTGCTCTCTTTTATTGTTTCTACAGTCTCTCTCCTAGTGGTTTGGACCACTGAAATAATGGCATTTGAAGTCTTTTTCGGGTTTAGACTTCCCCCTCGATTTGCCTCTTGTATGTTTAGAGTTTTTATTTTTACTATTCCCTCGATCAATATTTTCAACAACCATCGCCTTTATCTCAAAAGAGCGATCTTACTCCTTTATTCTGGATTCTTCATTAAGGTGATAATCTTTGACCATCTGCAAAGTCAATGCTCCATCTGGAGCCGAGTTGTAATTGACACCACAAGAGTGTCCCAGTTATCCGACAACAAGCTGAGTAGTAATAAAGCTACAACTTCATCATCAATGAAATTCTTCATATTGAGATAAGACCCTGATATACATTTAGGTGCTCCGTCATGTTGGCACCCTCCGCATATCGCAATTGAAAAATTCTTGTGATTGCTGAACACATTTTTCCTCTCAAACATAGCTTCAATTTTCTTCCAAAGAATATCGGGTTTCTCCTCATTCGAGAAATGATGGAAAATACTATGTTCAATGAAGTGCTGGATATAACTAACAATTTTTTTGTGCATGATCTTCCATTCAACATCAGTTGTATCTTTAGGTTTGATATTATCACCATGTAAAGGTAAATAGAGAGCCTTACAGTAGAGATGATCCAACATACTTGGTTTTCAAATTGAGTAATTTGATCCATTCAATTTGAACATACTGCCAAGAGACGCCGATTCCTTCATTTCTTAATCCGACTTCTTAACCAAATGTCTCTGATACCACTTGTTGGAAAAAAATTACACTCATTTAGAAAAAATAATGTCAAAATAAATGACACTTGCACAACAGAATTAGGATAAATATTTTCCAACTAGCTAGATCTAAAAATAGGATAAAGAATATATAAGATAGAGAATTTTACGTGGAAAACCCAAATTGGAAAAACCACGGGTGGACATCAGTCCGAAAACTTCTACTATGTATATAGCAGGGTTATAAAATTCTCCCTAAATAAATGAGGAGATACATAAACTCTCAAGAGTATATCTCTCGAAATACAAATATCTCAAGTGTTTAACTTGGAATAACAATAAAAATAGGAAACACTCTTTTGAGAAAGATAGAAAAATACTCTATATTTTTCTCATATTTTTATTCTCTCGATACTCTCTATTTTTCTCTCTTTACCGCACTATTGCAATGTCTTTCACACACTTCTGTTATCACTCTTGCACTATATTTATAGGCAAATACAGAGCTTATTTTTCTTCTTCATTTGTATAAAATCAAAGATATGGTTGATTTTATCAAAGGGAATATGATGACCATATTTTGTCATGTGATGCCTAGGACTTTTGACTTCAAACTTGTCAAAAGTAGATGAAGAATAATTCTTTCCTAGAATCTTGGTTGTCTTCCATCAATATGAAGTTGCCGCCTCTAATACGTGGTGTGATGAGATTTGTGGGACCACTCCACATGGGGTGGATTTCTCAACAATCATTGGGTATTGACATTGTCATTTGGAGGGTTTTCAGTGGTGTGAGGGTTCTCATTCTCATGGTTTAAAATTTCCTCTTCATCATCAGTTTCAATAAGATCAACAAAGTGAGGACCTCTCTTATGACCTGCCTTCCTAAAGGAATTTGGTTTACACTTTCTAGACTTAAATTGTGACCTCCTACTATGCTCAAAAGAAGGAGATGACTTAAAATGTAACCTCTAAACACATTTTTCATATACTTTTTATTCATAACACTCCTAACACTCTTTTTCTTGTGACTTGAATCAACAACAATAGGTACATCCTAAGAAGTCTCGATATACAACTTATTTTCCATGTACTATTTATCCCTCTCAACATTGTCCTAACATCACCATCAATCACTATTTCTAGTTTATTAATAGTGTCATCCATATCAAATTTTATTGAGAAAGCCAAATTGACATCAGGAGGCACCTTATCTAAAGCTATAGATGTAACTTCATAAGCAATTTAGTGTGATTGTACCTGGACTGTTTTACATTCTCAATCATGAATTACTGCCCATCAAAGTAAATCCTTATCATGTTCGTTCATCCATTGTACTTGAAACAACAATATGGGTACTGATTATCACTTGTTCTAAACCATGTTTATGGAACAAAAGAGGCATTATAACACTAAAAAAACCCTAATTTGTCAAACAAAAATCCAGCTGATAGTGGGTGAAGCATCAAAAAACAATACTAACATTAATTTCACAAGTTTCAATTAAAAAAACCCATCATTTTACGTCTGAGAACCCCAATTCCGACCACTACAAACCTCTTTCTATAAAATTGTAAAAACCCAAATCAATTTTTACACAAAACAAACCTCAAATCGACATTATAAACCAAACAACAAACCTTTACTCATCATTGAGGTGAACAACTAAAACCCCTCACTGTTTGTATTCCAAACAAATCCATTTTGACGAACCCGATTAATGAAAACTATTGGTTGGACTCTCTTATTTGTAACGTCGATTTGCACTTAGGATTTATGAGAAGAGAGAAGGAAGATGGTGAAGCTTTGGCGGGTTTACGAGAATAGAGAAAGGTGCATTTAATCGCAAAAAACAAATTTATTATCAATTTTGTATAAATATCTGCCAACTCATGCCAAACAAACATGCACGTTAGCAAGTAATATCATGTAGACATGTGGTCAATGCCAGAAATGAGATTTGAGTGTGAATGAAATTGATTAAACTATGAGCACAATTATCTAATTGGACCAAACAATAAGGGTACTTTATATTTTGCCTTTAATGATGGGTACGTGATGGAGTTTAAATGTAAAAATATGATGTTTAGCATGGGAACGGAGGGAGTGCCGTATTCATAAATAGAGCTGGCCAGTGGGTCGGGCCGACCTAGTCTAGCCCGATCCAGCTCAAGTTTTCCAAGCCCACAGGCCAACCCAGCCTACGCCCGTGGCCCAACCTGAGGCCCAACCTGCCGCAACTATGGGCAGTCCTGGGCTCTGTCCCCCGAGCCCAAGCCCAGCCCGACCCGACCTGCCCCTAGCCCAAGCTAGCTAGGCCCTTGAACCACCCACAGTCCACCCAGTCCGAGTAGCCTAGCCCACCCGCCCTGCCTCAGTCGAAGCCCACCCATACCCACCATTTAAATTTCAAAAAAAAAAATCCTTTTTATTTTTTTTTTGATGTAATGTTAATACATTTTTTTTTTAATTTTAAATCAAAATCTTTAAAGTCAAAAAAGGGTTTTCAATTGAATTTTTGTAATTTAATGTTAATGTTATTTTTAAATTCAAAATATGTTTTTAAATTCGAAAATGTTTTTAAATTATTTTTTCAATTTAATGATAACAATTTTTTTTTTCAATAAATTGGGCTGGTCCAGCCGGCCCACGTTAGTCCGATGGCGGGAGGACAGTAGGCTGCATCCTCCCAGCCCTGATCTGGCCCAAGCCATCCTACCAATGGGCCGGTCCTGCGCCAGGAGCCTCACCCCGACCTGATGATAGCCGATCCGCTCTAGCATCCGTTCACCCACTTCCTGCTAGTTCAACCAAACCGGTCCATCCGAACCGGAAGACAATCGCATGAGCTCGTTCGACCGACCGAGCAAGGATGCCACGTGGAGGTCCGACTAGGAGGGGAGCCGGTCAGGTTCTAGAACTCCAGTAAACCATGACCGGGCAGAGCAAGAGGAGGCGGAAGGCGACTCCGGTGATGAACCCGAGTCGGCCCGACAATAGATAACCATTGTCCATGCGTACGAAACAGGCACATAGGACATTTAAGGCAACCTATTCCATCTCTTCCCAAAGTCTCCTGAGATGCTGCCACACATCCGTGAAACATTCTCTTCTTCTGACAAGTATTTTGGAGACATCTCAAACAACTCCAAATGTCATTCATCTGATTGGCCAGTGTCCTCTATAAATAGACGAAATATACGATAGAAAAGAACTTTCAAAAAGTTCCACAAGAAAAGCCATATTTACACTCTAATGCGCCAAGTGCTATAGACCGACCTGAATGTATACATGCAAAAAAACAAGATAATCAATAAAATCTTATATCACCAATAAAATTTATATTTTCGTACCCATTTGACTTCTTACTTCGAAGCCCTAATTTACTACATGGTTTCGATTTATCTGCTCCAAAATCAGCACACGTTTTATAGACCAAACACGGCATCAACATGACTCGGCCCGCTGGCCGTCCCAGCCCGGACCTTCCCGGCCCATGGCCATCCCTCTTCGTAACCAAATCCAAAACGAATTACTCCAGAACTTCGAAAGAGTGATCTCCGTATTTACGTGTTTACCCCATCTTCACTCAGGCGTGTGTTTGAGTGAGGGAAGCAAATGTTCCAACCGACGAGCGGCAACGGCAAAGGCGGCACCGGAGGTGAAGGAGTAGGAGTAGGAGGCACATACAGCAATGGCTATCTCCGCGGAGGTGGTGGCGCTGACGGCGGCGATTACGGTCACATAACAGGACCTCGACCCCGGAGAGGCAGGCCCGGCAGGTCGCGTGACCATGGCGGCGGTTCCAATTCTAGGGTTCCACAGCAACAACAACAGGAGAAAGATGACACTTCGTCTCATTGTACAAATTACGATGTGGCGTATTTTCACTCTTACGCTCACCTAGGCATTCACGAAGAAATGATTAAGGTAACGGTTCTTGTTTTACACGAATAATTTGCGTTACTTTCTAATTTTGAATCTTGAGTAGTGGGTGAATATTTTGAATGTTGAAAGGCATAATGTATGCTCCTAAGTATTTACGAATTTTTTACTATCTAGATATTTTTGGATTATGACTTGTTTCTTTTGGTAAGTAAGGTTGCGATTGGATAATTTTCGCTAGCGAAATTCTTTTTCTGCTGTAGAATAGTGGTGAATTTTTTTTTTTGAAAGTTTTTTTTTTTTTTTTTGTAAATTATGAGTGTAATGGACATGACATGAAAATGTAATGATGCAAAGTTTATTTGAAATAGAAATCGTAAAAAGAGATTGGCTATAATTGGTGATCATAAGTATGTGAGCGGGTGAATAGTAAAATTTGGAAATTGCAAGAAAAGTGAGTAGATGGAAGAAACAAATTAAAGTGAGTGAATATTGTGTTCTTTGAAAAATTTCAGCAATCTCGTTTTGAGGTTACAAAAAAACTCGTCGGAACAAAAATGAAAATTCCCGTGTTTCCAATTGCAACCTAATTGTTTCTTTGCTTGGTATTGTGCTGATTATGTTTGTCTCTGGGGTTTCGTTGGAAATTCGTAATTGGGTATTTGGGCTGGTCTAAAATGAAACTATACATGCACCAAAAGTTATTGCTTTGCAATGTTGAAAAGGAAGGGGAAGATTCAGAATACTAATTCTGTTGAATGACAAAAAAGATAAGTAAAAAAAAATATTACATCATCTTTTTTTGGTGGTGTTCTGGGCTACGGTATGTAGAGGTTATTTTTTTCTATTATTTTCATTCTGTAGTATTTGCAGTGGTAGCATGATCATTCGCTTGGTCTGCTAAAATTTAGGTGAGATTTTACATATTTTGTATTCTGAAAATGTTGGGGAATTGCATATTTTATTGAATTGATTCAATTTTTATATTTGAAAAATGTTTGGTCAAGCTGACTAAGGTGATGTGAAAAGGAACATTTATGTTTCTCAGTTCGTTTCTAGTCACTTACTGAGCTATTATCTTTGTTGAAATGGTTGCGGTTATTTTGGCCTTGAGTGTGGCTTTTCATGTTTCGTTTTGCTGAACATCTTGTTGAGCCTAGATTTCTGATAGATAATTTCTTCTGTTTCTAATATTGTCGACTCCGATGAGGACACATGGTCATCGATTAGGGTTAAATTATAACTCTTCTACAAGAGGAAGAGACCGCTGTAGTATATAAGAGGAGAATATGATAGAAGTGATGCTTGCAAGTGGCAGTTGCTGGCATTCATTTCCCTCATTTTTTCTATTTTGATATTTGATGAGGGAAGAATAAAAATGACTGAGAGGGGAAGTAAACTAAGAAATCGATGGTTAAAAAGAGAGACTCAGATACACAGTTGGACAAGGTGATTAAGATTGTGTCTCTGCATGTGTTCATGTGTATGCATACATGAGTAAGTGTCCAAATAATGCACATACTACATAGGCAGCAAACTAGCAATGTTCATGTTCATTGGACTTTTGATGAATCGATCAAACTTGGCTGGGTATGTGGTTTTGGTAGAGCTTGTCGCTTAGATGGACTTGATCAATTATTATGGGCAAAGCTTGATTGATTTCGATAAAAAGTATTTTATCAAATATTTAATGAGCGCATTTATATTTTCAGTGACATTTTCTTTAAAGTTGAAGATTGCAGTCTATTAGACTAATGCTAGTGGTGACCACATTTCCACAAAAGCAACCCCGCCACGTCAGCGCCAACTCAGCTTTCTCTCTCCACAACTCCACCCCAACCACAATTAGCTAGTGGTGACCACAAAAGCGACCACAACATTTTTTTTAAAAAAAAAATTAAAATTTCATTCAATAATTAAATAAACATTACAATAAATAATTAAGATAAATTAAAACACATTACGATAAAATTTAAACCGCTTGTTGATTTGTGCGTCGCCAAACGTGTTTCACTAAATCGGCTTTAAGATGAAGGTGAGTTTGCTCGTCTTGTACACAACAACAACAACATTACCCCAATGCCTCAATGGCTCCCGCAAAAAGCAGGGTAAGGGGGGACCGGATGTACGCAGCCTTACCCCCTGTCTTAACACAGAGAGGCTGTTTCCGAATGATCCAAAATGAAAATTGCACCGAGAATTGCATGGAATGACTAGTACTTCATGAGAAAAAAGAAGTGCAATCAGCTTAGTGAGTCGTTTAGTTTTATTCCATTATAATCCAGAACCAAAGAATAAGGAGTCTTTGGCTCCATTGGAAACAATGGAATTAGTTTGCTCGTCTTGTATTTCTTGAATAAGATCTAACATATTTTCTTCCGATCGTACGGGATCATCTTCCCGATGTACTTCCTCCGGAAAATATTCGGGAGAGATTGTCGTCCCTTGATCTTGTATAATCATATTGTGTAATATGATGCAAGTGTACATCAATTTCGTAATTCTACTAAGACTTCGCGACCGTGCGGGAGTATTTACTATAGCCCACTTCTTCTTCAGTACGCCAAAAGCTCTTTCAACATCTTTCCTTGCTGCTTCATGCGCTTGCTTATATCTTATTCGCTTGTGATCATTCACGTCCGACTCTGAAATAGTCTTCATAAGAACAGCCCATTCCGGATATATCCCGTCTACAAGATAGTATCCCCATTTGTAATCAACGTCGTTAGCCACAAATGGAACCTCTGGTGCCTTCCGTTCCATGAGATCGTTGAAAAGAGTCGATTGTTGTAGAACGTTGATGTCGTTATTCGAACCCGCAACACCAAAGAACGCATGCCAAATCCATAAATCTTGTGAGGCAACCGCTTCTAATAAAATGAATGGGGTTGACCCGGAATCACCCTACAAAATTGACCATGAAAAGCATTAGGGCATTGAGCCCATGGCCATTTAGTACAATCGACGCTTCCCAACATCCCAGGAAACCCATGTTTTTGCTCGTGAAAAGCATAGAGCTTTTTGACATCGGTTTGTGTAGGCCTTCGCAAAAACTCCTTTCCATATATTTGCATAACTCCATTACAGAAATGTTCAAGACAGTCACTAAGTTTTACGACCAATTTGCAGATATTCGTCTAATTGATCAGGAACGGCGCCGTATGCTAGTTGACGAATTGCAGAAGTACACTTAATCAACGGGGAAATGCCAAGTTTCCCCGCACAATCATAACTGTGTCGAAAATACGGTATTGTATCACTTAATTCCCGAACAATGGTTGTGAATAGTTGGCGGCTCATTCGGAAACGCGTACAAAATGTGTCTTCGTCGTATGTTGGATTTTCAGAAAAGTAAACCTTCACTAAACGATCGTGAGCACCAAAACGATCTCTATCTATCGGGGATCGTGGAGTTTTTGTGATTTTAGGAGTGGATAAATGATGAATAAGCGAAGCGGCGTCTTGTAAAAACGCGAAAGTTAAACTATTTATCTCATCATCTAATTCATTATCAAAGAAAAATTCTTCGGAATTCATTTTTTTGAGTTGGTAAAAGAATAGTTAAATGAAGAAGAGAAGTATGAAAAAAATGTAGAATAGAAGTGGGTTTTTATAGAGTTAAAAGAAAGCCTTTTTTTTTTTTTCAAACGGTAAAAAAAACCCCAACGTTCACAAATATTTACTCCCATTTACACCAACGTTCAAAAAATTATGGAGAATAGTTGCAATTGTTTCGGTTGGTGAGGCACGTCGCTTAAGGCATTGCTAGGGGGGAGCATAGTTGTTAAAGGCGTGCCTCAGGCGCAAGGCGCGCAAAAAAAAAGACAGGTCGCCTTTTAAGCCTCCAGGCGGGCGACCTCAGCCAGGCGCGCGCCTTGGTGCGCCTCGGTGCGCCTCAGGCGCGCCTCGGCAGTAGGACTTCTTTTTTGTCTTTTTTTCTTTATTTTTCAGAATATTTTAGAAGTTATTTGGTTGTATTGACACTTCAATTTTATTAATTATCAAGTTTTTTATGGATAGTTATATTTTCTTGTGACTATACAACAACAACAACAACATCTAAGCCTTAGTCCCAAAATGATTTGGGGTCGGCTAACATGAATCAAACTTTGAAACCGTCAATAATCGTTACATAAATAACATAAAAGGAAAAAAGAGGGAAAAAGTAGAGAAAAAAGCAAATAAAAAAAGAGAATGAATGTAAAAAAAAAAATCCTGAAAAATAAATTAAAAGATAACATGAAATAAAAGAAAAAAGGAATTAAAAAAAAAAAGGAATCAGACTCCATCCACCATCCGTATTCTTTCCCGCCACATTTGCCTCTCCATCGCCATACTTTCTCCAATTCCAAGAAACCGCATATCATTTTCAATCATCTTTATCCAAGTTTTCTTGGGTCTTCCTCTACCTTTCACAACATTACTTGTTCCCCAACTCTCTAGCCTCCTCGCTGGGGCATCAATAGGTCTTCTTCTCACATGACCAAACCATCGTAATCGATTTTCCATCATCTTGTCTTCTATAGACGCAACTCTTACCTTCTCTCTGATCACCTCATTTCTGAGCCGATCCTTTTTTGTATGCCCACACATCCATCGTAGCATACGCATCTCTGCCACATTCATCTTTTGAACGTGACACTGCTTTCTGACCAACACTCGGTGCCATATAACAAATACAGCCTAATTGCCGTGCGGTAAAATTTACCTTTAATCTATGAGGCATGCCAGATCACATAAAACCCCTGGCACTCTTCCACTTCAACCACCCCGCTTTATTCTATGAGCCACATCACCATCTAGCTCTCCATCCTTTTGGATAATAGATCCAAGATACCGAAAGAAAGTGGATCCATGAACAACTTTCCCATCAAATGTGATCATCCCCGCCTCTCTATCACAAGTTTCGCTAAACCTACACTCCATATATTCGCCTTACTGCTCACCCTAAAGCCTCGAGCTTCCAAAGTATCCCTCCAAAGTTCCAATTTCACAGCACTCCAACCTTCGTTTCATCAATCAACACAATATCATCTCGCGAACATCATACACCACTAACGTCATTTTGAATTTCTCTTGTTAATTCGTCCACGACTATGGCAAAGAGAAAAGGACTAAGAGCAGATCCTTGATGCACCCCAATCGTAATAGGGAATTCTTTTGTCCTCCCAACATTAAGACGTACACTTGTACTAGCTCCTCATACATGTCCTTTATAATGTCAATATATTTCCGCGATACACCCTTCTTTGTTAAGGCCCACCAAAGTACTTCTCTTGGTACTTAATCATACGCCTTCTCTAAATCAATAAAACCATATGCATCTTTCTTTTATCTCGATAATGTTCCATCAATCACGGATAAGATAAATTGCTTCCATGGTCGATCTTCCGTGCATAAATCCAAACCGATTTTCTTCTCGATCCTTTGTTCAATCACTCGTTCCCACAACTTCATGGTATGACTCATTAGTTTAATTTCGCGATAATTAGAACAATCTTGAACATCACCTTTGTTCTTATACAAAGGGACGAGAATACTTTTCCTCCATGCCGATGGCATCTTATTGCTTCTCCAAATCTTATTGAAAAGCATAGTTACCCATTCGATCCCTCTCTCCCCAAACACCTCCAAACTTCAATAGGTATACCATCCGTCCGCTTTCTTTGACCCCATCTTCTTCAATGCAATTGTCACTTCACCCTTTGAATTCTTCTCTTAAACTCTCGGTTAACCATACTTGAGGGATGTTTAAATTCCCAATATCTTGTTCTTGATGGCCATTGAATAGGGTATCAAAGTATGACCTCCATCCTGTCTTTTATCTCTTTATCTTGAACCAAAACTTTTGGTCAAGATCTTTACACATTTAACTTTTCCAATATCTCGCGTCTTCTTCTCTCTCATTCGAGCAAGTTTATAGATATCTTTTTCCCCTTCTTTAGTATCTAATCTTGCATATAATTCTTGATTGAACTTTGATCGGGCATTTCACACCGCTTTTTAGCTTCGTTCGAGCTTTCTTGTACTTCTCATAATTCTCATCGCTCGAGCATTTACCCAAGACCTTATAACATTCACGTTTGGTCTTTATCGCTTGCTTAACTTCATCATTCCACCAAGACGTGTCCTTACTTGATGGTCTGCTTCCTTTAGATTCTCCTAGACTTCTTTTCGCAACTTCCTTTATGTTATGCTCCAACAAGTTCCACATCGAATCTATATCCATCTCCGTGCAATCAGACCAAATACCACTATCAGCAATCTTAGCCACAAAAGTATGTCGACTCTCCCCTTGGAGCTTCCACCACTTAATTCGAGGGTCAACTTGTGGTCTTCTCTTTCTTAAGTGCCTCTTACCTCGAAAGTCAAGCACCACAACCCTATCTTTGTGTTGCGGACTCTCACCGGGTATCACCTTGCAATTAGTAAAACTTTTCCTCCAAACATTCCTTACTAAAAAGAATTCATCTGACTTGCATTACCTCCGTTTCTATATGTCACCAAATGAGAGTCCCTTTTCTCGAACCAAGTGTTCATAATACCCAAGTCATGAGCTAATGCGAAATCCAATATACCATTTCCTGCTTCATTCCTGTCCCCAAAACCAAAGCCACCATGAATGCTCTCAAAGCCATCTCTGCTAACACCGACATGCCCATTGAGGTCACCACCAATGATCAATTTCTCACCCATAGAATTGCTCGACAACCTCTTCCAAATCTTCCCAAAATTCTTGTTTGATCGATGCATCTAATCCTACTTGTGGTGCATAAGCACTTATGATAGTTAGAAACTCATCCCCTATCACAAGCTTAATACTCATTATTCTATCGCTCTTTCTTGACACTTCCACCACATCATCAATGAATTCTTTATCAATGACGATACCCACTCCATTTCTACTTCTATCCTTTCCAGTACCAAAGCTTGTAACCCCAAGGAGCTAACACTCTTGCCTTCTCGCCAACCCACTTAGTCTTGTAGACACATTATGTAAATTCTCCTCCTTTTCATAACCTCCCCACTTCGCCGATCTCCCCATCAAAGAGCCAACGTTCCAAGTTCCAAACCGCACCTTACTACCCTTACTAGCCTAAGAACTAACTTCTCTCTGTCCCTCGTCCACGCCGCAAGGATTCTTGCACATTTGACACCACACCCATACTTCGAGGTGGCGCGCCGTCCGGCGACGACCTAGCAACCTCGCATATTTTCCACTACACCCGGCCTATGAAGTGTAGCGCATCCTTGCTCATTTGACACCACCCTCGGATGTAAAGATGGCGCGCCGCTTCTGGCGACGACCTAGCAACCTCGCATACTTATCACCGCACCTGTGCCTATGAAATGCAGCGGCCGCTTCGAGGAGACGCCCCAACGATTTTCAATGTTTGATTCATGTCCATGGAATGTGACGAGTTTTACGCTGGCTGCCACTAACCTACCGCAACCCTCCTCTTTTATCCGGGCTTGGGACCGGCAATGGATGTCAAGAAGACACCCACAGGCAGAGTTTTTCTTGTGACTATGTTATTATAAATTTTATAATAATTCAGTTTAATTTATTTTTTAGTTTTTATGCGCCTCACATCTCTCAGGCGCGCGCCTCGCCTTGCGCCTCAGGCGATGGGAGCCCGAATCGCCTTGGTGCGCCTTTCGCCTTTAACAACTATGGGGGGGAGGCGCATTGCTTTTCTCGGTTATGGTCACCATCCAACGCCCATTAGCATTAGTCTTATGCAATATGCATGAGATGTTTGTTCTTCTTAATTTTCTTTTTAACAGTAAGCAGACAGTCGGTCTGTCTGTGTCATTATTACTCCCCTTCATTTTCAAGTATATGACACAGTTAATTTGGCAATAAACAGCAGATTTAGTGCTCAACCTTGTCCGTAAATCCTGGTATTGCGTGTTGTCCACACTTTTTGATTTTCCTGTTCTTTAATGTCTTAGTTTGCAGCCCTTGGTTCAGATGTTAATCCTTCTACTGTTAAGATGTTTCAGAACGTAATTTTGAGGTTTTTGCTTCGGTCCTGTTTGACACCTTCTTCTATTGACTCTTTATTGCTATAGTATTCAAATATTTTATCTAGATTATATGTTTTGAAACTGCATATTAACATGTGGTCGACCTGTACAGGATCGTGTGCGAACAGAAACATACAGAAATGCGATTTTCCAGCACCAGGAACGAATTGCAGGAAAAGTGAGCATTTGATGAACTGTTCATTATTATTTGGATATTTGACTAAATTGTCCGTGAGGTTTTTATTTCAATAATGACACCCTCATAGCTGTATCTGCGTTGGTATGACTGTATTTTTAGTCATGTTATTATGCATGTTGAAGATCTCATATCGTATTCACTGGTAGTTAAAAAGAGGATAATGAAGAATCTAATGTCTTCTTGACCTAATTACCACGAAGCTCCTCTTTGATGCCATTAATTTCGACTAAATTCTTTAGTAAGTTTTGTGATTGGCGAATTTGCACCTCCTGATGGTAAATATTGATTCTTGTATTTCAGGTTGTAGTTGATGTTGGTTGTGGCACTGGCATCCTCTCTATATTTTGTGCGCAGGCTGGGGCCAGGCGGGTAAGATACTCTTAGTTTACTGACCCTCTAGAGCCAGATAGAGGATTATACTGCTGTGGTCATGGATGTGCGTTTAATTGTGTATTTTTCTACTACAAAGAGTACTGATTTTCAAATTGTGGTGTAGTTTGCTTTTATTTCTGATTGTTGAATGTGATGTATTTTGGATTATGTCAATTGATTGAGTTCTAGATGTCATTAAATAAGACACAGTGCAGGTCAAACACACCAAAAAAAATCTTATTCTTATTCTCCCTCCTTTCCTGTGTCGGGGATGCCACTTAATATATGATCTACAGTAGCATCACTTAGTTTTGCATGTGTTACCTCATTGGCTCATGAGATGGACAAGTTCTATAATTTAAACCTTGAATAGCATGCCTGGTAAGGCGATTATACCTATTGTACTAAGGTTGGTCTTTCCATTAGCATTATCATTTTCCTAAGAAGTTGATAGATTCAATACTGTCACCCTTGCTACCCGAGGAGGTATTTCAAGTTGATAGGGTAGGTGTGCTTCAGTGCTTCAGTCTGATACTATTAAGTAATCATTTTGATTATTGCTCACGTTAATGGAGGTCATATTTGGACTGTGCACAATTCAATAGGAGCAGGTTCAACTGTATCATAAATATTACATATGCCTTTGCTAATTGTGTATCTTGGCTTCAAATATTGCTTTAGCCACCCTGAAAATTTCTAATTAGGTAGGTAGATTAATTAGAATATGAATCGGTTTCTTGATTGCAGTATTTCAATCATAGAAAAGTTAGAAAGCATTTTACAAGTGGTTCATTGATGTTTATTTCTCATGAACAATCAATTTTAATGTAGATCTTTACTGTGTAGTAGTTTGTGATTGTCCATCTTAATCATTCTGTTATGAATCTTCAGCTATTCCTGATTTCTGTTTAAGAGTATAATTATTCTTCTTCTGTTACATCGATAGCTTAAATTGTTCTTCGTTTTTTTTGCTACTAGGTATATGCAGTGGATGCCAGTGATATTGCAGTTCAGGTGCTTTTATTATCTTGATTGTTGGTTATTACTAGCTGACGCGTGGTGCATAAACTGTTTTTGTTGATTGAGCACTCTTTTCTTCCATGTCATTTGAAAATGATTTCTTATGTGATAAATTACTGAATTGGAGTTTTTATTGGTTGAGAGAGGATTCTATTAATGATTGTGAAAGCATTATGTGCTGTATTTGAAGTAACTATCACAAGTTTTAGTTTCTCCATTCCTTGTACTAGCTTATGCTCGGGCAATTTTAATTTCGTGTAGGACAAAAAGATGGAGAATTAGACAGTGACGTGGCCCATAGGATTAAGGCGGGATGGTTGAAATGGAAGAGCGCAACGGAGTTACTATGTGATCAAGGCGTACCTTACAGATTAAAAGGAAAATTTTACCGAACAGCAATTAGGCTTGCACTTTTATATGGCACTGAATGTTGGGCTATAAAGCCTAGTCATGTGCATAAAATGAATGTGGTGGAAATGCGTATGCTAAGATGGATGTGTGGCCATATGAGAAAGGATCGACTTAGAAATGATGTGATTAGGAAAAAAGTACGAGTGACCCCTATAGAGGATAAATTGTTCGAGAATCGGTTAAGATGGTTCGGGCATGTGGGACGGAGGCCGATTGATGCCAGTGTGAAGGTTGGAAGAATGGGAGCGCATAGGCTGGTGAGGGGTAGAGGAAGACCTAAACAGACATCGATAAGAGTGATTGAGAATGATATGAGGTTTCTTGGGATTGGAGAAGTTATGACGTTGGATAGGATGATGTGGAGGGAGAGAATCCGGGTGGTTGATTATACTTGAGGATTTTTTTTTCCTGCATAATGATTATTACTATTTTTTATTTACTTTTTATTATTTGTTTATTTATTTATTTTTGCATAATTATTATATATATATATATATATAATTTTTTTAACTTCTACTTTTTTGTTACGTACTAAACTTTTCACCTTTCACTTTTGCCTTTTCATATGACTGTTCTATTGGAGATGACTTGACGTTTTCATAGATTGATTCATGTTAGCCGACCCTGAAGCATTTTGGGACTAAAGTTCTGATATTGTTGTTGTTGTTGTTGTTGTTGTTGTTGTTTTTGTTGTTGTTGTTTGTTGTTGTTGTAAGACAAAAAGAATCACATCAATAGTGAACCCCACATTTCAAATGAATCTAATGTAACATATGTAAGTTCCCGCATCATGGAAGTGTTCAACAAACAATTTTTGTTTAACAATTGACGGTTTAATTCTACACAATGGCCCCCGTTTATTATCCCCCCACATCCGTGATCTGACCGCGTCAGGATTCATGTCTAGTGCGAAAATTGCGTTTTGTATGTATAATATAAAATTCTTATCTTGAACTGATAAAATACATAGCTTGAAATCTTTATGTAATTGTAATTACTCCAGTACTTTCTCAAAGCTTAAACTTCTATAATTAAGGTTGAACCACTTAGTCAGTAGGAGATCAGCGAAAAATTGCACTGAACTAGAAATAGATATGTGGTGCGTCGTGTGAAATTTAACCAAGAGAAAAGTATTAGCATGCCCCAAGAATAGACAAGGTTTAATATGTATAAGCGCCTGTTTGACACTTTATTAACAAATACTAAGTAGCCAATAAACTTTAATTAACTTGTCAACGATGACTTTAATAAAATAACCCTAACTTGTGAGATGATGACTTTAATAAACTACCACTACCACCGCCACCGCCACCGCCACCGCCGCCGCCGCCGCCGCCACCACCACCACCACCACCACCAATAATAATAATAATTAATGACACTTACTACATCATTTACGAAAATAGATCTTTGGGCCTTACCCTGATTTGAAAAATATAATCTTATGTGATAGCCTTACTGCCTTTTGTTTGGAATTCTCCATATTACTAAAAGAGCATGTGGCATGCATCTTGCAGCTGGCTTATTCTATTCTGCTACTGTTTTAACAAATAATGTCAATATTGTTCTGATTGATGTCAAAATGTCATGCCAGGCGAATGAAGTAACCAAGGCAAACAACTTATCCGACACAATCATTGTATTGCATGGGCGAGTCGAGGTAGGACACTTCACAAAAATATGAGCTCTTTTTCAAGATTAATTTGTACTCTTTAAGTTTCTAACATTTAATTCTTGAAAGGAAAATGCCTATTGTCCTTGGCTTTCCCTGCATGATTGACCTGTGAACTAATTTTGTTTTTTGACAATTGAACTTGCTAGATAATCTGTAACAGTTTACTTAAATTAGTTTACTGGCAGTCTTGGGTGGGCATGTGACTTAAACTATTTCCAAGCAATTTAGTAGACTTAGTTTACCCTCTAGTCCTTGACTAGAGTTTAAAAAAAAAAGTTTACTGGCAGTTACGGCGGGCAATGTCATCATCATCATCATCATCAACAGCACCTTAATCCCAACTATGTTGGGGTCGGTGGCATGAAGATTATAGTGTCGTTTAATTGTCTAAAATTAGTTAACACCATAACTCATGCAAATAACAAAGTGGCAATGTGACTTAAAATAATTAATAATCACAAGCAATTTACTAGAGTTAACTTTTCCTTGTTTTGTGTTTCTGTAAGCCTAAAAAGAAGAGAAAAATGAAGATGAGTATCTAAGTCTAAAATTCCTCCCTTGAAATCAATTATGTAGTCTCTAAGCAAAGAACATTGGTTGAGATCTTGGCAAATAAATGTTAAATAGAATTTAAGTTAGGGTTAGAAGAACGAGTCTCATCTTGAGATTTGGGTTGTGTGGATATCTTACAGATACATTGTCTCCTGCTGGTCTTATTTAAGCTTCCACTTAAGTTCCCTTTCTGATTAGTTGCTTCTGTTGAAAATTTTGCTCTTTCCTGTAAAGAAAATAGAAGACGTAAAGCACTTGAGCCCTATTCTGATGACATAACTTCTGGGAGTAGGTCTGGATATCTTTCCTCATGAAGCCACACGATCGTGAGATTCCCTCTCTTAGGCGAAGATTAATAAATTATTCAAAAAGAGATTTGGTTAGGGTTCAAAACTCACTGTAGTTCTTAGCTGTGAGGTAGTCACATTTGATGTAAATTCATGTTTGCTCATGAAAGTCAGATCGTTTTTAAGATGAAGAGGAAAAGGAGTACTCAACAGCTCACTTTTTCTTAATACAAGTTTCTATATTACTGGTGTTGGCCAAAAGTTACATATCCAACGCTTGGTGATGGTTTCATATACACCGCGTAACATATTGGATTTTTTTTTTTTGGTTATCAGCGTAACGTATTATACATCTATATTATACATTTGCTGTGAAAACATGTCAATACTATAATTAAAACCGAAAACAACCTAAAACAAGTTTTGGTGTGTTTTTTAATTGTTAGTCACTTTAGCGGAAGAAGATATGTTCTTTTAAGCCGTAGCTGGTCATTTTTAAAGGGACCTTAATTAGTAGTATTGGCATGTTCAATGGAAACATGTGTGGATTTTTATGATAGAAACATCAATCTTGTGGTGAATAATGTATTGAAATTGATGGTTACAAGTAATAACTTTGGGGATAAAGACACTGTATATTGGATTTCGAAAGCAGTAGCTTCATTATATATACTTCCTCCGTTCTTTGTTAATTGCTACATATGGCTTGGGATGGCTAGAGGACGGGTTACTCTATGCCAATGACCATTACATACTCGTTTGTTATTGTTTTAGTTGAAATTTTTTATCAAATTAATCATCTTTTCAGGATTTACGATTTAAGATACATACTGCCTTAAAAATATTAAAAAATAAAAATTCATTATTAGCTTAAAAAATATGGATATTATTTGAATATAACTGTTTTAACATCATCTGAGCACACATTTACCGACATCTTCTTATATGCAAAACATCTGGACACACATTTACCATCATCTTAATTTACTGTTTGGTGAATGTACAACTTGTTATGGATTGCGAAGTACAATACATAAAATAAGTTTACTATTCTCATATCTTCCACTTATATCCTTAATACGACCATACATGGTTATACGAGTAAGGGTATGAGATTTTAAAAAATAGTAGGGCCGGGATATTTAAATGAGAAACCGAATTATATAGAGAAACGAACCGAAAAAATCAGTTCCGGTTCCTTTTCTTTTACACTAATGGGTTTCCATTTCTGGTTTTCTTTTTTAACTAATCGGTGTCGGTTTTCGGTTCCTATATTTTAATATGTATAAAAATGGTTTATACCCATATATATATATATATATATATATATAGATATATGTATATATATATGTATATTTATGTAATACAGTAATATAAATGTATTAAATATGTTACATGAAGTATTATATAAAGTTAAAAGGAAAAAACGAAGAAACCCTATTCTAAAATTTGATTTTTTAATATTTTAGGTTATATAAAAATTTCTTAAACATGTGCTCAAACATGTTCTCGACTAAATTTCGGTTCAATTTGAGTATTCGGTTATTATATGACAATTCGGTTCAAAACATAATTCATTCTTTGTTTTACAAATTCGTTTTTTTACAGAATCCGGTTTCTAAAAATCCCGACGGAACCGGATCGGTTTTTTCCGTTCGGTTCCTAAATGGTTCCTAATAAAAATCAGACAAAAAAACCATTTCATATATCTTAAAACCGGTTCCGGTTCCTTAAAATATTAGCGAGAACCGAAATGGCCACAGTTCTAGAAAATCGGATTGTGATTTTACTATTAGGACAAAATTATTTCCTGATATAGGACTCTTCAAGTGGGACAAAGGGAGTAACTTCTAATATGGAACTTGTAAATCTGTAGGAATGCTGCCAAATGGTTAAAACTATTCTGCTGTATGTCATCATTTTAATTGTAATTGCGACAAACTTTTACCAGCAAATTGTATATCCAAAAGTAGCATTCGTTTTGTGACTTGAAGTGCATATAACATTTATCTTCATCCATTTACATAATTCAATTGTGACTTGAAGTGCATTCCAACATTTTCTTACAGAAACACCTTTAATAGCATTTGGTTATTCATGTATTCCAAAACATCCAATTTACGGGTTTCAAACTTAATGTTTCGGCATACAAACATATGATGCAACCGGAAGATGCATGTTAAGCGTACGTTCACATTCATATGCAACTGAAAAATGTATATTAGCCTAACATTCATCTGCATCTTAGTAACAATGTATTTTGTATAAAATAGCATTGACATTCTTGGAATCTGTTGGGACATTCATGAGATTTCTCAATTTGGCAAAATTAATATGGTAATTGACAAACTTTCTTAATTGGGTAAAATTTCGAGACGTCTGAGACAAGGTGACCCAACTTCTCCCTTTCTCTTTAATTTAGTGGCTGTTGGTTTGAGCAGTTTAGTGGAGAGAGCAAAGAGAATGGCTCCATTAAAGGTTTTATTGTGGGCAAGGACAAAGTGGAAGTTCCACACCTACAGTTCGACCACGGCACAGTTTTCTTCATTAATAGTGATGCTGATCAACTTAGATGGCTTGTGTTGACGTTAAGAGTCTTCTGCAGGCTGAAGGTTAATATGGAGGTTTGAATTCTTGCAGCAATGGTGGGTTGTAGTGTGGGTGAATGGCCAATGCTTTACTTTGGAATTCCTTAGGGAGGTAACCCACTTTGTTTGGGATCCAGATTTTATTAAGATCTGAAGAAAGCTCGCTGGGTGGAAGAAATCTTTTTGTCTAGAGGAGGCAGGCTCACACTTATTAAATCGGTTATTAATGCCCTGCCCCACTTATTTTGTCTTTATTTGGGATTCCTTCTGGTATTTCTAGTCTTATGGGGAATAACATGAGCTATTTTTTTATGGGAGCGTAAATGGTGACCATGGCAATCATTTAATAGCCTGGAAATGAGGCTCGTCCCAAGGAGATGGGTGGTTTGGGAATCGGGGGCTCATATTAAGAAATAAACCGTTGCTAGGTAAATGGTGCTGGCGTTTTATCGGGGGATTCTTTGAGGTAAGAAAAGGTAATCTGGTTAGTTTTTGGGAAGATCATGGGGGGTTCTTTTTCGTGTCTTTTTCCTTCTCCTTGAAGGCTTCCTCTTGTCATAATAACCAACTTCTGCTTGTCAAATTCTGATCAGGTTCTAGCCCTCTAGCTTGGAATCTTCACTTCTACAGGAAACTGGGAGAGGGGAGATTCAGGAACTGGGTCAGCTCCTAGAGTGCCTTAACCGGATTATTTTGAGGGGCTATGGGGATGATCCTAGGTTTTGGAATGCTGATCCTTCTTGATGTAGGACAGCAATAAAAGTAACTCTTGGGTGATTGAATCGCAACTCAATCACTACCCCAAGATTTATTCAACCGCATAAGGAATCAGGCTCAATCAATATTGATATGGAATCAATTTATATTAATCCAGCGTGAAATAATTTTCGGGTCACAAGCGGTGCAAATAGACTAAATAAAACCTAACGGCCTAAGCCCAAAGCAGGTGGGCTAAAATAAATAAAACCATAATAGACTATTAAATAAGTCCCAACATAAAATAAATAAAGTTCAAACCAACATAATTAAAATATGGGAATTAAAATAACGGGACTGATCCTTATCACTTCTGGAGTCTCTTCTGTTAAATCCTTTTATGTCTGTGTGTTTATCCTAATGCCATTCACTTTCCTTGGTTTAAATCTGTTTGGAAGGCACCAGTTCCAAAGAAAGTACAGGTTTTTCTTTGGTTGTTCGCTTAGGGAAAGTTTTCTACTTGTGATGTTGTTCAAAAGCATTTTCCTAATGTCTCCTTTCCCGAGTTGGCGTATCTCATGCAGTAGTTCCTCCGAGAATCTCAATAACTTCCCTTCACTGTAAATCTCCCAGGAACTGTGGTATAGGAACTGTGGTATAGGGTGATTGCAGAATTGGGGTCTAATGGTTTTTTCGAGGTTCTCTATTTTGGAATTGATTCATTGTAACTTGGGGGAATCGATTAACAAAAGAGGGAAGATCTTGTGGAAAACTGCTGTTTCAGTAGTCTTATGGCCTGTATGGGGTGAAAGGAATAACAAGATTTTTGATGATTGTAATGAATCTTTAGATGCTATATAGTGTAAGATTCAATATAAGGTTGCTTTGTGGTCCTTGAGTGAGGCTTTTTTAAGGGATTATCTTTGTTTCATGTAGCTAGGGATTGGTGTCTGGCTTTGTATTTTTTCTTGTAATTCTGTAGGAATTCCTCATCCCTAATCTTTCTAAGCAATAGAATTTCCGTTTCTTACAAAAGATGTTCATTAATATTTGACGTGTCAAACAACATTCAAGTGGGACAAAGGGTTACATATGTAACACCTCCAAAATCATAAGTGATCGTCACATGCTGTAAGCCCTTCTCACAAGAACCACCAGGCTAGACACTACAATAGACATCATAATGATTGATTGGCCAAGGTCAAACTACATAACCATACAGACCGATAAGGTCGTAAACTCGAAATGTACAGACCGATGAGGTCACACCCAAGACATGAGTAATACAACCTGAATAACTTACTTCACATGCCCACGCAGGGGTCAATAAACATTAGCTTAAACAGGATACAACTCAACAATATAAAGAAGTCCGAACCCCGATTGATTAGTATCGTAGCTTGCCATCTTCCATGCCGACTCTGTGACTGCTCCCTCGAACTAAGCATACATGAAGTGCATGAAACGCATTTCCCCGATTTAAGGGGTTAATTTGCTAGTACAAGTATTCTAATGATACGAAATACCACAGAAATATCAGTCCTAGTCAAACAACAACAAATATTAAGAGAAGTTCCCGAGAGGTTTTAATGTTTAGAAAAAAAACTCAAGTCTTTAAAAACAAATTATCATCTCGGGCGTTTTAGAAAACATAAAAGCCTTTTAGGACCTCAAGTCCAAAGTTATAAAACATTTTCAAAATCATTAGGGTCTCGGCCCAAATCTCATTTCAAATCACAATACTCGGAAACAATCACAGGGTTCACGACCCAACAACAAGACATCACAACATAGGCCCATAAGCTATCTCGGTCCCGCTCGCGAGTGCGCACCCTAGAGACCCGTCAGATCATACCTGTTGGATATTCATGGCCGAAAACACTGTTCATCCTCGAAAGTAACGAACTCCAGAGGCCTCATTGGACCCTATCGGGTACCTTAACATACACTGTTCGTACTCGCAAGTAACAAACTCTAGAGGCCTTGTCGGACCCTACCTGGCACCACACATTACTGGATTTTGACCCATACTCGCAAGTACTGAATCCCAGAGGCCTCGTCAAGCCTTACCTGGTTAAACCCAGCACAACACCATTGTGTTCCGACCCGTACTCGTAAGTACCGAATCCCAGAGGCCCAGTCACACTCTACCTGGTTTAACACAGCGCCACAACAATTTACAACACACATTGACATCACGACAATCGTCACGAACGACATAATCAACACCCAACATGTCCATCAAACAACCACACGACATAATACACATTCAAGTGCATAAATCAATCAACGCAATCACGACGGACACAACTTCACAATAGCACAATCATTCGCAACTCATCGAAATACACATCCAAGTGTATTATCAAACTAACATAACATCTATGATGCACGAATTCTTCAAAATTCACCAGTATGCAGTATTGGATACTGCATGGGTGCGGTTCCGATTCGCGTGGGATTCGCACGGGATTCGCCACGTGGCGAATCCGTGCAAAAAAAATCGGACTCGCGTATCCTTGCACAGGATACGCGTATCCGGTGCGTGGGGAGGGGGCGTGGGTGATTTTTTTTTTTTTTTGTAATTTTTAAAAATTAAATCAAATAAACTAAAATACAAAAAGTAAATCAGTTAATAAGTAATTACTTTTACAGTTTTACCTTTAGCAGCATTCACGAACAGTATCAGAAAGCTCCGCTGCTCAAAGCCATTTTGAATTGTTTTTTGTATGACTTGTTTTATGTATTTGAATTGATTTTATGGTGATATTTGAATTGTTGTTTTTTATATTTAACAAGTGTTATATATAATAAAATATAAAATAAACAGACGTATCCTTGCCGTATCGCACCCTAACATTTTCAAAAAACCGTATCCCCGCACCCGTATCTGCCCGCACCCGCACCCGCCCCCCGCACCTGTGCAACATAGCATAACATCACAATAAACACGTTTTTGCGACAAGAAACAATCAGACACCAAATCACATAACAAGATACCAACAACGACAATTCACATAATGCATAATCAGCGGGAATGAACAAATAATCAAAAATTCTATTACATTTTCAATTCACAGATATAAAACGTATAGACAGGAATACTTGTCTCAATAATCGACACCCGAATACTCCGTTCAAAGTTCTCCAAGAACACAAAAATCACGATCCGGAGTAAACGAAACTGAAATATGGATATTACAGTCCTTAGAATATGCTCAACAACACCGAATAACACCAAATGAACCACCAAAATTGGATGAAAATAAATCCACAAGAAAACCCCCACCATAGACAAATAGGGATTTTCAAGAAAAAGTACCTCAACAAAGGATTAGATGTTGATATAATCGTCAAAGACCTTCCAAAACACCCTTGGATGGAGCAAAATTCGGCCACGAATCCGAACCCTAGCCAAAGCCGTCCGACGCGAGAAGGAATAAAATGAAGAATAGAGTCAAAACCCGATTGTTCCATCTTATACTTATGTAGAGCACGAGCGGTCACGCACGACCAACTGCTCATGCATCTGGTCGTGCTCAAATTCATCAGCCACAACATGCAGGGACGCACGAGCACGTGCTCGTGCGCCCGACCGTGCGTCTGGTCGTGCGTCCCTCACCGCCCGAGCACTAGTGTGTCGCACGAGCACCTGCTCGTGTGCCTGCTCATGCACTGCAAACAAAGGCTAGAATCGAGCCCGATATGGCACCAAAAGAACCCAGAACGTAACCAATTCGAAAGGAAGGGATAATACGAACCACAACACCTTCTAAGAGGGAAAACGGCAAAGAATACAACATGTCGTATCACATATGCATGGACATGAATCTATACGACTTATGCAACGACGAATCGCACTCGACGAATACCTCAACATGGCACACCATACAGTACACAACAGAGAAATGACTTGAAATAATCGTCATCGAAAAATTATCCGGCACAAAATGACAAATAATTTTAGGTAATTGAAACAAAATTCTCAGATATTACAACATATTCTAGTGATCTTTCATCAAGATATTAACATTTCTATAATTTTTTTTGATTAAAATGCAGGTGAATGTATGGTCACATGCTGTTTTGCATACAATATACTGGTAAAAGTATGTTTCTAATGTTATTAACAGTTACATTCAAATAATATCTGGAATCTTGAAACTAAGTATGAATTTATATTTTTATGATTTTTACGTATGTAATATCCCACCGTAGTTGGATAAAGGCTTAGTTTGGTTTGGTTTAGTTATGCAATATGTATTTTAAATTGTAGATTATGGAAGTACGATACTATTTTTACCTAAGTGTAGGAAACATATAGATGAGAAAATAGGTGTTCACAAAGCCAAATAAGTAATTTGATTTAAATTAAAACAAAAACTTCGATCATAAAAAGTTCTAACAAAACAACAGAGTAAGAAATGAAATTCTAATGACGGAGCTTAACAGTTGGGTGCTTTTGCCATGAAGATCTCTGAATGTATATGTTCGGTGAAGACGAGTCAAGGAGAAAGTAATGAGTTCCTGCTACTATTGGACTATACCGAGACTCTACTTTGAGCTCTTATTTATTTGCTTTGATTATGGATGAATTTACCAGACATGTTCAAGATGATTTGCCATGATGTATGTTATTTGCAGATGACATTGTCTTAGTGGGCGAGAGGAAGGCAGGTGTTGATGCAAAGTTGGAGATATGGAGAGAAGCATTGGAAAACAAAGGATTTAAAATAATTCGTACTAAGACGGAGTATATGCACTGTAGTTTCAACAAGAATAGATGTACAAGTGCGACTCAAGTAAATATTGGAGTACATGGGATTCTTGGAAAGGGTAAGTTCAAGTATTGAGGCTAATTTTCTTTGTCATAGGATCCAATCAGGATGGAACAAATGGCGAAGTGCATCAGGAGTTTTATGTGATAAAAAATTTCATGAGAAAGTCGATGGTAAACAATACAAGATGGCAATTAGACCAGCTATGCTTTATGGATTGAGTGTTGGGCAATGAAGTACCAACCAACATGTACCGAAGATGGGGTGGTAGAAATGAGAATGTTACGGTGGGTGTGTGGAGTCACCTGCAGAGGCAAAATTAGAAATGAAGTGCTCCGGGGTAAGTTAGGGGCCCCTATTGAGGATAAGATGAGTAAAAATCAACTAAGATGGTATGACCATGTACAAAGAAGAGCAGGTAGTGGATTCAGTGATGAGGTGTGAAACTATAAACAGCGAACGAGGTCAAAAGAAGATATGATGGCCGAAGAAGAGTTGGAGGAAAACTATTAGAAGGGACATGCAGCAGATGAACTTAACAGAGGAGATGACCCAACGTAGAGCTGATTGGAGACGTCATATCTATATAGCCGACCCTACCGTAGTGGGATAAAGCTTAGTTTTGTTTCTTTTGGTTATGTCTTGCACTCTCTTTGAGGTGTCATTGTCTAAACAATCTACCCACTTTTTCGATATATTCACTGCAGTCTTTGTATACATAATAAGATCCATAATTTTGTTATTTTCAATGACGTAGTCAGGTACAACGTTGGCCGAGTTCACTTGATCAATGACGCGTTGAAAGGCAGTCGCCCCAGCCATATTGATGTTACCTGCTTTGATCTCTTCAAATGCATGTTGTAGTGGACCATCCCAATTGCCATCATAGGTAGGACTTGCTGGCTCAGTTTGAATATGTAACAGTAAAACAATAGGTGATGAGGTATGTTCTTTGCATGGTTGATCAGATGTCTTAAGTTGTCGGCTCGTGTCGGCCTGCCCAAATGTGGTAAAGACCCGAATTACATGAGATTTGTCTGCTGCTGGCGTCTTATTTGTCCATTGTTGAAGAGGCATTGAATAATTTGAAAGTCCAGAATGTCCGCAGAAGGCTTGTCAATAACCCCAATATCTTCTGACATAAGGGCTTGAAAGGAATTTGAAGTAGCCACCGATTTAGAGGTGCTCGCAATATTAGTAACAACATTCTTGTTAGACTTTAGGTGATTCAGAATTGTAGCCTTATCTTGTCGAATATTGATAAGTGAGGGTTGGTCACTGAGGATTTCATTTCCGAAGCACTCGATTGTGTGACCACTGGGGCTCTTCGCTCTGCGACTCACATATCATATGGTTTTATGGTACTAAGGTCGGCACAGTGATAGGGGATCTCAAAAGCCAGAGGTCGGCACAGTGATAGGGGATCTCAAAGCCAGAGGTCGTCTTGTGTTGCGGTTCAAATGTTCCTTAGGGACCTCCGGAGACGCCTTGGCCCTACATGCATGCACGGAGTGCCCACAACATCACAATGAGTACAAAATGAATTGTGGGATGTTTTCATAACCAATAGATGTCTCTATTCCGGTGCGTTCGATCATAATGTTACCTAGTTCGTGCTATGTGATAGTACGCGGAACACGTGTCAGGTCGTTGTATGATGCATAATTGGTACGTTGTATGCTCGGGGTATGCTTAGTTGAGACCTTTTTTGAAACGCGGTACGCTAATTCATCATTTATAAAAATACACAATAAGTACAAGTTTATTAAAAGTTAGAGAAGATAAACCACAATATATTTATAATTATGGAAGGAATCAGTTAAAGAAAGGAAGTAGTTAAATAAATAAGTAAAAAAAATAACTGATTCGTTCTGAAAATCGGGCTTGTTGTTTGCATTATCTCCGGTAGAAAAAAAAAGAATAAATTGAAAAGAGATTAGGGCCTTAGTCAAATGCGTGTTTTTTCATCCAATTGTTGTCTTCATCCTCCAAGCCCCGTCACGAAATTTCAAAAGACCAATTACCCAATTCAAGGCGCTGACGGAAAAAAACTATGTTTGACAGAAAACCCGAGGGGCGGAGTATCTCGAGTGATGCATATCAGTCCGCCGAATATGGCAAAAGTCTTCATATTTGGGGTTGCTGGATATGGGGATCCAATGCGCGAATGCACTGCATTCCGGTATGTTCTTCCATTCTTCTTCGTAGTTATCCAAATTGAGAGACTTTTGCCTTTTCACCTTTGGACCCCAAAATAATTACTCCATCTATTTTTTTTAGATATCATTCTAGCATTGTGCACATAATTTAAGGAATTTTGTGGCCAAAAGCTACCCTAATAAACGATGAATTGACATTAATGAAGAATAGAGAATGTGAATTATTAGGGGTAATAAAAAGGTCTAGAATGGCATCTAAACAAATTTTAGACACTTTGCCACTTTGTTATTTGCATGAGTTATGGTGTTAACTAATTTTAGACAATTAAACGACACTATAATCTTCATGCCACCGACCCCAACATAGTTGGGATTAAGGTGCTGTTGATGATGATGATGATGAATGGCATCTAAACAAAATGGGAGGGAATATGTTTTATCTTTTCACCCCATATTATTAGCTTTTTTTTTTAATATCTTTTTTGGCTATATATATTTATTATTATTATTATTTTGTTGCTCTATATTTTATAAATATTTATGAAGATAGATTTTGATATTTTGGTTATGCAGTTCTATAAATTGTTAGGATTAAGGAACGTGTATAAATTGTTTGGAACTAAAGAATTTGTGCATATGCATTAATATTTTGGTTTGGTGTGACAATTTGAGATTGATGTTGTAACTTTGTTATTTTGTTCTTCTACTAATGATAATCATATTATTATATTTATTATAATTTGTTGGAAAAAAATTGAATAAAAAATGATGCTTACTCCTCAATAGGCCTCGAAACCTACACACCGCCTCAGTCGGACGAAGCAACTCACCTCACCTTGCACCTTTTAAAATATTACCCACGATGCCATCAAGTGAATGCTGATCTATGTGCAATGGGTTCTCAAGTGCGTGAGCAACTTCAAGTAAAAGTTTGGGATACAATATTCTATTGACAATTTCTAAATGCGAACCAATACTTGAGTTTTAGACGAAATAACTTTGTTTGGAATCCAGATAGATTAGCGAACAGACTACCACCATGTACACGCAAACACTTTGTTCTTTTAGAATTGAGTACTTAAATAACCCTTACAAGTACTCAAATAACCATACCTAAAGGGACAATTTTCTGAGATGGACCAAAGAGCATGCAATTTGGAAAGAAGTGAATGGAAGTGAATCCATTGACATGGCTTTGACCCTTTTGGTTGTAAAAGCATGCCAATGAGTGATGACTCAAGAGTCGCACACCTCTGCATATACAGATCATTATATCTAGTGACTCGGAAGAACTCACCTTTCTCAATTGGGCGGTCATTTACATGGCAATTGGGATGGGATTGGTATCCATTAGAGGATTTCCAGGTAAGGAGTTTCCCATTAGGGCTTGTTTGAATAATGGGATTCCTTGTTGGGGAGTGGTCGTTGGACCCATTGTTGGAGCCGCTTTAACAGTCGGGGTGACCGCCAAGACCATCTGGTTAGAAATTAAATCGTCAGCCTGAGATTGCAATGTCTAGGGGACAATGTAGTCGACTCATTAGTCGCAGGTGATGTAAGAGCAGACTAGGCAGGTCGAGTCGAAGGCGGACCTCCCACAATTGGCAAAACCTTAGGATCCAATATCGCCTGATGCAAAGTACTATATGAAAGTGCAATCGAACAGGTGACGACACGACTAAATCCATAGGTAAAGCTATGCAGATGGGACCCTCCTGAGTTACGGGTGGCGAAGTCGCTGCCGACAATAGCTTGATCGTATGGCATGGCAGTTGGAGTTTGCGGTGCACTAGGAGCTACATGAGACATGTATGAAATCGCCTGAAGCCACGTAAGGATGCTCTGGAGACAAGCCTCTTAAACCGAGAAGTAGAGTTGATTGGAAGGTATGCAGGGAAGCTGGCAGAGCCTTGGTCATTAAATTATTGCGCAATAGATGGGAATTGTTTTTATGCTCAATATATTAATGTGGGGTTCGAGAGGCCGGTGGACCTGATAATGCGGTAAGTAGAGTTGTTGCGGCAGTCAGCATCCGCCATTTCGACAGACAGACTGAGAGGTATTTGCTGTCTTGGAGGCCATAGAGAATGGTTTCGGTGACGGGCGGTCATATAGCCATTTGAGAAGTCGGAGAACAACATATTAGATTTGGGTAGTGGCGGCATCGTGAGAGAAGATCGTCTTCGGGTTAATCATCCCTGGAAGGACGATTAGTTTGATATATTTAATCAAAAACGGAAAACAAACGAGTAAGTTATGGTATATAAATATTTTTAATACAAGGGGGTTTGATTTAATTATACATTAAGATGCTGGTAAATGTGTGCTCAGATGATGTTTTGTATACATGCCGGTAACAATATAAAAAACTATTCAGATTTTTGAAGTTAATAATTTTTTTTATACTTCTATGCATACAATGGGTATCTTAGACTGTAAATCATGGAAACACGATCAATTTGATTTTTTTTTATCTAAAATTGATAACGCGAAATGTGGTACTTTAAATATTTGGTGTAGAATGGTGTTCCATTTACAATACCAAGTTACCTCTTGGTGCCTAAAAGCAGCGGTTCACGAAAAAAGGACCCATCTAACCATCCAATGATTTTACATTAGTGGCCAAGATTGGTTCCCACCTAAAGACATCATTATCAACATCAACAATCACAACTACCTCTTCATCTCAACTATGTTGGGGTCTGTGGCATGAAGATTATAATGTCAATTAATTGTCCAAAATTAGTTAACAATATAATTCATTAGAAAAAACAAAGTGACAAAGTTCTACGCCGGATGCCCTTCCTGTCGCAACCTTCATAATAAGGAAAAATGGTATAAAATTTCAAACCATCAACATCGTAGGTTTTTTCCAGTTACATGGAAAATATCATGAGATGGTGATGAGTCGAGATAATTGCTATAGTCACGTCACATTACGTGATTGATATTGTAAAATCAACACGTACATCATGAAACATGACTTTCTCTCTCTCTCTCTCTCTCTATATATATATATATATATATATATATATATATATATATATATATATATAGTGGCGCGTTCTATGCAGTACCAATATTAGATGCAGTACTTTACAATACTAATTTATGCATGAGTTTTGTACTAATTATGCATGAAATATATGCATTTCGTGCATCAAAATTTCAATGCATTAAAATATGCAATATATGTATCAAAACTATATAACTATATATATATATATATATAATGTACTCACATATATTAACATACGAAATATAACTATAAACTCTGTTTGGTTTGTATGGTAATGTTTGATGGTATAGGTTGTTATAGTGCTCCACTGTATTTTAATGTCATTGAAGGTAATAGAATTTTAACAAGTGGTCCCATTGACTTTAGTTCTAAAGAACATGTTCTATTAGATACTCATGGTAGGAGCATTAAACATATTATGATCATTGCAGGATGTTGTCTTTAATAATAATCATGGTAGGAGCATTAAACATATTATGATCATTGCAGGATGTTGAAATTGAAGACGAAGTTGATGTTATAGTTTCTGAATGGATGGGTTACATGCTTCTTTATGAGGTAATCTTTATCTTACTGCTGCAAGTTTTGCATGGTTACATTTTTGACATTATGGATTAATATATGTTTTTTGGTTTCGGGTTGTACTCTTCCCTCTTTGTATTTTTTTTTTTTTTTAACATGGAATTTTTTTACTATCCTTTAGAGCATGCTGGGGAGTGTTATTACTGCCAGAGACCGGTGGTTGAAACCTGATGGTCTTATCCTTCCATCATTTGCCACGGTATTACTTAGTCCACCCCACCCCACCCCCACACCCCGCGTCCTCCCAACAACCTTTAGCGCGTATGTTGTGATATTCCACATCGGTTTCACATGAATGTATATAAGTGGGAGTCAACCTTTACCTTTGACCATGATTTTGGGTTAACATGGAGCTCCCTAGCTTATATGCCTAATGATTTATTGTTACGATATCACACATCGGTTCCACATGAAAGTGTGGAAGGGTATATAAGTGGGAGTTAACACTTTACCTGTGACCATTGTTTTCGCTTAACTTTTGGCTCCCTAGCTTATATGCCTAACAATTTGGTCTGATCTGCCGGATTCGGGCGGGCTGCGGAACGTGGCTATCCTATGGTGGGCCCAGGGTTTGCCTCCTGGGGTGTGAGCCTAAGAGGGTTGCCACCCGGGAAGTTGGCCCTGGTATGGGTTGCCACTCGGAGCGGGACGTCTGATTTGAACTGGGATGAATTTTACAATATCCCACATCGGTTCCACATAAGTGTGGAAGGGTATATAAGTGGGAGTCAACCCTTTACCATTGACCATAGTTTTGGGTTAAGTTAAGGCTCTATAGCTATATGCCTAACAACGTACACACGCACGTTGCCACATGATGAAAGCGCAGTTGAAATTGTGCTTTACTTGGCTGAGTAATTGGTGCCTAATATCATTATCAACTTGGCTTACTTTGCTGTAATTGTTATTTGTCTTCACTGACTACAAACTAAGTATTTACAAACTATAGCACAGTGTACTGCAAAGTCACCTTTTTATGCCTCCATATCATCATGATCTTGGTCATAGTATTTGACTGTTGCCTGTCACTGGATATTACGCCGTCGTCTTTTGTACATTTGCAGTTGTACATGGCCCCTGTCTCTCATCCAGACCGATATAGTGAAAGCATTGATTTCTGGCGCAACGTCTACGGAATTGATAGTGAGTATTGCAACATTCAGTTATTTCACTATATTTCCGGGGCATGAAAAGCATAGGGATGCTTGATTTTCTTTTCATGTTCAATATATTCATTTTTCAGCAACTCCAGCGGAGTTTTTGAAGTTGTAATGGTGTGTGAAAGAAATATGTTCGGATGAAATGTATGAGTTTACGTTGGAAATATGTTATTTTAAGGATGTTAAATATATTATTGATATTTGTTAGTGGTGGGCCCATATCGGAATATTTGTGTTACAAAAAAAGAATCTAAATTGAACTAAGTCCACAATGTAGTTAGGCCCTGTTCTATTGGACTTATTTTTCGCTTTTCATCGATTCGATTCATTTAGGTCCATTCAGCCTTGATTCGAGTCCATTCATTCGATTCGATTCAGCTCCATTCAGTTTAGTTCAGTTCTTCTTCTTCTTCTTCTTATTATTAATCTTAATTATTATTATTGTTATTATTACTAATAATATTACTATTATCGTTGTTGTTGTTGATTACTATTATTATTATTATTATTATTATTATTTACCATTATTATATTATTATTTACCCTTAATATATGTTTCAGTTCAGTTCCGTTTAGGTCCATTCGATTCGATTCGATTGAATCCATTCGATTCGATTCAATTGATTCGATTCGATTCATTCAGTCCAAAAGAACAAAGATTTATTCAGTCCAAAAGAACAGAGCCTTAGTAGATGAGGCTGAGGGCTGCACCACTGAGTATGGTTAAATGTTCCATCTTTATTTACCAACTTATAATTAGATGAACCTGCTAAATTCACGGTTCTTCAGTTTTCATGGAGTTTGAATGCATAAAAATGTAGGTCTATAATAATACAAAATTTAAAATATTGAGGCGGAGGTCATGAGTTTCACCCAGTCTCATCTGCTGTATATACACTTATTTAGGTGTATATTTTCGCAAAATTTACAAATGCCTACTTAATTGTCCTTTCCATAGCACTGGGATTTGAATGCCTTCCAGACCATTAGTTGATGATAGGAATTATAAAATTAATATTTGATTGGGTGTGTTCTCCTTTGAGTTATGATGTCGGACTCCATGGAGGACTCATTTAGTCACCATAGCCTCTTGTCATTCGACATTCCAGAGATAAAGCATAAGCAACTCCATAACTATTGCATTTGACATTTTGTCTTCTGTATCATTTAACTGTGCAATGCATGAGTTAAAATTTCATGTCTATGTGTAGTGTCTGTTATGATGCCGCTAGCAAAGCAGTGTGCATTCGAAGAGCCTTCAATTGAGATCATAAGTGGTGAGAATGTATTGACATGGCCTCATGTGGTGAGTCCTCCTTGATACGATCATCTTCAATATTAAGCTAATCTACGCATACATATTATTTTCGATTTTTAGCTAAGTGGCCTTGTTCAAACTTTTTGTGACGTTTGTCCTCTACATTACTTGTTTCTGCCTTAATTATTTAATCTTTCAAGTGGTCATAGTATGGCACTTAAGATATTCCTTGATTACCTTAGATGTAGCTGCATATCATGGGACTTTGATAGAGTTAAGAGAATGGGACACACAAGAAATGCGGAAAATATATTAAATTTCAAGAAGAAAATAAGAAAAACAAGAACCAACAGGATAAATCCCATCCCAAGCCTAATGGCCGAATCCTACGGATCGTACGAAAAAGTAAACAATGTTCAATGATCAAAAGTAATCTAACTAGGAGACACAAGGACAATATAAATAGACTTATAACCTAAGCCTAACTTAAAACTCCAAGCAACTAAGCCCATGGGCCAAATGTATTCAATAACTTAAATTAAAAGCCTAAAACAATAATTAATATAAAATAGTAGCTTATCAATCCATTCCCCTTATAAACTGCCTTGTCCATAACCCTGAAGTGAAAGGTAGAGGAAGCGAACATGATCCAACCATGTACTACTCTATTATAATTTAGAATTTTAGATTCTCCTTGATCGTCCTCAACTTCTCCATGCAATGATCAAGTCCTGCTTGGATTTATTTGCACAAGCGTGCAGCGGCGAATAATTTTCCCGACACTTTTAACACAATCCCTTTGAGCGAAGATTCATATACGCCGTGTGTGACATCGAATAGAGTCGCAGAACCGAGGAAGCGCAGAAGGCCCAACCGATTCAGTAGTAGAGTGACCGACGGAGTCGTCCCCAGACAATGCTTTGAATCCTGGAAGTGTGAATTTTCAGGGACTGATATAAGGATAGGGCTATCCCAATGATGCTGGTATCCTGTGGCCGGAGAAGAATGGTCGCTACTGAATTGAGATTGCCCTTGGAAGGTAAAGCCCGGGGCAGAGACGGTGAAAAATGCTGTGGTTGGGTTAACTCCAACTCGTGTTCAATCGCGCGAGCCAAGTGCGTAATATCAAATAAGTCCTGGGCATCAGTTGAGCGAATTCTCAACCTTATATTATCCTTTAACCCATGCAAAAACATTCACAAGTAGTATTGATCCGAGATACCAGGAACGAGCCGACCGCGAAATAAATAGATCTGCATACTCATTAACAGCTCCTGTCTGCCGAGTGGCAACAATGTTGCAAATGAGTTAGCCATGGGATCTTCTCTGTACCTCCTTAATAACTCCTGTTTCAATTGTGCCCTTGTCAACTCTGGAAACCGATACTTGGTCCATTTGAACCAATACAATGCTCCACCCCCCATGGCAATAAAGGCGACCTCCACTTTGTCTGCCTCCGCTGTACGGTGGAGCAGAAAATACTGCTCGGTTTGTGATATCCAATCCTCCCCGTCAAACCCAGGTAGGTTCTGCAGGTGGTCGCGGCCAAGACTCCGTCTTCGGCCGAAAACGTGGCCGTCGTCCCCTCCTGTCCGCGCAGGTTTGCCACTGAACCACCAGCAGATCGCTGGCCGTTCGCTGCTCCAGGCGACTGGCCTCCGTCCACTTTCTTTCCCTTACTGCGCTCCAAGTCGGATATCACGGCGGTCAGGTTATCCAGTTTCGCTGAAAAGATCCAACCTCCATTGCCATCTCCTCGCTTCTCTTCTCTATCGCTGAAAAGCTGTTCGGAATCCATACAGGCTGATGATCCTGTTTGGGGCATGAAAGGATCGTGCAGGTTGGACCAATTGATAGAGTTAAGAGAATGGGACACACATGAAATGCGGAAAATATATTTCACGAAGAAAGTAAGGAAAACAAGAACCATCATCAACAACACCTTAATCCCAACTATGTTGGGGTCGGTGGCATGAAGATTATAGTGTCGTTTAATTGTCTAAAATTAGTTAACACCATAACTCATGCAAATAACAAAGTGGCAAAGTTTTACGCCGGAGCCCTTCCTGTCGCAACCTTCATATGAAGGAGAAATAGAACGAAATTCCAAAACCGTCAACATCATAGTTTTTTCCATTTATATGGAAAATATCATGAGACGGCGATGAGTTTGAGATAATTGCTATTGTCATGTCACAATACGTGATTGATATTGTAAAATCAACACATACATCATGGAACATGACTATAAGGAAAACAAGAACCAACAGGAAAATATTCCGTCCCGAAGCCGTAAACAATGATCAAAAGATAATCTAACTAGGAGACACAAGGAAATATAAATACACTTGATAACCTAACCACAACTTAAACCCCAAGCAACTAAGCCCACGAGCTAAACTTATTCAATAACTTAAATTAAAACCCTAAAACAATATTTGATATAAAATAGTAGCGTATCAATCTTAACCAACCCTTGTTGTGAAAAGCATGCTTTGTTTTGTCCGTGCATTGCTAAATACCAAGGTTTCTGTCATTGTTTGCTTCCTGTTCTTCTACGTTTGTTCCCTTTATGTTTGTGTTTCTCTACCTTCATCCATCTCTTTTGTTTGAGGGGGTGGGGAGGGGGTTTTGTGGGAGATTTGGGCCGGTCTTGGTGAATGGTTTGTGTTAAGTAAGATTTATGTCCTATGAAATATGCTCAATCTCAGAATGTCCCTTACTATTATTGCAAGAGTCTGTTGTAGGAATTTTTCTGTGCAACTTGATTATAATTTTGGTGACAGGTAAAGCATGTTGACTGTTGTACCATCACAATCCATGAGCTGGAGTCTATCTCAACCGGATTTAAATTTAAATCGATGATGCGAGGTAAACACTTTTAATTCCCATAAATATAATCCAACTTTCTCAAGGAGAGGAGCCTATCTGTTCTGATTAATTTGTAAATAATACAGGCTCTGTTCTGATTAATTTGTAAATAATACACACATGTAGAAGGACACTTATCTGGCACTAAACTTGAGATCTGCCTGAGAGCATTTTCTAAGTGTTTTATGTTCAATTGGTTTTCGTTCAAGAATTTATATTGCGATCATTCACGTATACATTTCCTTTTACTGTTGATTTTCCAGCACCATTTCATGGGTTTGCATTCTGGTTTGATGTGGAGTTCGGCGTGCCTGCAACATACTCTTCTGGGAACAATGCACCACCTCCATATGTCAAGGCTCCTGATGATCATGTTACAGATACTAGTCAAAGAAAGAAACGTCCCAATCCAGGTGACGCCCTTGTGCTTTCAACGGCACCTGAGGACCCTCCAACACACTGGCAACAGGTACTCTCTATCTCCCTCTTTCCCTCCCTCTTCCCCTCCCTCCCTCTCTCTCTCTCCCTCTCCCTCTCTCTTTCTCTCTCGGCTTTTGGTACTCGCTTAAACATATCTCCCCATGTGATTCGCAGACGTTAATATACTTGTATGATCCAATAGAGGTGGAGCAAGATCAGCTTATAGAAGGCTCTGTAACACTATCACAAAGCAAAGAAAATCCCCGATTCATGAATATCCATCTAGAGTACGCGTAAGTCGACACTTCCATTATTCTGCTCGAATAATATTATTTCGTGGCAGGTATTTTGACGTGTGATTTTTTCACCTACTTGTTGCAGATCAGGCGGTCGTTCTTTTGTCAAAGAGTCGGTAATGCGATGATTCAGCCAGTTATTTTTCTCTTAATTAAAGTCTCAAAATATATCATATGTGATGTTTTCTTTTTTCTTTTATTTAGATCTTTCCATATAAATTTATTAGAAATATTTCCTCTGGTTTCAAGAAAATGTGCTGTGGCTTCCCCTAAAATATTATTGGATGAGTTGCATCCAACTTAATGGTTGTTTTTTTCAACTAGGCCGATTCTCCGCGTTGTGGTTATTCGAGGCAAGTACCTTGCCCATACTTTTCTTATTTTATGGATATGATGATCGGTGATCGTCTTGGTGTGTTTGTTTGGTTGTTTGAAATGAAGTTTCAAAAGATTTCGGTTCGGCCTCGTTAAAGGCTCTCTTTCAAAACGCGTGTGTGTTTTGTGAACGTTGTGTTTTGGGAATTGATTATGATTTTATTATTTTGAACGTTGGAGACTTGATGATATCCTTGTTGTTTAAAAGTTATGGAATCGTGTATTCCGTGTTTAATCTTGTTATTGTGTTTTGAAGAGTTTGATAATGGTGTCGGATTAGAGGCCATCTCTAGTAAGTATTCTTGATGAACTTACATTCTTAGCATATTAGTATTGCATGAGTAACGTGTGTGCGTGTATGCTCACTATGGGTTAGATCCGACGGGGTCTCGGTAGGGGTCCACGGAGGGGTGGATCCGCGAGCTTGCTTTTAACCACTATGGGTTAGATCCGACGGGGTCTCGGTAGGGGTCCACGGAGGGGTGGATCCACGGTTAATTGTGGTGCATTTTACAAATGTGGTTTGATTATGGCATTTCCGGAAATGAGTGCTTTTGAATGGTTTTCATGATTGCATGCATCGACTAAGTGTGTAAGAGGTAAGTGTTCGTTTGGCTTACTTGGCTAGGATGGCACTAGGGTATTTTGTTGTTTGTTTTGAATCCTTTATTTGTGGATTTTGATGTTGGGAGACGAACCTTGTGGTCGTTCTTGTGTACTGTGAGTTGAGGAGATTTGGGGCTAAAATCCCAATGGTTTTGTAAAAGTCATTTTACGGATTTGGGGCTAAAATTCCAACGGTTTGGTAAAGGTTATTTTACGGAAAGTAAACATTTGGGGGCGGTGACCCCTTTTGTCTTTTGGATTTTGAAAAGTAGGATTTGATAATCCTAAATTGTTTTCTATTAAGACTCTCGATGGCATTCTAAACCGTTTTATAAATTATTTCCATTGATTTATGATATTTCGATTTTGAAATGTTTTCTCAAACTCTTGCCTCGGGAAGTACTTTTTGTTTCGTTTGGATCTTTGAGGATCCTTGGTTATTGTTATTCGTGGAATGTGAATGGTATGGCTCGTATTTGCACTTTGTTCTTGCACTAGCAAAACAGTGGAGTTTTGCTAACCCCCGAGTATTCGGGGGGTGGATATCTGTTTTTGCATTCAGGTTTTGGAGCATAACACAGGGTCGGCACGAAGGATGATGAAAGATGATCGATACTAATCACATGAAGAACCGTACTTTGTTTATTGGATCAGTTGTACTCTATTTTTCCGCTGCTATATTTTCCCGTTGTACGGGTGTGGTTGTATTTTGACCCCTGCGTGGGCATGAGTTGTATTTGAGTTGTATGTATTTGTTGAAAGACCAAATCAGTCTACTGAGTCATTTTAGCCTTAAAGGCATGATTGAGTTGTTATATGTTGTTACCAGCCTGGTAGATCCTTGAGGAAGGGTTCTACGGCGTGTAATATCCCTGAGCGGATTGGGGGTGTTACATAAATGGTATCAGAGCTTAGGTTGTGGAAACCTAGTCTGTCGGGTCAAGTCGTGTTGTTTGAGTCTTGTTTCGTCGGATTTTATCTGACTGAGTCGTGTCGCGACGCGTCGTCTGAGTTTGTTGGTCGTGATTAGTATCGTGGGGCGATCATCATCTTCGTGCGACCTGTGGAAGTAAGTCTCCCTTCTTTGTGTTGTGCCTTGTGTGACACGAGCTATTTTTATGATTATTTGTTAAGTGGTGGAATCGTTATGTGGATTTTGATTTCACGATATGTATTTAGTCGACTCTCGTATTTGATTTATACGAGGAGTGTCGTCGCTTGTGATGTCTTTTTATTGTTGTTTTTGTTTGTTGTTGATGATTTTCGAATCGATTTGCACGTTTTACAAGTTCTCTTGTGGAAGCTTAGTGCTTATACACGTACAACTTGTTCACTAGTCGGTGCGGGAGTGTCCTTAGAGACTTCGAATGGGGTCAGTGGTTTTGTTCTGAATCCTAGGCGGTCTTCGACTCTGGTATTTTATCGTTTATCTCCGTTTAAAGACATGTATTGTCTTGATTTTAAATGTTTTGACGCGTGTACTAGGAGTTGTTTTAGTGAACGTCGATATGTGTGAGTTTTGGGCATTCTGGCCTATTGGATTTTTGAAAACCTTGAGTATCTTGGAAAAATAAATTTCGAGACATACTTTTCAAATGAGTTATTTTCTTGTGGTATATCCTAGGTGCCACAATATATTTCAAAAAATTTCTACTTCGAGGACCAAAATGCTTTGAGATATTTTCAATGTTTTAGAAACACTTTTATTTAGACCCGAGGGTCGAATATTCTGAAAGTTTTCACTAAGAGAAAGTGTCCTCATTTTTATCAAATGCGAAATGGTTCTCCAAAGTCTCGATAACGATGTTTCACGTTTGTGCTTTTTGAAAGGTGATACTCAAGATCGACCGGTATTCTTCTAAATTATTTTCAAAATGAGGTTTTCGTTTTTAAAACCTATCCATTCCCGTTTGAGGGCTGGGTATGTATGTATGATGTTCGCGTTGTCATTTTGATGTTTACTCCCGAGTATGATCGAATTGGCGATGTGAGCGTTGAGTCGCTTTCCACACATTTGTTGTGTTAGCCCCCTGTGAGAGGCGGGGTGTTGGTGTTGAATATTATCGCCTCGTAGTGATTTCTGCGTTGTTGCGCATGTGCGAGCTGTTAGAGCTTGGTTTGGTATGACCGTGTGCATCGGTGATGGTTCCGTTATGTGTCGGTTGTTTAATTTCTTGTTACCTTGCTCCCGTTTTTGTGCATTTCATTGACGAGGTCGGAGGTAATACCCGTACTATTTTGACTTCGGTATTTTCTCTTTCTCCAGTCTATCGATTCGCTCATGTTTGTTGATACTTTATGAACTTGTTCGGTATTTCAGTTTCATCGTCCGAACGAACTGTGATCTTGTTGTGGGTCGATCTGGTTATCGCTGTGACTTTTTCGAGTTCGGTTCGATTCTTGTGAACCTTGTTCGGAAGTGACATCATTTGGTTCTATTAGTTCTTTTATTCGAATCGGATCGGATTTGGAACTCCTGTGTTTTCGACTCTGTCGACTCGTTTATGTTCGTTGAGATTTTCTGAGCTTGTCCTGCCCCTTATTTTTGTTTATCGAACGAGTGTGGTATCGTTTCGGAATAACTCGTTTGTCGTTGTGACTTTTCAATCGCTATTCCCTTTCCTGTGGATCTTATGGGAATGCATGTCTTGTAGTTCTCACCAGATCATCCTGGGAGTTGTTGTTTGAATTTTATTATCCTTCGTGTTTCGGACATGATTGTTCGATTTTTGTTGTCTCGATCGGTTGTTTGTTCGGTTTTTGTTCTCGTTTCGTGATTGTTGAGCATTCAGGCTCCTTCCTAATTCCCTTAAGTTTGGGAAATTGGTCTCGTTTTCGATCTTCCAACCCTTGGGTGGTGGAATTCCGTATTTGTTCAGCGATTGGCTCGCGTTTTAATTGATGTACCGTTGAGTCGGTCAATCATATTGATTTTCGTTCGTTGTGTTTTGTGATTGTTCGGATAATTGACTTGATTATATTATCCATTTGATGACGCTTGTCATTTGTTGGTTTTATTATATTCCTAATGGCGATGTTGTGTTGGTCGTCGTGGAGCGTGTTTTCACACCGTATATTCCGTTGCGTTGTTTTTAACATTTCGCCGTTGGGCGTTAGTTACGCGTTTCTTGCGTATCTCGTTGATTTTTCCTGGCGGGATATTGCTTCTCCCTACTTGTTTTAAGTTTCGGGACGAAACTTCTTTTAAGGAGGGTAGAATGTAATATCCGCAATTTTCGATTTTCGGTAAATTTCTTTTTTCGGTCGGAGTCCGTTTTGACGACTCGCTCATGAACATTTCGTCATTCCGAGAATGATTAATTCTACACTTCATCCGAGTTCGTTTCGGTGTCTTTTTGTTGAGTTCCGTGCTTTTTAGCGACTTTTCCGCGCTTGAGTTCGATTCTTGCGAATCTCGTTCGAAACTGCTATTTCGAGTTTCCTGTAAGTCCGTTTAACTTTGTTAGACGTGTTGTGAACTTCGGTTTGGTTATTCGATCACGTATCGTGATTTCCGGGCGTTTTGGGCCATTTTGTAATTTCTTAAAAGTTACGGGTATCCGTATCTGTAATTGTTGTCTCGACCCGTTTCTTGGTCGCGTATGATTAATTATGGTATTATGTTTTCATTTCGGGTCGTTGATGTTGTCCGCGAACTTTTCGTCGTGTTCGTTCCGTGACGCTTTCGAAATCGAGTCGCCGAGCCACAGTGTTCGAGCACCGCCGGACGGCTATGGATCGGCCGGACGATTGCAGGCACCGGCCGGACGGTGCGGCAGAACCGGCGAAGCGCACGCCACGGCCGGAAGGTCGCGCGCGCTAACCGGCAGTGTAGCGACGCTATCGGCCGCCTAACGACGCTTATCGGGTCTGGATAGTGGAGTCTGGGGTTCTGAATCGATCGGGCTCGGCAGTAGCGACGCCATCGCTTGACGCCGCAGACGCGTACGGCAGGGTAGCGCACGCCACGGCCAAGGTCGCGACGCTACTGGCCGAGCGCTTCAGTCCGAGAAGGCCATCGGATCGCGGCTCGGGCCGAGAAGACGCTAGCTCGGCACTTAGCGCGCGCTAGTCCGGCCCAGTATAAATGTGGCTGAGCAGTCACATTTCATCTCGTTTTTCATTTCCTCTCCTTCTCTTCCGCGTCTGGAGACTTCGAGATCTTCGAGCCATGATGTTTGTCAACAAATCCATGAAGTTCTTGAGTTCATAACATCAATCAATCATCCGTTATCATCCTTTGATCCAGCGAATCAAGGTAATCTTCCTTAGAACCCTAATTTCGTGAATTTGGGGGTTTTTGCATTTTCGTCCGATTCGTTCCGTTTTGTTGATTAATTCATAATGGGTATGATTAATCTTGGTAGTATTCTTGTGTTTAACATCATTTAATCCATTGTTCTTCGTCGAATCGAAGTATATTTCTTGATTTCCTTCGAATTGACTTTTTGGGGGAATTGTCCTCGATCTCATTTTTCATCCGTTTTTGATGGATCGATTATGGTTAAATGATGTTGTTATACATATTCTATGGATTGTATATCCATATTTCAACTTGGAATTCATTTTCGTTGTTATTATTTTCGTTCGTAGTTCATTGTTGTGGATTGTCGTTCGGTGGAGTCGGCGAGTTCGTAATCAGTTCGTGCCAACCTACTTCGGCCGATTCTCCGCGTTGTGGTTATTCGAGGCAAGTACCTTGCCCATACTTTTCTTATTTTATGGATATGATGATCGGTGATCGTCTTGGTGTGTTTGTTTGGTTGTTTGAAATGAAGTTTCAAAAGATTTCGGTTTGGCCTCGTTAAAGGCTCTATTTCAAAACGCGCGTGTGTTTTGTGAACGTTGTGTTTTGGGAATTGATTATGATTTTATTATTTTGAACGTTGGAGACTTGATGATATCCTTGTTGTTTAAAAGTTATGGAATCGTGTATTCCGTGTTTAATCTTGTTATTGTGTTTTGAAGAGTTTGATAATGGTGTCGGATTAGAGGCCATCTCTAGTAAGTATTCTTGATGAACTTACATTCTTAGCATATTAGTATTGCATGAGTAACGTGTGTGTGTGTATGCTCACTATGGGTTAGATCCGACGGGGTCTCGGTAGGGGTCCACGGAGGGGTGGATCCGCGAGCTTGCTTTCAACCACTATGGGTTAGATCCGACGGGGTCTCGGTAGGGGTCCACGGAGGGGTGGATCCACGGTTAATTGTGGTGCATTTTACAAATGTGGTTTGACTATGGCATTTCTGGAAATGAGTGCTTTTGAATGGTTTTCATGATTGCATGCATCGACTAAGTGTGTAAGAGGTAAGTGTTCGTTTGGCACTAGAGTATTTTGTTGTTTGTTTTGAATCCTTTATTTGTGGATTTTGATGTTGGGAGACGAACCTTGTGGTCGTTCTTGTGTACTGTGAGTTGAGGAGATTTGGGGCTAAAATCCCAATGATTTTGTAAAAGTCATTTTATGGATTTGGGGCTAAAATCCCAACGGTTTGGTAAAGGTTATTTTACGGAAAGTAAACCTTTGGGGGCGGTGACCCCTTTTGTCTTTTGGATTTTGAAAAGTAGGATTTGATAATCCTAAATTGTTTTCTATTAAGACTCTCGATGGCATTCTAAACCGTGTTATAAATTATTTCCATTGATTTATGATATTTCGATTTTGAAATGTTTTCTCAAACTCTTGCCTCGGGAAGTACTTTTCGTTTCGTTTGGATCTTTGAGGATCCTTGGTTATTCTTATTCGTGGAATGTGAATGGTATGGCTCGTATTTGCACTTTGTTCTTGCACTAGCAAAACAGTGGAGTTTTGCTAACCCCCGAGTATTCGGGGTGGATATCTGCTTGCATTCGGGTTTTGGAGCATAACACGTGGTCGGCACGAAGGATGATGAAAGATGATCGATACTAATCACATGAGGAACCGTACTTTGTTTATTGGTTCAGTTGTACTCTATTTTTCTGCTATATTTTCCGTTGTACGGTGTGGTTCAGATTTTGACCCTGCGTGGGCATGAGTTGTATTTGAGTTGTATGTATTTGTTGAAAGACCAAATCGGTCTACTGAGTCATTTTAGCCTTAAAGGCATGATTGAGTTGTTATATGTTGTTACCAGCCTGGTAGATCCTTGAGGAAGGGTTCTACGGCGTGTAATATCCCTGAGCAGATTGGGGGTGTTACATAAATGGTATCAGAGCTTAGGTTGTGGAAACCTAGGCTGTCGGGTCAAGTCGGGTTGTTTGAGTCTTGTTTCGTCGGATTTTATCTGAATAAGTCGTGTCGCGACGCGTCGTCTGAGTTTGTTGGTCGTGATTAGTATCGTGGGGCGATCATCATCTTCGTGCGACCTGTGGAAGTAAGTCTCCCTTCTTTGTGTTGTGCCTCGTGTGACACGAGCTATTTTTATGATTATTTGTTAAGTGGTGGAATCCTTATGTGGATTTTGATTTCACGATATGTATTTAGTCGACTCTCGTATTTGATTTATACGAGGAGTGTCGTCGCTTGTGATGTCTTTTTATTGTTGTTTTTGTCCGTTGTTGATGATTTTCGAATCGATTTGCACGTTTTACAAGTTCTCTTGTGGAAGCTTAGTGCTTATACACGTACGACTTGTTCACTAGTCGGTGCGGGAGGGTCCTTAGAGACTTCGAATGGGGTCAGTGGTTTTGTTCTGAATCCTAGGCGGTCTTCGACTCTGGTATTTTATCGTTTATCTCCGTTTAAAGACATGTATTGTCTTGATTTTAAATGTTTTGACGCGTGTACTAGGAGTTGTTTTAGTGAACGTCGATATGTGTGAGTTTTGGGCATTTTGGCCTATTGGATTTTTGAAAACCTTGAGTATCTTGGAAAAATAAATTTCGAGACATACTTTTCAAATGAGTTATTTTCTTGTGGTATATCCTAGGTGCCACAATATATTTCAAAAAATTTCTACTTCGAGGACCAAAATGCTTTGAGATATTTTCAATGTTTTAGAAACACTTTTATTTAGACCCGAGGGTCGAATATTCTGAAAGTTTTCACTACGAGAAAGTGTCCTCATTTTTATCAAATGCGAAATTGTTCTCCAAAGTCTCGATAATGAAGTTTCACGTTTGTACTTTTTGAAAGGTGATACTCAAGATCGACCGGTATTCTTCTAAATTATTTTCAAAATGAGGTTTTCGTTTTTAAAACCTATCCATTCCCGTTTGAGGGCTGGGTATGTATGTATGATGTTCGCGTTGTCATTTTGATGTTTACTCCCGAGTATGATCGAATTGGCGGTGTGAGCGTTGAGTCACTTTCCACACATTTGTTGTGTTAGCCCCCTGTGAGAGGCGGGGTGTTGGTGTTGAATATTATCGCCTCGTAGTGATTTCTGTGTTGTTGCGCATGTGTGAGCTGTTAGAGCTTGGTTTGGTATGACCGTGTGCATCGGTGATGGTTCCGTTATGTGTCGGTTGTTTAATGTCTTGTTACCTTGCTCCCATTTTTGTGAATTTCGTGGACGAGGTCGGAGGTAATACCCGTACTATTTTGACTTCGGTATTTTCTCTTTCTCCAGTCTATCTATTCGCTCATGTTTGTTGATACTTTATGAACTTGTTCGGTATTTCAGTTTCATCGTCCGAACGAACTGTGATCTTGTTGTGGGTCGATCTGGTTATCGCTGTGACTTTTTCGAGTTCGGTTCGATTCTTGTGAACCTTGTTCGGAAATGACATCATTTGGTTCTATTAGTTCTTTTATTCGAAGTGGATCGCATTTGGAACTCCTGTGTTTTCGACTCTGTCGACTCGTTTATGTTCGTTGAGATTTTCTGAGCTTGTCCTGCCCCTTATTTTATTTATCGAATGAGTGTGGTATCGTTTCGGAATAACTCGTTTGTCGTTGTGACTTTTCAATCGCTATTCCCTTTCCTGTGGATCTTATGGGAATGCATGTCTTGTAGTTCTCACCAGATCATCCTGGGAGTTGTTGTTTGAATTTTATTATCCTTCGTGTTTCGGACATGATTGTTCGATTTTTGTTGTCTCGATCGGTTGTTTGTTCGGTTTTTGTTCTCGTTTCGTGATTGTTGAGCATTCAGGCTCCTTCCTAATTCCCTTAAGTTCGGGAAATTGGTCTCGTTTTCGATCTTCCAACCCTTGGGTGGTGGAATTCCGTATTTGTTCAGCGATTGGCTCGCGTTTTAATTGATGTACCGTTGAGTCGGTCAATCATATTGATTTTCATTCGTTGTGTTTTGTGATTGTTCGGATAATTGACTTGATTATATTATCCGTTTGATGACGCTTGTCACTTGTTGGTTTTATTATATTCCTAACGGCGACGTTGTGTTGGTCGTCGTGGAGCGTGTTTTCACACCGTATATTCCGTTGCGTTGTTTGTAACATTTCGCCGTTGGGCGTTAGTTACGCGTTTCTTGCGTATCTCGTTGATTTTTCCTGGCGGGATATTGCTTCTCCCTACTTGTTTTAAGTTTCGGGACGAAACTTCTTTTAAGGAGGGTAGAATGTAATATCCGCAATTTTCGATTTTCGGTAAATTTCTTTTTTCGGTCGGAGTCCATTTTGACGACTCTCTCATGACCGTTTCGTCATTCCGAGAATGATTAATTCTACACTTTTTGACATCCGAGTTCGTTTCGGTGTCTTTTTGTTGAGTTCCGTGCTTTTTAGCGACTTTTCCGCGCTTGAGTTCGATTCTTGCGAATCTCGCTCAAATCGCTATTTCGAGTTTCGTAAGTCCGTTTAACTTTGTTAGACGTGTTGTGAACTTCGGTTTGGTTATTCGATCACGTATCGTGATTTAGGCGTTTTGGGCCATTTTGTAATTTCTTAAAAGTTACGTATCCGATTCGTAATTGTTGTCTCGACCCGTTTCTTGGTCGCGTATGATTAATTATGGTATTATGTTTTCATTTCGGTCGTTGATGTTGTCCGCGAACTTTTCGTCGTGTTCCGTGACGTTTTAAATCGAGTCGCCGAGCCACGGTGTTCGAGCACCGGCCGGACGGCTATGGACTAGCCGGACGATTGCGGGCACCGGCCGGACGGTGCGCAGAACCGGCGAGCGCACGCTTACGTCAGGAAGCTGGCGCTAACCGGCAGTGTAGCGCACGCTATCGGCCGCCTAACGCACGCTTCTCGGTGCAGACGGTGGAGTCATGGGGGTTCTGAATCGGTCGGGCTCGGCGGGTAGCGCACGCCATCGGCTTGACGCACGCTGCACGCTACGGCAGTAGTAGGGTGGACTCGGTTCCATTCGGTTCGGTTTTTGACCGAACCGAGAGTCGAACCAAATATCTTTCGGTTTGGTTCGGTTCTTTTTGAAGTTCGGTTCGGTTAAGTTCGGCTTTATAAATATTCGGTTCGGTTTCGATTTGGTTTGATGTTTTTTCGGTTCTTCACAATATAAATTCAAATATTATATGCAATAGAATAAGTTATATATAACAATAAGGTAACAAGAGTTATATATATATATTCAAGATAAAAGCTAGAGTTGCATAGCAATTTCCAAATATCTCAAAATATATAACAATCGTAAATCACAGTAGCTCATTCTCTCAACCTAAATTAATTGAATCACAAATTCATGAGCATATTATCGGTCCTTCTTGGACCCATGAGGGTCTTAAAAAAGGAAAATGAATTATACTAAATTTCGAAACACACCAAAATCACAAAACAATGTCATTTTAGTATGTTGAAATTTGACTTCGGTCCATTTCGGTCCGTTGGTTCCGCTCTACTCGACCGAGAACCGAACCAAATTAGTTCGGTTCGGTTCTGTTTTTTCATTTTTCGGTTCGGTCTTCTTCGGTTTCGGTTTTTCGGTTCTTTTTTCGGGTTTTTTCGGTTCGGTTTTGGATTTTCGGTTCTGAAATGCCACCCCTAGCAGGTAGCGCACGCTACGGCCGGAAGGCTGCGCACGCTACCTGGCCGAGCAGTCTAGTCCAGAAGGCCACTGGATCGCGGCCTGGGCCGATAGCGCACGCTAGCTCGGCAGCCTAGCGCGCGCTAGTCCGGCCCAGTATAAATGTGGCTGAGCAGTCACATTTCATCTCGTTTTTCATTTCCTCTCCTTCTCTTCCGCGTCTGGAGACTTGGAGATCTTCGAGCCATGATGTTTGTCAACAAATCCATGAAGTTCTTGAGTTCATAACATCAATCAATCATCCGTTATCATCCTTTGATCCAGCAAATCAAGGTAATCTTCCTTAGAACCCTAATTTCGTGAATTTGGGGGGTTTTGCATTTTCGTCCGATTCGTTCCGTGTTGTTGATTAATTCATGATGGGTATGATTAATCTTGGTAGTATTCTTGTGTTTAACATCATTTAATCCATTGTTCTTCGTCGAATCGAAGTATATTTCTTGATTTCCTTCGAATTGACTTTTTGGGGGAATTGTCCTCGATATCGTTTTTCATCCGTTTTTGATGGATCGATTATGGTTAAATGATGTTGTTAAACATATTCTATGGATTGTATATCCATATTTCAACTTGGAATTCCGTTTTCGTGATTTGACGGGACGAATCGTGTTCTTGGCCGTTTTGGGGGAAATCCTTGAACCTTCGTCATTTGTTCTTTGAATTCAGCGGCTTTGGGTCGTACTTTGGAATTCATTTTCGTTGTTATTATTTTCGTTCGTAGTTCATTGTTGTGGATTGTCGTTCGGTGGAGTCGGCGAGTTCGTAATCGGTTCGTGCCAACCTACTTCGGCCGATTCTCCGCGTTGTGGTTATTCGAGGCAAGTACCTTGCCCATACTTTTCTTATTTTATGGATATGATGATCGGTGATCGTCTTGGTGTGTTTGTTTGGTTGTTTGAAATGAAGTTTCAAAAGATTTCGGTTTTATGAATTTTATTATTTTGAACGTTGGAGACTTGATGATATCCTTGTTGTTTAAAAGTTATGGAATCGTGTATTCCGTGTTTAATCTTGTTATTGTGTTTTGAAGAGTTTGATAATGGTGTCGGATTAGAGGCCATCTCTAGTAAGTATTCTTGATGAACTTACATTCTTAGCATATTAGTATTGCATGAGTAACGTGTGTGTGTGTATGCTCACTATGGGTTAGATCCGACGGGGTCTCGGTAGGGGTCCACGGAGGGGTGGATCAGCGAGCTTGCTTTCAACCACTATGGGTTAGATCCGACGGGGTCTCGGTAGGGGTCCACGGAGGGGTGGATCCACGGTTAATTGTGGTGCATTTTACAAATGTGGTTTGACTATGGCATTTCTGGAAATGAGTGCTTTTGAATGGTTTTCATGATTTCATGCATCGACTAAGTGTGTAAGAGGTAAGTGTTCGTTTGGCTTACTTGGCTAGGATGGCACTAGAGTATTTTGTTGTTTGTTTTGAATCCTTTATTTGTGGATTTTGATGTTGGGAGACGAACCTTGTGGTCGTTCTTGTGTACTGTGAGTTGAGGAGATTTGGGGCTAAAATCCCAATGGTTTTGTAAAAGTCATTTTACGGATTTGGGGCTAAAATCCCAACGGTTTGGTAAAGGTTATTTTACTGAAAGTAAACCTTTGGGGGCGGTGACCCCTTTTGTCTTTTGGATTTTGAAAAGTAGGATTTGATAATCCTAAATTGTTTTCTATTAAGACTCTCGATGGCATTCTAAACCGTTTTATAAATTATTTCCATTGATTTATGATATTTCGATTTTGAAATGTTTTCTCAAACTCTTGCCTCGGGAAGTACTTTTCGTTTCGTTTGGATCTTTGAGGATCCTTGGTTATTGTTATTCGTGGAATGTGAATGGTATGGCTCGTATTTGCACTTTGTTCTTGCACTAGCAAAACAGTGGAGTTTGCTAACCCCGAGTATTCGGGGTGGATATCTGCTGCATTCGTGTTTTGGAGCATAACACGTGGTCGGCACGAAGGATGATGAAAGATGATCGATACTAATCATATGAGGAACCGTACTTTGTTTATCGTTCGATTGTACTCTATTTTTCCTTGCTATATTTTCCCATCAGACGGTGTGGTTGTATTTTGACCCTGTGGGCATGAGTTGTATTTGAGTTGTATGTATTTGTTGAAAGACCAAATCGGTCTACTGAGTCATTTTAGCCTTAAAGGCATGATTGAGTTGTTATATGTTGTTACCAGCCTGGTAGATCCTTGAGGAAGGGTTCTACGGCGTGTAATATCCCTGAGCGGATTGGGGGTGTTACATAAATGGTATCAGAGCTTAGGTTGTGGAAACCTAGGCTGTCGGGTCAAGTCGTGTTGTTTGAGTCTTGTTTCGTCGGATTTTATCTGACTGAGTCGTGTCGCGACGCGTCGTCTGAGTTTGTTCGTCGTGATTAGTATCGTGGGGTGATCGCTAGAATTCGCGTAGTATGGTTTTCAAATCCGACCAATTTTAGAATTTGTAAAACCTCGAAGTATTTCCAAGGTGTCGAACCCAAGGGAATTGATATGTCGAAAATAAAGGAAATAACTCTACTCAAAATTTGACTGCTATTTAGGAATCCGAAAATTTAGTTTGTTTCTAATTATCTAACTTTAAAAATCGGAAAATAAAGATTAAATAAAGGGTGAATTATCTAAATCAAGCAAATAAAGCAAATTAGCAAGATAAAATCACAAGTTGAAAACTAATTGATCCTAGGGTAGTATCATCTAATTGAGTTCACACAATCCATTCACTTGATTCCTTTTCCCCAAATTTTAATTCAATCCTAGAAATAATCACTCAGCCGATCTAGAATTCCGATCAAGGCAACCTAGAAAGATAGTTAATTTAAACCCTTTTCGCCTGTGGCTCAAAGAATTTAAATCACTTAAAAAGCGTCAACTTATTTATCTATGATTTATCTTACTCCACTTAGGTCTTAAGATTAAATCATATTGTGCATCAAGTATTTCCACTAATCAATTACTCCTTTCGGACAAAATTAATTAGCTAACATGCATCGATTAAGGGCCCTTTAATCTAGCATGAGATTTAACACATCTTGATCACAAGCCTAGAATGAAAGGTCAAAAGGTAATCAAAGGAACATCATGTGAACATCAATTAAATTTACTAACCCTAGAATCAATCAATGGATTTAGCCAGACATAATTGAAATTAAACAAGAAATAGATGGAGAATGCATATTATTAATATGAAAAGAGAGATTACAACCCTTTCGGATGAACTCTGAGTCTTCAATCTCCGAAAAAGTAGAAAAATAATAATACTTGCTTCCTTCCAAAAAGTTCTCGTCTCCAAGGAATTAATCTTGCCAAAAAGATGATAAAAGGTGCTAAAAGATGATAAAAGCTGTAAAAGATGAAAAAGGATGAAAAAGGATGTTAAAAGCTCATAAACTAGGTCTAGGAGGAGGTTTATATAGCCTATGGGGGTTAAACTCCCGATTAGCCCTAATCTAGGAAACAAAATCTATCCAAAAGAGTCACAATCCGTCAAAACACGAGATCCCGCGGAGCAGCCTATCGGACGCACCTATCGGCCGATAGGCTGGCCCGATAGTTGGTTCGTCGGTCGACTTCACTTGATAGGGCTCGGAACACCTATCGGATGCACCTATCGGCCGATAGGCTGGCCCGATAGGTGGTCTGACTTTTGCAAAAATCTGTTTCTTCCGTCCGTTTGACTCGACTCTCGGTCCTTTGTCTCGTTTTGGGTCCTTTTGGCTCTAAAAACCTGCAAACACACTAAAACCAACCCAAACGCGTAATACGGCTCGACTAATCATAAATAAGCCAAATACGAGCACATTAATCACGAAACGAGATAAAAACCTAGTATAAAATCCTAGAAAAATGTGGTAAAATTACCACTTATCAACCCCCCCCAAACTTAAGCCTTGTTCGTCCCGAACAACAAAAAGAAAAGAAAAAGAATGTCGTGAATCATCGTGCAACTCATAGTGTTCAACCTAATCAATACTATCCTGTAATTCTCTCTAAATAATCCGAGTGTCATAAAAGCGAGCTGCACTCGAATAATGATTCCGCAAAGTAGTCAAGTTCACCCTAATCATTCGCTCATGAAGAAAATCCACTCAAAGATTAACAAAACGTGAGTCAAATCGACCGTCAATATGAAAGGCTAAAATAAACAAGCTAGTTCGTCCTGCTATACGCCTAGTGGCACAATTTTCACGAGTATCATAACAAATAAACCTCGACAAGATTCCCTTATATATATGTTCAAGAATTTGATTCGAGTTGACCACTAGGTTAGGATCTCGGGATGTTTCATCGGGGTAATCCTAGGGTGGAACTTCCATTCTCATGTATTAGGAAACCGTTTGACGTAAAAGACACTCATGGGGCACATGGATGCTCCTAGTTACTAAGTTCCCGTCTACAGCGGAGAAACAACTCGAATATATAATTTCCGCATGTCCGAATCAAGGTTGCCGTTTTACGCGAGAGTAAACAGCGGGTCACGCGAATACCCCCGGTTACTAGGCTCCCTATCATTGGCACATGTGAAATATCTAAATCACTAGTCTAATCAGAGTCGTCGTTTTACGCGAGGGTAAACAACGGGTCACGCGAATAACCCCAGTTACTAGACGTCTCTTCATAGAACAACATTATCTCGACTTTTGGGAAAAACTGACCGACTCTAAACTCAATCTAAGTGCCAACACGACTAAAGAAACAGTACGACTCACTATCCGGAAGATGTAACCAAACGTATTGACGGTGATTTTAAAACAAGTATGTATCGTCTCTTATCTGCCAAGACCTCTACAATCACGAAAAATTTTGGACCTAAATGAATACTAAGCAGAACAGAAATAACTGACTACAACTTGACTAAAACTCGACCGTTTCTTCAGAGAGAAAACAGTGTCGTAACATCGGTATCACACAAATAGAAGCACGAAAAGTTCACGAATAAAGAAAAACTAAGACAAGCAAGGCTATCTAAAAAAATTTTACGCAAAGTAGACCAAAATCTAAAAAAAAAACTAATTACCCAAGCAAGGAATCAAAGCAAACAACGAAAAGCAAATAAAAGCAAACACGAAAGCAAAAAACTACTACGACCTAAAAAATAGAAACTAGCAAACACACCAAACGAAAATGAACATAAAAATCTAAAAACTAAGCAACAAAAGCTAAATCCACGCAACACCAATATGAGAAGCACAAATAAAAACAACGGGCACCAACACAAGCAAATAGTGATACAAGGCATACAAGGTACTCACACGTGCCGAAATTAACAAAGCCGCACTTCCCCCCCCCCCCCCCCAAACTTATTTCGCATCCCAAAGGAGGAATAAGTTTGAAAAGAGAAAGGAGTGGCTTTGTTAACGGAGTACCTGATCACTGAGGATGCCTTAGACTTTCCGGCCTTACACGGCTTCGACTTCTTGCTTTGCTTTCCAGCCATTTCAAAGTTCCTACAAAACAATCATCCAATCAATATCCAATAAGCAACTCATAATGCAAACATTCAACAAGCGTCGACATAATCCAATAATCCCACAATATCAACTAAGAGCCCTATAATGTCCAATAAACATCAAAATCATAGACCCGAGAGCCATATACTACGATCAACAAATCACACAACCTCCCCCAAACTTCGACTCCCCCATTTCATATTCAAAGGATCAAAATCACATCCCACAATAACAAAACTACATACTTCGATCATATTAGGACAAATTCTCTCCAATCAAATCTAATTCATTCAAAATTCGAATCATCATCAACAATTCAACTCATATCAATCCCAATTAACAATTCAATTCAACAAGTCTACCCAATTTCAACAAAATGCGAAATTATGGTTCTTCAAATTTGGGGGTTTTTTCAAAATTCGTTCAATTTCATCAACTAATCTCCCAATTCGAAGTACCCATGAACAATCAAGCATAGATAACATGTTTCCCTCAAGATTCTATCAACAATCGGGCATAAAATTCACAGAACATCAAAGTCTAACAAAAGCCCCAAAAAGTGGATCCCCAATTCGAAATTCAACAAAACTCCAAAAAGAATCCGTCAAAGTGCTTCAAAACATGTATAGAATTGAAAAACAAGAGGATTAAGTGTCGAAATTAAGTACCTTGATCGAGTTTTGAAGGAAAAACAGATGCGAAAATCGCCCTTGTGTTCTTATCGTCCGATAGGTGTGTGCGTGTGTGAAAAACGGGTGGGAGAAGTGTATAAAATGGGTTATTAATCAACCGGGTCGAAGCGGATACTGGGCCGGGTATGTCCTATCGGGCTGGCCTATCGGCCGATAGTCGGGCCGATAGATGCATGTAAAGTTACGTACCTGACTATCGGGCGGGACCTATCGGTCGATAGGGTCTGCCTATCGACCACTGCTTGTAACATTTAATTTTTTTAATTTTCATCAGACTATCGGTCGGGCCTATCGGCCGATAGGCTCGCCCGACAGGTTCGTCTGTCTCAAAAATTTTTTTCAACTTTTTCTATTTCGCATACTTGGTCCCGTTTTTGCTTGGATATGGCGATTAAAGACCTGCAAGTATCCAAAACTCGGCGTGCATGGATTAGAACTTAACAAAACTAACAAAGCTACTACGAAACTAGAAACTACAAAAATCACGCAAACGAAAAATTGAAAACAAATGAATAAAACGAGCTAATATACATACGTTGGGTTACCTCCCAACAAGTGCTACGTTTAACGTCTTTAGCTAGACGATACCTCATTCAATCCGGGTCTTCAGCGAAAACTCCCCCTTGAACGGGTTTGTTGATATCAAGATAGCATACGTCCCTCTCATTAGATCGAAACTCGTTCGCCTCCAACATTCGAACATACTTTGGCAAATCCTCGTAAATTTCTTCAACATCGGAATGTGAGTAAATGGATTGTGAAATGCAATGCTCCAACAAGTCGGTCGGGGGCGGCATAATAGACTCAATTTCATAACATTCCTCGGGCGCATCATCGGGCTTCTTCATCGCGTCATAGATGGAAATTTTCAGATTTTGATCATTAACCCGGAAGGTAAGATCACCCTCTTGGACGTCGATAAGTGCTCTCCCCGTCGCTAGAAACGGTCTCCCAAAGATCAATGGTTGATTCTCGTCCTCGGGCATATCAAGAACTACGAAATCGGCCGAAGACTAAGTGTTGGACTCTAACGAACACATCCTCCACAACTCCTCGGATAAGAGATCGACCGTCCGCCATGAGTAGAGAAATGGTAGTCGGCTTCATCTCCCCAATCTTCAACCTCTTAAAGATGGATAGAGGCATAAGATTGATGCTTGCCCCGAGATCACACAACACATTACGGAACGTTTGGTCGCCAATCATGCATGTAAAAGTAAAACGTCCGGATCCTTCGCTTGAGCGGAGCTTATTTTGAATGATAGCGCTACACTCCTCTGTCAAATTTATTGTTTCAAACTTCGCCAACTTCCTCTTGCTTGCCACAGCGTCTTTCAAGAATTTAACGTACCCCGGCATGTCTCTCAAAGCGTCTAGAAGTGGAATGTTGATATTCACCTTTTGAAACATGTCGATAAACTGTTGAAGCTTTTCATCATATCTCGACTTGGCCAATCGCTGTGGAAATGGAGCTTTTACCTCAAAATCCTTCACATTCGAACCTAATTGAGCCTTTCGACCGATAGGGTGGTCGATAGGCTCAATTTCTAGTATTCTGTCTGGGTATCGGGTGGTCCTATCGGCCGATAGTCTTGGCAGAGAGGCCTGCTGCGTTTCATCTGCCTTCTCGTTCTCGGCTCCCGTTTCTAGTACATCCTCGTTTCCAGATTTCTCAACTTCAGCCCCATGATTACTGTACCTTGTCCCACTCCGAAGCTCGATTGCGTTGCATTGTTGCGTCTTCGGGTTGGTCTCGGTACTGCTCGGAAAATGGCCCGGCTTATGAATTCCGGCTTGGGCGTTCGCCATTTGACCCATTTGGGTCTCCACCATCATCATCTGCTTTGTCAAGGCTATCACTGAGTTTCCAATAGATGTCACACTATGCTCGAGAGCCCCGAACCTCTTGTCTGCTTTATAAATAAAATCTTTTTGACTCGCCTTTAACCGTTCCAACATCTCTTCCATCGGTGTCTTAGCAATCGGCTCTTGAATAACCCCGTTTTTCACGTTAAATCCCGGTGGTGGCTGAAGAGCATTGTTCGGGTTGGCATAGGAGAAATTAGGGTGGTTTCGATTGTTCGGATAATAGTTCCCCCTATTTCCCCCTTGCCAGAAGTTTCCTCCTTGCACGTAATTTACATCCTCCTCAATTGCAATAGGCTCATTTAGCTCTTCAAAAACTGCATTGACTCCCAAAGTCTTCTTTTTTAGCATCTCAGGCTCTTTTTGTTGTCTTTCAAATTTCGCCTTCAAATCACCGTAGGCGTCCTCGTCACCGGATGGGACCTTTCTTCTCGTCATCTTCCTATCGGTCACCTCCTCGTAATCATTGTTGACCGCTAGCTCGATGAGATTCTTGGCCTCTTCATAATCGTTAGCAAGAAATCCCCCTTTCGAGGAATAGTCCAACTCTCTTCTAGCCTTCCTCGTCAAACCCCGATAAAACCGAATGTAGATTTCCTCCTTGTCAATTCCATGCTGTGGGCATTTGCGAAGTAGCTTCTAAAATCGGATCCATGCCTCGTATAAGTATTCATCCTCATATTGCTCGAATTGCAAGATATCGTTGATTTGTTTTTGCACCTTCGAGGGAGGATAGAACTGTGCTAAGAACAACCGAGTCATCTCTCTCCAAGTACCAATTTCCTTCCGATCTAGGCTCTTGTACCAATCTAGTGCATCGTCTTCTAAGGAGAACCGGAATAGGCGGAGCTTAATGACATCCGAAGGCACTCCGTTTTGCTTGATGGTGGCACATATGTCCAAAAAGACTCAAGATGAGCGTTTGGATCTTCATTAACTCCTCCTCCGTATGTTTGAGACTTCACCGTAGCGATGAGGGACGGCTTAAGCTCGAAGTTGTTGGCATCAATCTTCCCCCAACCTCCTTCTTGATAATCGTCCAGCTTAGGTCGAAAGCGGGCATTCAAAGGGATCTTCTCGGGACGAGCGAGTTCTCGTGGTGGGTCAACAATGCCGGCCATGGTATCAACGATAGGTATAGAAATAGTCTCGGTTCTCGCTTCTTGTTTCTTCCTCCTCAAAGACTTCTCGATTTCCGGATCCAAAGAAAATAAGTCCTTTCCTGGGATCTTGTGATCATGCACCACCTACAAGAAAGAGAAAACAAGATGTGAGGAAACGAGATCGAATATTAATAATAATAGTATACAACCTAAAGTAACAATCTCTTCTTTTTCGAATTATCCCTTTAAGTTTTCTATCAATTCCCCGGCAACGGCGCCAAAAATTGATCGCTGAAATTCGCGTAGTATGGTTTTCAAATCCGACCAATTTTAAAATTTGTAAAACCTCGAAGTATTTCCAAGGTGTCGAACCCAAGGGAATTGATATGTCGAAAATAAAGGAAATAACTCTACTAAAAATTTGACTGCTATTTAGGAATCCGAAAATTTGGTTTGTTTCTAATTATCTAACTTTAAAAATCAGAAAATAAAGATTAAATAAAGGGTGAATTATCTAAATCAAGCAAATAAAGCAAATTAGCAAGATAAAATCACAAGTTGAAAACTAATTGATCCTAGGGTAGTATCATCTAATTGAGTTCACACAATCCATTCACTTGATTCCTTTTCCCCAAATTTTAATTCAATCCTAGAAATAATCACTCAGCCGATCTAGAATTCCGATCAAGGCAACCTAGAAAGATAGTTAATTTAAACCCTTTTCCCCGCGAGGGCTCAAAGAATTTAAATCACTTAAAAAGCGTCAACTTATTTATCTATGATTTATCTTACTCCACTTAGGTCTTAAGATTAAATCATATTGTGCATCAAGTATTTCCACTAATCAATTACTCCTTCCGGACAAAATTAATTAGCTAACATGCATCGATTAAGGGCCCTTTAATCTAGCATGAGATTTAACACATCTTGATCACAAGCCTAGGATAAAAGGTCAAAAGGTAATCAAAGGAATATCATGTGAACATCAATTAAATTTACTAACCCTAGAATCAATCAATGGATTTAGCCAGACATAATTGAAATTAAACAAGAAATAGATGGAGAATGCATATTATTAATATGAAAAGAGAGATTACAACCCTTTCGGATGAACTCTGAGTCTTCAATCTCCGAAAAAGTAGAAAAATAATAATACTTGCTTCCTTCCAAAAAGTTCTCGTCTCCAAGGAATTAATCTTGCCAAAAAGATGATAAAAGGTGCTAAAAGATGATAAAAGCTGTAAAAGATGAAAAAGGATGAAAAAGGATGTTAAAAGCTCGTAAACTAGGTCTAGGAGGAGGTTTATATAGCCTATGGGGGTTAAACTCCCGATTAGCCCTAATCTAGGAAACAAAATCTATCCAAAAGAGTCACAATCCGTCAAAACACGAGATCCCGCGGAGCAGCCTATCGGACGCACCTATCGGCCGATAGGCTGGCCTGATAGTTGGTTCGTCGGTCGACTTCACTTGATAGGGCTCGGAACACCTATCGGATGCACCTATCGGCCGATAGGCTGGCCCGATAGGTGGTTTGACTTTTGCAAAAATCCGTTTCTTCCGTCCGTTTGACTCGACTCTCGGTCCTTTGTCTCGTTTTGGGTCCTTTTGGCTCTAAAAAACTGCAAACACACTAAAACCAACCCAAACGCATAATACGGCTCGACTAATCATAAATAAGCCAAATACGAGCACATTAATCACGAAACGAGATAAAAACCTAGTATAAAATCCTAGAAAAATGTGGTAAAATTAGCACTTATCATGGGGCGATCATCATCTTCGTGCGACCTGTGGAAGTAAGTCTCCCTTCTTTGTGTTGTGCCTCGTGTGACACGAGCTATTTTTATGATTATTTGTTAAGTGGTGGAATCGTTATGTGGATTTTGATTTCACGATATGTATTTAGTCGACTCTCGTATTTGATTTATACGAGGAGTATTGTCGCTTGTGATGTCTTTTTATTGTTGTTTTTGTTTGTTGTTGATGATTTTCGAATCGATTTGCACGTTTTACAAGTTATCTTGTGGAAGCTTAGTGCTTATACACGTACGACTTGTTCACTAGTCGGTGCGGGAGGGTCCTTAGAGACTTCGAATGGGGTCAGTGATTTTGTTCCGAATCCTAGGCGGTCTTCGACTCTGGTATTTTATCGTTTATCTCCGTTTAAAGACATGTATTGTCTTGATTTTAAATGTTTTGACGCGTGTACTAGGAGTTGTTTTAGTGAACGTCGATATGTGTGAGTTTTGGGCATTCTGGCCTATTGGATTTTTGAAAACCTTGAGTATCTTGGAAAAATAAATTTCGAGACGTACTTTTCAAATGAGTTATTTTCTTGTGGTATATCCTAGGTGCCACAATATATTTCAAAAATTTTCTACTTCGAGGACCAAAATGCTTTGAGATATTTTCAATGTTTTAGAAACACTTTTATTTAGACCCGAGGGTCGAATATTCTGAAAGTTTTCACTAAGAGAAAGTGTCCTCATTTTTATCAAATGCGAAATGGTTCTCCAAAGTCTCGATAACGATGTTTCACGTTTGTACTTTTTGAAAGGTGATACTCAAGATCGACTGGTATTCTTCTAAATTATTTTCAAAATGAGGTTTTCGTTTTTAAAACCTATCCATTCCCGTTTGAGGGCTGGGTATGTATGTATGATGTTCGCGTTGTCATTTTGATGTTTACTCCCGAGTATGATCGAATTGGCGGTGTGAGCGTTGAGTCGCTTTCCACACATTTGTTGTGTTAGCCCCCTGTGAGAGGCGGGGTGTTGGTGTTGAATATTATCGCCTCGTAGTGATTTCTGCATTGTCGCGCATGTGCGAGCTGTTAGAGCTTGGTTTGGTATGACCGTGTGCATCGGTGATGGTTCCGTTATGTGTCGGTTGTTTAATGTCTTGTTACCTTGGCTTTTGGTATTTTGCCAACTGAATTTTATTTCGTAAAACCGGTTCCCTAAACTGAGTTTTTGGCATTTTGGCCTTGATCGTTTTGACGGTATTTGGAAAATGATTTTTTTTTAGTATTTGAAAAATATTACCGTCATCGGTCTTTTTGGCATTTTTGAAATGACGTGGAAAATTGTGCTTAGCCTGGTAAATCCTTGTGAGAAGGTTTTACGGTGTGTAATATTCCCAGGAGGATCTAGGGGTGTTACAATTATGGTATCAGAGCCTAGGTTTTGTGAAAACCGGGCATGTGGCTCTACCAGTGTGGTGGTAGCGTGATGTTGTGATATGGATTTCTGGTTATTCAAAATGTGATGTTTTGGAACTGTGGTATTTTTGAGTTCTGTTGTAGTGTTGTGTGGATTTGGTGATTGTTGGTCTTTCCAAGACCGACGAGGCAGGGAGTGAACGCCGGTGCCGTAGTCATGTGCAATGGGCGGCTCCAATCGGAAAGTGAATGCCGATGCGAGGCACGTGTCAAGGAGCGGCTTTCGATGTGGAGTGGAATGCCGGTGATACGGGAATGTGTCAAGGAGCGGCTCATGCGCTCTAGGTGAGGAGGACACAACATCACAAATCTCACACAAAACTCGACAGTTCTCTAAACTGTAATCTAATCTTGGCGGAGATCAATTGTCTTCGAAATTATGTGAGTAATTGCAAAAATTACCAATTTATTGGTATTGGCATTTTATTGAGATTTTCAAAATGGAGTCATATGCTAGTATCACGGGAGATCATCGACTTCACAGACCTGTAAGTATATTGTTCGAATTGTTCGATAATGATTGTTTACTTTTGGTGATGTTGGATTTTCTGATTAAACGGTTGTTTGAAAGAGGATTGCAAGTTTCGAGGACGAAACTTATTTTTAAGGGGGGTAGTATGTAATATTCTGAATTTTAGGAATACATACCGACTAAATACGGGACTTTTAAATTTATTTGAATGTATTGGAGATACATTTCTGGTCTTGGAACATTTAAAATAAGAAAGGGATACCAGAAATGTTAGTAGAGACAAGATTGGACATTTTCTCGGAGGTGTCGTGGACAAGTATCAAATTTGTAAAATTACCACGGATATTTGGGATGTTCGAAAATTCTGAAAATTAAAAGTATTATGTAGATTTGAGTTAGCTTTCCAACGGTTCAAACGACGAGCCAATCGGAATTCGGACGAAGAAGTTATGATCGAATTAGTGGAAGGTCACAACCTGCGGCACCGTGTCATCAAGCAGGCGCCGCCGACAAAGGCCCGAGAATACCGCGCGAGCGAGGCACGGGTCATCTCTCATAATGCCTAGTCATGATGCTGTCTTGACCAATTAGCAGACTTTGAACCCGAAAAGAGTGGCCTTACCTTTAAGACTGTCCCGTAAAACTTATGGATACCAGTAGAAAATTTACATGACTTAAAGGGCATACTTTTTTATCCTATATTGGAGATGTTTATATCCTCCAAAATGCTCAAACACTCAACGAATCGGAGCAGCCTTGTCCAAGAGACGCCCGGTAGATGTTTGATGAAATTCCCCATAGAATCTGTGAATTCCAGTCTGGGTTGCCTTCTTTGAACTCGATTACCTCTCAATAGGTAAGTTATTTTACGAATACATTTCGAGCAGATTCTAAAGAAAATTCATTTAAGTATAAATCTTATTTGGACCGTAGGTATTGAGTCAGAATACCTTGTTAATATGAACTGTTTTATAGTGAGTCATCCCTGCTATTTTCAGTCACTTCCAGCAACATTTCTTTTGAAGTTGATCGAGTTGCCTAGTTTGAACACGTATATCATTGAAACTGCAAGTCTATTTTTGACAAAGTTTCATGAAATTTGTACCAGAGATACATGTTATCACAAATCAGTTTTTATTTTGATTTTTTTGAACTGTTTACACTCCTGTATTTATCAATACATTACCGAGTCAGCTCTATATTTTTCGTTTGTATTGAACGGGTTGAATACCTTATATTTGTGTTTAAGGATGGAAAATTTAATAACTATGATTATTAATATTTTTCCATATAAAAATCACGAGTTTTCAAAATTGATGACTTTGGAATATTTTTCGTAATTAAATAGTATGAAGTTTTTATTCGATCAAATAATGGTTATATCATAAATACATTAAAAAATATTGAATATTATTTATATATTTAAAATAATATTCTGGAGTTTTAGTAATGAACTTGTTAAAGTTCGGATCATCACTTTTGAGAAAGTGGAAAACAAAATTATAAAATTGGGATAGACGTTGATCGTGAAAATCGAATGTCGTAGTATACTGTTATTGATATCGGGATATAAATATTTTGTCAAGGTGTGGGAATCAAACCTCGGGACTGATTTGCTTTACCGACCCTGATATTTGAGGCAAGTTGTTACTTGTTCGGTTGTAATGTTTCGATAAGTAATTTCAATTGCATTTCATAAGTATTTTATGTTGTATTGCATATTGATGAATGAATAATGAAGTTTCTGTAAGGATTGTAGTATTCGGATGGTTTTGAGGATATTTGGATATTCTTGGTCTATGGTATGCATTTCGGAAGGAAATCCAAATAGAGATATGTTTTTTTGCTAATCGTACATAGAGGATTGTGTACGGGAAAGTATTCGGTATTGAGGAATTATACGGTAATGTTGTGATATTTAGAATTTGACGAGAATCATTGGATTAACCGGAAGAGGTAAGGTTATAGTTGTGGTTATCTTTCTCATGATGCATGGCATGTGAATATTTATGTTTATGTATTTGCGGTTATTTGTCGGGCATTATGGCTGACCCCATTGTGGGACTTTTTTTCAGGCAGAGATGATTTTCGATGGATAGCGGTCGTGATGAGTCGAGGATCCCGGACGATACTGGCTATGGCTTATGTTGGGAATCGTGTATTTATAAGGAGTCTTGGTGTCTTTCTTACAAGTACACCCAAGTAATACACTTTAATCTTATTTGATTCAAATTAAATTCCTTTCTTGTATTCTCTTTAAAGAGAGTGGTGAGAAGGGTGAGAATTATGTAGACTTGTAATAGTGTAAGGGTCTCGTGTTAAAAGAAATAAATCTATATGATTGTAGAAATTTATCATATAGTGAAGTCTATTTTGAGTGGATCGTGGTTTTCTTCCGTATTTGGAGTTCCATTTTCGGTGGAGCAGCCGTGATTGACTAGCTCGATGAAGGGCAAGACGTGGTCCGATTTTAATGAATTTTGGACAGCTTGTTGCTGACTCATGGTCCTTCATTTTGACCAGTTGGATCGTGATTTGGAGTTCTATACCATGAGTTATTGCTGTTGCACGTTACTGGGCAGATTCGGCTTCGTCGTATCGACATTGAGGCAAGTTATACTTGTTCAGTTTATAATATTTAATGAATGGTTTCGCTTTCATTTCATTTATAATTCATATATCAATGATATTGTAAACGTAAATTGTCGGGAGGATGGTTTTTTCGTGAAAAGGATATTATCGTCGGTTTGAGGTAATTTAAGTATTGTTCGGTTATGAGTATGACTATTATTATGTTGAATTATGGTATATGTCGTAAGTTGAAGTTTCGTATAGTGAGATTCGTATTGGTTGTTCGTTGAGGGATGTTGATTCCAGGGCTATCGTTTGGTATTAATGGTTGTGTTGATCGATTGTTGAGGGATGTTGATCCCAGGCCTGTTGTGTTGAGGTTGTTGACCGTGTTGATCGTTCTTTGGGAATTGTGATCCCAGGATTGTTGTTTTGGATATTGTCAGTCGAGTCGATCTTTCATTATTCGTGTGTCATTTTTCACTTTCGGTGAGTCTTTTGACCCTTATTGAATATGTGATTCTTTGAGTTTCGTTGTCATGTTGCATCGTGACATATCTGGAGTCGTATCTGCGTGCCGATCGGTTATGTGTAGGATTTTCAGGGCGGGCACATATAGACGTGTGATGGGGTCATGTACTCACATTGGGCTGTGCACACGAGAAGATTACTTCGTGAGACTGATTAGGTACAAGACCACACGTGTATTTGATCAATACACGGGGTGGCTTGTGCACGGACACATTTCCGGATCGGGCATACTGTGACATCCATATTTGCGCCATATTGTTTTGGTCGTTCATAGTCCATGTATGATTGGATATGTTCGACGGATTGCGACTGGTTGTTCATACGCCCGAGGGGTATGTTCGACAGTCGAGGTTATTTTCTTGAGATCCATTATTGTTGATCGTTTGGAGTTTACCTTGTTGATGGTATTCTCGGTCGTTAATTGGTCCTTTGTTGATCGTGTTTGGAGTGTACCTTGTTGATGGTATTCTCGGTCATTGTTGATCCTTTGTTAGTCGTGTTGGGGTTTATCATGTTGGTGATATTCTCAGTTGACGTATTGGTTGATCTGATTATTGATCGTATGAGCGTTTAGGCTATGCATCGATGTTTCGGTTTGTTATCATTATTTTGTGGTATTTGATCTACAAATGTATTGTGTATGTTTGGTTCTTATCAGGATTGGTATTTGATTGTGCGATCTGACCGACAGGATTTGGCACAGATAGATTATTTCCCGCTTATGAGTTATGATGATGTTTTTGAGGATTTTGAGTATTGTTTTGGTTCATTCCAGATGAGTGTTGTTGAGTTCATTTCGTCATTGGAGAATGCGAAATGTGGATTATGGTAAGGATCGAATTGGTATGGATTGCTTTGGATTGGTAAGGTTAAGACGGTAAGAGTACATTGCTAGTATTCTTACAGTATTATTACATTGGTATGTAATTATTTATGTGATGTGATCGATATCATTATTGAGTATTGTGGCTGACCCCATCGTGGGCTTTACTTTTAGGTACTCGGAGATCGAGCTAGTAGCGGTCGTGAAGAGATGAGCTTCCCGGGTGATACTGGCCGTGGCATTATTTTGGGAATCGAGTATTCTTTTCTGGTTGTTTTATTTCCGCTGCAAATGTATATTTTGAACTGTGTTTTATCCGCTGCGTGTGTATATTTCAAAATGTCTTTCCGGTATTTTTACCAAATCGTGTGTATATTTCAAAATGTCTTTCTGGTATTTTTACCAAATCGTGTGTACATTTCAAAATGGATTTTTGGGTACTTCGTAAACTTGGATTATTTCGTAAAACCGATTCCCTAAACCGAGTTTTGGCATTTTGTCCTTGAACGTTTTAACGATATTTTCTTGACGGTATTTAATATTTTATAAATGACTTTTGTGAGTATTTGAAAACATTACCGTCATCGGCCTTTTTGGCATTTTTGAACGTTTTTGAAAATGGATTTTAGCCTGGTGGGTTCCAGTGCGGGGCCCACGGCGCTGTAATATCCCGAATGGTTTTGGGGGTGTTACACGTGGTGGTTGTACTTGTGTTAGAGAAGGTTTGGTTCCAATTTCGTGCACAAGTGTCTCCTGAGGAGTTTCATTGTATTCTTCCAAAGAAATATTTCTACCTGCTCCGCCTTCCTGAATGAACTCATCTTCCAGGAAGTGTGCATGCAAAGCAACAATGATCTTTTGATCTTTGGGCATGTAGAATAGATAACCCATCGTCTTAGATGGGAATCCAATGAAATGTCTCCTCACGGACCTCGCTTCCATTTTGTCCACCTTAGTCTTCTTGACATAGATGAGACATCCCAAATCCTAATGTGATTAAGACTTGGTTTCCTGCCCTCCCACATCTCATGTGGAGTTTTAGGAACGGATTTTGGAAGGACATCTGTTCAAGATATATGCAGCAGTCAGGAGTGTATACCCCACAGGTAAATCGGTAAGTCAGTGTATCCCAGCATGTAATGGACCATGTCAAACAAGGTCTGGTTCCTTCTTTTTGACACACCATTTAACTGAGGAGTGCCTGGAGGTGTTAGTTGTGATACTATTCTATGTTCCTTCAGGAACTTGTCAAACTTCATACTTATATCTTCGCCACCTCGGTCCGACCGAAGTGCTTTGATATGATTTCTAGTTTGTTTCTCGACTAGGGCCTTAAATTCCTGGAATTTCACAAAGGCCTCAAATTTATGTTTCATTAAGTATACATAACCATACCTAGTATGATCATCTGTAAACATAATGATGTACTGATATCCGTCACGTGCTGCTTCCAAAGCACCACATACATCGGTATGGATTCATCCCAGTTTATCAGCGGCTCTTTCAGAAATCCATGTGAAGGGGGACTTAGTCATTTTGCCTTTAAGGTAAGATTCACAAGTAGGAAAGGGATCCGATCCCAATGGACCCACCATCCTTTTCCATTTTGTAAACCTTTGTCTGACCGACATGAGCAAGTCTAAGATGCCATTTCAAAACTTGATTGGTTTCATCCCTACCACGCTTCCTAGTCATAGTATTCACAACGACTTTGTTACTGAGGTTTAGATGATACAGTCCATTTAAAAATGTAGCAGTGCCCACTAGTTTATTTCTGAAATAAATTTTGCAGGAACCATCACCAATGAAAAATGAAAAGCCTTTATGATCCATGACCAGAATGGATACGATGTTTTTATGTCCCTTGGCAAAACAAGTACATCTTCCAAAGTCAAAACAAAGCCGGATTCTAAACCCAAAAGAAGTGATCCTATGTCGGTTGCCTCAACACTATGCCCGCTTCCGACTGTGATCATAACTTCTCCAGTTCCAAGCTTCCTACTTTGTTTCAGATCCTAATTCACAGTACAAATATGAGAACTAGTGCCAGAATCCAGTATCCAGGAAGTAGAAAATACAGTAGCAGAACAATTTGTTTCCAAAACTAAAAGTTATGTACCTGAAGCGCCATGAAGAATTGGATAGTCTCTAGCCTAGTGGCCCAACTCACCGCACTTGAGACAAGCGTCCCTCTTCTTCTTGCCTTTTGGAACCATCAGGGCCTTTCCCTTTCCCTTAAGGTCCTTAACTTGTGGTCCAGTCTGCTTCTTGGTCTTTTTTTTCTTATTCTTAGACCTCCGAGGTCCAGAAGAAATCACAAGGGCATACTCCTTCATCCACGGAGTTTTCATCTGAGACTGAGTGGTCACCAGTTTGTTCATTAGCCGAGCTAAGTTACACGCAATCTCATTGTAGTTGAAGTTCATAACAAACTGTGAGAAGGAATCAGGGAGAGACTGTAGGATAAGGTCGGTTTTGAAAAGAAGTATCCATTTTAAAATCAAGAGCCTCCAATCTCTTGATCATGGATATCATTTTGAGGACGTGTTCCCCAACCTTCTCACCTTCCTTCATCCTTGCACCGAACAGTTGCTTGGATATCTCATATCTAGCAGTTCTGCTGTGCTCACAATAAAGCTCGGTTAAGTGAGATAAAATCTGCCTAGCAGAAGCCATTTCCGCATGAGCTCTATGAAGCTCATTAGACATAGAAGCCATCATGTAAGCACAGACTTTTACGTCATCCTTAACCCACTTTTTGTGGTTTTAAACCTCTTCTTGATTGGCTCTGGTCCACACAGGAGGCGCCAGAATGTCCGTCTCCAAGACGTATCCCAGTGCCTCTATACTGAGGATAATCATCAGATTGCGGAGCCAATCCACGAAGTTAGGTCCGATCAAGGTGTTCTTTTCGAGTAGAATTGCGACTGGATTCATGGTCATATTGAGAGTTATGTCTGCATTTAAGTACGACAGATTAATTAGTGACTCGTTCAATTATGATCTGAGTATAGAATTAAGAACTTTTCTATTCTTGTTGTAATATCCGTACTTTCTATTTTTGATAATTTCTATTTCTGGTGTATGATCATTTCAGACGACTCGCTTGTTATTGTTTTGGAATTCTGAATCTATTTTGTTCTTGGAATTTTCCCATTTGGATGAGTTTCGGTGATGTTTTTACGTATTTTAATCTTGAACTATGCTTTATCACGTGTACGTTCGATTCTCGTAAAACTCGTCCGATTTCATTATTTTCCTTTTTCCATGAGTTCGTATGGTTGAGTTGCTCATGTTGTGAGTTTAGGATTGTTAATCCGACGTCTTATCGTGATTTTTCGGACGTTTGGGCCATTTTGTAATTTCCTAGAAGTTTAGGGAATTTTATCCTCCTTGTCGTATTTTGGAGTCCCCGGTAGTTGGGAGTGTCTTATCTTTCAGTACTTAACTTTGTTGTCGTGAATATCTCGTGTTTACGCTTCTGGGTTTGACCTTGTGTTGCGTTCTGTTTTCGTATCGTCCTGTGTAGAAACGATGTTCAGCAGTATTGAGCTGCTGCATGCATAACGCACGTTATGCATGCTATTTAGCGTGTGCAATCGTTACCTGTATAACGTACGTTATGCCTTAGTCGTAATGTACGTTATGGACTTCAGCGGGGGTTCTGTCCAGTTTCTGCCTAGCCCTTACGTGTGTTAGCGGGCATTTGTTACGCACGTAAAACTCTTCGTAGTGCACGTTAATGGTTTGGCGTAGTGTGCACTATCGACCTCAGCCAATCGGGCAGAATGTTCCGCCAGGCTCTTACGTACGTTAACTCAAAGGAGTTACGTAATACATCTTAGCGTACGTTAACTATTCATGTTAGCGTACGTAATGCTCTGCCAGGTATTTAAATCCAAAGTTGACCTCAGAAGTGTCACTTCCCTTCTTTTCCTTCCCTTATCCGCGACGTGAACTCCTCGGGCGATTTGGAGCGATTTGTGCAGAATAATCCATAAAGTTCCTTCATAGATCGATTGTTGGGCTTCAAGCAAGGTTTATCATCATCATAATCATCCTCCTCCGTCCGAATCGAGGTATATTTCCTTAGAACCCTAACTTTTGGGGATTTTGGGGTTTTGTTTTGGTTTTCACCCTTCTAGTCCGATTTGCCTCTTATGATTGTTAGATTTCGATAGCGTAATCACCATCCCTTGTTTCTCTTGTGGTTTTGCGGATTAAACTCGATGTTTTTCCCTGTTGATGGTTTAGAATCGGTTTTGACCTCGTATTGTCCGACGAAGCATCCCAACGGGTAGAATTAAGGCAAATTCTTACGTTCCCGCGTTATTGAGATCGATTGTATATCGTGGTTGTGTAGGATCGGATTTGTGAAGATTGTTCAGACCGAAACCTTGTCATTCACCTTTTTCCCTTCGCGTCATTTTATTCAAGGCAAGTACATGTATTACATTCTATTATGTGTATTACAGTTTCAACATGAATGACGAATCTGGATATTTTGGGCGTGTGAGTCACTTGTTCCTTCCACTTGGAGCGTTCGACGGGACGTCTGTGGGTCGATACTAAGGGGTACGGCCGTGGAAGTGGACTTGGGTGCGTGTGTAGTTGAACTTCCACCCAGAGCGTTCGACGGGGCGTCTGGGGGTCGATACTAAGGGGTACAGCTGCGGAAGTGGTTTTCCACCCGGAGCATTCGACGGGGCGTCTGGGGGTCGATACTAAGGGATACGTCCACGGGTTACCGGTTATGAATGTTTGTGATATTGCGATGTTTTCTTAAACTGTCTGAATGCCAATGTGATATTCCGGAATATGGCTTTTCAAATGTTTTCTTAATGAGATGACTGTGTAAATCGTATCTGTATATAATGTGTTTACTCAAAATGTATTTGGATGATATTCTCATTCAAAACATTTAATAAAATCGATCTCCGCAAGCTGTCATTTTGAAGGAGAAAACTGGTCTTAAGCGCACGCTACATGCTTTAGAGTAGCGCACGCTATCGAGGCATATATACAGTCAAGTCAACTTAGCTGCAGTCTAGTCGGAACCTACCTGATGGATAGCGCACGCAAAAGCTTCACTACTTATGTACGCTAAAATACCAATATTAGCGCATGCTATGTCATATTATTAGCGCACGCTATCGCATCTCAAGTCAGAGGACAGTGAAGTCTGGACAAGAAAGAGGATATAATTTGCGCACGCTATATACGAAGATTTACGCACGCTATTACCAAAGAATTAGTGCTCGCTACATATAACATCTTGCGCACGCTACCAGAAATATGTTTGGTAGTCAAGTAGCCACTGGACTCATTTGTGGAAAGCTCTTACGTACGTTACTCAGGCTAACGTACGTTATCTGGAAGTTGGATTAGCGCATGCTACATTATACACAACAGTCAGAATTCTACCGTTGCATATTCTACCCGTTGGAACAAAGAAGTCAAAGAAGATCCGTGAAATCTGGAAAAGCTGATATTAAATAATACTAGCGCACGCTAGGCATAATTGCTAGCGCATGCTAAGTACATATTTAGCCATTGGAAAAGAGACGTTGGGGAGACAAACCAACACATCTCAATGTCAAAGCTGAAGACCTAACGTTAGTGCACGTTACTTTGAATGACTAGCGCACGCAAGTTATATAGTTTTACCGTTGGAATAGTCTATTATGACCATTCAGATCAGTCAAATTCAGAGGCCGTTTGCGCACGTTAGGGCTATTAGCGCACGCTAATAATGAAAATGTCAGAATTCAAAGAAGGACAAAAGCCTATAAATACCTATACCATTTAGGTATCTCAATACACAACTTCAAGCATTCAAGCATACAAGCAATCAAAGCATTCTTGAGCTCATATCTCTATCTATTACTACATTCTAAGTTGTGATAAGAAAGATACAAAGAGTGAAACACCTTGTAATATTTATTATACTTTGTATTCTTTCATTTGGTTGTGAGTGTTGCATCACTCATACTTGAGCGTAAGTGAAATGAATTAAGAGTCACTAATCCGGTGTTATTAGGATCTTTTGATCCGGCATTGTTAGGATTACACTCCAATATTCGTAAAGTGAGGATTATCTAGTTCCTATAGAACACTAGATAAACAAAGTTTATTTTGAGAGTGGTTGTGCTTGGACCAATAGAAGACAAGCGGTTGTAACGGTTGTTGTACTCGGACCGATCGAAGACGAGTCAAGTGTGTGGTTGTTCTTGAGCCAATAGAATAAGAAGTCGGAGAGAGGATGTAGGCAAGTTGCCGAACTTCTATAAATCTTTGAGTCTTTTACTTTCCGCACTATTTTCTTTTATTCGCGAGAAAGTTCGATATTCCGCATTACCACTATTCAACCCCACTTCTAGTGGTGAATTTATCTCTTCAGTTGGTATCAGAGAGGGTCTCTTTTTAAAGGTTTAACCACCTAAGGGAAAAAGATCCGCAAATGGCACTTCTTGGCCAAATCGAAGGAAATGCTCTCAACCTTCCTCCTTTCTTTGACGGTTCAAATTTCATGACATCGAAAAAGAAAATGGCTATCTTCGTTCAAGCCTACGATATTGAAATTTGTAAAGTTATTGCCCTTGGTCCCAAGCTTGCAAAGAAAGAGGATGGATCGTTGAAAAAGTTCGACGAATTCAACGACGAGGACTGGAGGAACATGCACATCAATTCACGTGCTACTCAACTTCTCTATTGCACCCTTAATCCCGAAGAACTCAATAAGATATCTTCCTACGAAAGAGCGAAGGAAATTTTGGAAATTCTCGAAGTAACTCATGAAGAAACCACCCAAGTCAAGGAAACTAAAATCAACATGCTACTTCATGACTACGAACTATTCTCCATGAAAGACGAGGAAACGATCACAAATATGTTGGATCTATTTTCGGCTATAACCAATGGACTTGAATCTTTCGGAAAGCCTATATCGAGTAGCGACAAAGCCAAGAAAATTCTTCGCTCGTTGCCACGAGAATGGGATGCTACGGTTACCGCGATCATGGAGTCCAAGGATCTCAACAAACTTGAGTTTAGTGCCCTCATCGGGTCACTCATCAACTATGAGATTGTTCTCAAGTCTAGAGGTACTAAACCAAAACCTCGGGAAAAAGTAGTCGCATTCAATGTTGATAGCGATGTTGAGGAAGATCTTCCCGAAGATGAAGATGACGAGGAACTTGCTTTCTACGCCAAGAATTTTAGAAGGTATAAAAGCCTAATTCAAAAAAGGAGAAGTTTCCTTTATCGGGATGGCAAGCCGGAGCAAAAGAAGAACGGCTATGCTCCTATAAAGAAGTTCGACAATAATTGTCGAAAATGCGGTCAAGCCGACCACTATGCCAAGGAATGCCGATGATCCTCTTCAAAGCCTCAAATAGAAAGATTCAAAAAGAATGAGGTCCTAATCGCTTCTTGGAGTGATGACGAGGAGGAGATTGAAAGATCTCTAGATGCGAATCTCGCATTCATGGCACTCGACTCCGAAAGCAATATCGAGGTACCGGCACCAAAGAAAAGCAAGTGGTACATTGATAGCGGATGTTCAAGGAACATGTGCAGCTCCGAGGATTTGTTTGAAGACCTCGAATATCAAGAACAAGGACATGTGACCTCGAAAAATTAAGGGAATCGGAAAAGTCGGTAAGGAACCTTCTCCCTCTATCAACAAAGTATTGTTTGTTGTAGGTTTGCATCATAATATACTTAGCGTTTCACAGCTTTGCGATGAAGGTTTTAAAATTCTCTTTGAACAAATGCATTGCACGGCATTTAGAAATAATAAAATTGCATTCATCGGTTTGAGATGTGGAAACATTTATATTGTTGATCTTAATGATAAAAGCTCATTCAATGAAAAATGTCTTATTACTTTGGAAGATAATGCATGTTTATGGCATCGAAAATTGGGGCATACATCATTACCTATCATTTCCATTTTATCTAGACACGACCTTGTTCGTGGATTGCCCAAACTCAAGTTTGATAGAAAGCATTTATGTGAATCATGCATAAAAGGGAAACACACTCGAGAATCTTTCAAACCAAAATTCGAGGTTTCCACTAGCCGTATTCTTGAACTTGTGCATATGGATTTAATTGGACCATCTAGATATATTAGTCTAAATGGTAAGCTTTATACTTTGGTCATTGTTGATGATTATTCCCGTTTTACTTGGGTTAGATTTATCGCTCATAAAGATGACACATTTTCTGAGTTTTCCAAATGGTGTCGTTTGGTGCAAAATGAGAAAAATATTTCTATAATTTCAATCCGCACTGATCACGGAGGTGGATTTGATTGCACTCTGTTTGAGCTTTTATGTGACAAATATGGTATTAATCATAATTTTTCGGCTCCTAGAACGCCTCAACAAAATGGGGTTGTTGAAAGGAAAAATCGATCTTTGGAGGAAATGTCAAGGACTATGCTTAACGAATACTCTCTTCCAAAATACTTTTGGGCCGAAGCAATTTTTACGGCATGTTATGTGATTAACTGTGTTCATGTTCGTAGAACTAACCTTAAAACACTGTATGAATTATGGAAGGGCAAAAAGACAAATATATCGTATTTTCATCCTTTTGGTTGCAATGTATTTATCCTAAACAATGGTAAGGATAACTTGGGAAAATTTGATGCTAAATCCGATTCCGCTATATTTCTTGGTTATGCTACAAATAGCAAAGCATATCGTGTTTATAACATTAGAACAAATAAAGTTGAGGAATCCATTCATGTTAAATTCAACGATATGATCTCACCCCCGAGAAAGGTAGAATATTTTGATGATGCAGGTATTTTTCCGGATTCTCATCCATCAAACGAAATGGAGAAAATTTCGGAAATTCAAAAGAAGACAATCGAGAGTCTACCGAAAGATTGGAGGCACATCAAAGACCATCCAAAAGATCTTGTGATTGGAAACATTGAAGATGGTGTTCAAACCCGAAGGAGAACCACCGAGTATAAGGCTCATTGTGCTTTCGTATCCGAAATAGTTCCCAAAAATATATCCGAGGCTTTTGATGATGAAAGTTTGGTGATGGCAATGCAATAGGAGCTTGTACAATTCATGCACAATAATGTATGGAATTTAGTTCGCGCTCCTAAAGATAAAACAATTATCGGAACTAAATGGGTGCACAAAATCAAGAGTGACAAAGACGGTTACCCAATTCGAAATAAATCTCGTTTGGTCGCTCAAGGGTATAATCAAGAGTAAGGCCTTGATTATGAAGAAAGTTTTGATCCCGTGGCTCGACTTGAAGCCATCCGTTTGTTATGTGCTTTTGCCGCTCACAAAAAGATCAAACTATTTCAAATGGATGTGAAAAGTGCATTCTTGAATGGATACATTCAAGAAGAAGTCTATGTCAAGCAACCTCCCGGTTTGGAAGATCATCAATTTCCGGATCACGTCTCCAAGCTCAACAAGGCACTTTACGGGTTGAAACAAGCACCCCGAGCATGGTATGATCGTTTAAGTCAATTTTTAATTACAAATGATTATAAAAGAGGTAAAGTCGATAATACCTTGTTTGTGAAAATATTGAATAATGATATAATTGTTTGCTAAATCTATGTTGATGACATTGTATTTGGAGCTACTAACGAATCATTGTGCCAAGATTTCTCTAATCTTATGAAAGGAGAGTTCGAGATGAGTATGATGGGAGAATTAACATTCTTCCTCGGACTTCAAATCAAGCAATGCGAATATGAAATCTTTATTCATCAAACAAAGTACTTAAACGACCTCCCAAAGAAATTCAAAATGGAAAGTAGCAAGGTGATTTCAACGCCAATGTATTCATCATTAAAGCTTGAAAAAGATGAAAATGGCAAATCCGTAGATCAAAAATTATATCGAGGTATGATCGGATCTCTGTTATATTTGACTGCTTCTAGGCCAGACATAATATTTGCTACATGTTTATGTGCTCGATTCCAAGCTAATCCCAAGGAATCACATTTAATTGCTTGTAAACGCATTTTACTTGAAAGGGACTATCGGACTAGGTCTATGGTATCTCTCTTGCTTGGACTTTAATTTGATTGCATATAGTGACGCCGATTTTGGCGAATGTAAAATTGATAAAAAGAGTACTAGTGGTACGTGTCATTTTATTGGATCATGTCGAATATCTTGGGGAAGTAAAAATCAAACCAGTGTGGCGTTGTCCACAGCTGAGGCCGAATATGTTGCTCTAGGGAGTGCCTTTGCTTAGGTGTTATAGATTAAAAATCAACTCCGCGACTACGGCATGTATTTTGAAAATACCCCTATTCTATGTGATAATACTAGTGCGATTAATCTGAGCAAAAATCCTGTGTTGCATAGTAGAACTAAGCATATAGACATTAGACATCACTTTCTACGCGATCATGTGCAAAAGAAAGATATATGCTTAATTTTTGTCGGAACGAAGGACCTACTTGCTGATATTTTTACAAAACCTCTTCCTGAAGAATAATTTAATTCTATTCCTTTGCAACTTGGTATGGGACATCCAGACAATTTTTGAAACTAGTTTTCTACTCGAGAAATCAATTTCTTAGAATCATTTCATTCGCTAGCGCACGCTAGCATTACCTATTTAACGCGCGCTAATCCCTTACCCTGAACAAATTTCTTTCGATAGCATATGCTAACCACATTTATATTGCGTGCACTAACTAAAATTCCTTATTTTCGGCATCTGCTACTGGATATTCCAGTAAACTCTCATTTCAATCCTAGCGTATGCTACCTTTATTCCACAACGTACGCTAACGCTTATATCTGGTGACCTATAAATAGAATTCAGCGGCAGACCTTTTAGAACCCTAAGTTTCTTTTCATCTCTGACGAACCCATATCGCCGATTTCTGCTCAAAACCAAAAAATCCGACCTAAATCTCTCTTCAAACCTTCAATTCCTATCTCGTTCATGTCGAGCAAGGTAGAAAACTCATGGAAAAGGGTTACAAATTACTAAATGCACCCGAGAACCAGAGTATGATACATCTTGGTTTGTGTCCTTTATTGCCTTCAAAGTGTTCTCGGAAATCCTACCTCAAGAACACTTAACCGATTGCTACTTCTTCAATTTTGGAAGTCTCGAACGAGCAAAGGTACATATCCATGAATTTTTTGATGCCCTAGGCATAGCTCGTTTCATTGAATGCAAAGAGATTATTTATCCTTCTTGTGTCCGGGAGTTTTATGCTAATCTTCATTTGGGAGATGGTGATGGTTCTTCTGGTGGATTCGTCCTCAATAGCCTGGTAAATGGGACTTTGGTGAAAATTTCGTCGGAAATCCTTCACGAGTTGTTTGGATTGTCGAAGGACGGCTTTTTTTGTAGTGGAAATCGATTGATGAAGAATCGGACATATCCGAGAAAGATATTGCCAACTTCTTGTGTTCGAAGGCTGTCATCGAAGTTACCGATGAAGTTTTCGAAAACAACGACTTTGGTATACATATCTGGTTGTTGTTGGCTGCACTCACTAAATGCTTGATGCCAAAGGTGAACACGCAACACAAGCTCATCGGCGTTCACAAACACGTGGTGTACCGGGTGCTGAAAGACGACAAAGTGGACTTCACCGCAATTGTTTTGAATTGGATGAAGGCGAAAGGAGACTCCTTTCGCTCGAAACATTATTTGACGAGAACGCGGAAGTCAGGGCTCCTATTCGGTTCCATTCTCACTGTGATCTTCCATCATTTCCGTGTCGATTTGTCAAGCGAGGCATCAGTTCCGGTTTCTCAAGGACACGAGATTAGCAATCTCACCCTCAAGGCAATGCACTATGTTGAAACGTATAATAGAGGTTGGGTGCTATTCTCATATCTTCGGGAATACAACCAAGTGCCGAAAGGGACACGAACACCGACTCCGGCCGAACGTGTGCTCCATCGAGGACCTCACACACTTCGGGAGTTGCAAACCGGAATGTTTGTTCATCACCCAAAAACAAAAGGAAAACGACCAATGAAGGATTCAATCACCAAGGAAGAGGAGGGTAATCTCATAGCCCGTATGCATAGCATTGAAACCTCTCAAATGGAAATACGTGAAGATGTCCGCTCTCTTTGTTCGAAAGTTAAGGGAGTTCGCGGGCTGCTCGAGGATTTTATCCGTTTCACTCATCCATCCTTTCCGCTCCCTTCATCTTCATCTGACCAAGCATCCTAGTTTCTAGGACTTTGATTCTCGTAGTAGCAAACTTTGTTTCATTTGTCTGTGATGCCTTGTGTCTTGTTGGTTATGTAATGCTTCAATTATTTTCTTTAATAAAATGCTCATTGAATTAGTCTCACTGTGATGTTTTGTTTTGTTTTGTTTAGATAATATGTTCTCTGTAATAATTTGTTAAATCTGCAACGATTCAGGGGGAGTTCCTTTTTGTTTCTGTCAAAAAGGGGGAGAAAATACTTCAAAAACCAAACGTACTAACATATCGAACAAATCCTTTGATTCGAATTTTTTAAAAATGTTTTTTGCAGGAATATATTAAATGTTTTGACATCATCAAAAAGGGGGAGATTGTTGACTCAAAAAGTATTTTGATGATAATCTCATTCAAAACATTTAATAAAATCGATCTCAGCAAGATGTCATTTTGAAGGAGAAAACTGGTCTTAAGCGCATGCTACATGCTTCATAGTAGCGCATGCTATCGAGGCATATATACAGTCAAGTCAACTTAGCTGCAGTCTAGTCGGAACCTACCTGATGGATAGCGCACGCAAAAGCTTCACTACTTACGTACTCTAAAATACCAATATTAGCGCACGGTATGTCATATTATTAATGCACGCTATCGCATCTCAAGTCAGAGGACAGTGAAGTCTGGACAAGAAAGAGGATATAATTTGCGCACGATATATACGAAGATTTACGCACGCTATTACCAAATAATTAGCGCACGCTACATATAACATCTTTCGCATGTTACCAGAAATATGTTTGGTAGTCCAGTAGCCACTGGACACATTTGTGGAAAGCTCTTACATACGTTACTCAGGCTAACATACGTTATCTGGAAGTTGGATTAGAGCACACTACATTATATACATTAGCGCACGCTAAATCAGTCAGAATTCTACCATTGGATATTCTACCCATTGGAACGAAGAAGTTAAAGAAGATCCGTGCAATCTGGAAAAGCTGATATTAAATAATACTAGCGCACGCTATGCATAATTGCTAGCGCATACTAAGTACATATTTAGCCGTTGGAAAAGAGACGTTGGGGAGACAAACCAACACATCTCAAAGTCAAAGCTGAAGACCTAACGTTAGCGCACGTTACTTTGAATGACTAGCGCACGCAAGTTATATAGTTTTACCGTTGGAACAGTCTATTATGACCGTTCATATCAGTCAAAGTCAGAGGCCGTTCGCGCACGTTACGGAAGTGATATTAGTGCACGCTAATAATGAAAATGTCAGAATTCAAAGAAGGACTGAAGCCTATAAATACCTATACCATTTAGGTATCTCAATACATAACTTCAAGCATCCAAGCATACAAGCAATCAAAGCTTTCTTGAGCTCATATCTCTATCTATTACTACATTTTAAGTTGTGAGAAGAAAGATACAAAGAGTGAAACACTTTGTAATATTTATTATATTTTGTATTCTTTCATTGGTTGTGAGTGTTGCATCACTCATACTTGAGCGTAAGTGAAATGAATTAAGAGTCACTAATCCGGTGTTATTAGGATATTTTGATCCGGCATTGTTAGGATTACACTCCAATATTCGTAAAGTGAGGATTATCTAGCTCCTATAGAACACTAGATAAACAAAGTTTATTTTGAGAGTGGTTGTGCTTAGACCAATAGAAGACAAGTGGTTGTAACGGTTGTTGTACTCGGACCGATCGAAGATGAGTCAAGTGTGTGGTTGTTCTTGAGCCAATAGAAAAAGAAGTCGGAGAGAGGACGTAGGCAAGTTGCTGAACCTCTATAAATCTTTGAGTCTTTTACTTTCCGCACTATTTTCTTTTATTCGCGAAAAAGTTCGATATTTCGCATTACCACTATTCAACCCCCATTCTAGTGGTGAATTTATCTCTTCATAATGTAGTATAATTGTGTACTTGCACTAGCTATTCGAATGCTAACCCCTTAAATGGGGGAAATGCGTCTTATGCATTTCAGGTATTGGTCGAGCTGAGGAGCTGGCACGGGATGCGCACGCAAAGGATGGTCTGGCATGATGATGAGGCTCGAGTCTATATTTTTATGCTTTGTCATTGTATCTATTTGGGTATTGGAGTTAGACTGATTACTTTTAAACTTGGTTAAAGTCCCCTGCGTGGGCAATAAATTGGTATTTGTTTTATTCTTCATGTACTTCTATTAAAATGTTTTGGCCGAGGCCACGGCCCTATTTTACTATGTTGAGTGTGTCTTTTAGGATTTCATTGTGGTTTATGTGTCATGTGTTAGCCTGGTAGACCTCATGAGGGTCCTACGGCGTGTAACGTCCCTTACATGATTTGGGGTGTTACATTTATGGTATAAGAGCGCGCCAGGTTATGAATACCTAGGCTGTTGGTTAATTTGGGTTTGTCGGTCGTGTCGTTCGAGTCAGTTGTTGAGCCTAATATCATCGTGCTACCATCTCTTCGTGCGACCCGTGGCTGCAAGTCTCCTCGAACTCTTATATTTCTGTAATTCATTTCCTTATGTTGTTTGGAATTATGAATTGTGGTACCGACTTTGCAAACTGTGAATTTTTCTGATCTTGTTCCTTTGATATTTTTCTTCAGTATGTTGAGAGGTCGCGGTAGACCAGATAGGGGGCGCGACCGAGACTGTGGTCGTGGTGTAGATAATGAGGAAGCTTCGCTTTCTCAGTCCTCTGCGGGTTCGGCCTCTTATTCAGTGCTGGACACTCTACCTCTGAGTTCTGACGGGCAGCAAACTTTGTCAGTCAGTCAGGAGCAACTGTCGGGTAATAATGCCGACGCTGGGGGCTACTGCCGTACTTCAGCAATTGGTAGCCCAGGTCGCTCAGATAGCTCAGGGTGGAAGCCAGAATCCGCCTACGACTCATGAGGAAGAAGCTTGTAAGTGGCTTCAGACGGTGACTAAGATGCACCCTCCTCGTTTCTATGGATCTTCTGACTCCCTCGGTTGGGAGAATTGACTTTTTTAGTTAGGCAGAACCTTAGATGCCATAGTTTGTCCGAACCGAACTCGTCCGTTTTCTTCATGAAGGCTGCCCCATGTCCACCCACCTTCCTTTTGTCTTTGTCTCCATTTTTAAATGGAAGATAAAGACTTAATAGATATAGTATCTATTAATATAATGGGAAAGGAGTTGTCATTAGGTGGATTTGTAATATAATTAGGAGAGAAGACTTCATCTTTTTCTCACCATTTTGCATTCACACGTTAAAGAGAGTGAGAGAGAGAGAGCGAGAGAGAGAGAGAGAGAGAAAGAGAGAGAGAGAGAGAGAGAGAGAGAAAACTTTTCTCAAAGTCTTCATCATCTTCTTTAAGTGTTCTTGGTGGTTCGTAGAGAAAAACCAAGAAATCAGAAGAGAGATAGTGAGTTATACACTTAGAGTGTCATAATCACATAGAAAGCTTCATCATCCTAGATCCAGCCGTATGCTTGGAGGATAGCAAGGTGATCGTCGTTCCGTTCGTTTCTCCAACGCGTGGCAAGTAGAGACGCGGTATTTTCGGCGTTGGATCATCCAAGGGCTTGGAGCAGATTGGATCGTAGGGAAAGCAATCTAAAGCTTGGAGAATAGCTCAAGAGAAGGAATCCATTTAATTAACGGACTACAAGGGTGAGTTTCTATATCTCTCGTGTTCGTATAATATTCGTATATACGTAGCTCGATCGATCATCGTAGGGATTCGGATCGAATTAATTTTCATTTTACCGCTTCCGCTGGGCCTTAGTTTTAGGCAACGAATCCCAACAGTGGTATCGAAGCGTAGGTCTTGCGATCGTATATATGATATTGGCATTTGGAATGCTTGATTAAATGGTGAATGATTTGGAATCATTTATAGTCTCGTGGTATATGTTTTTCGTTCGTAATAGTTGTATTTTTCGTAAGTTTATGTCTAAATATAAATTTTTAATTTCTGGGAAATATGATTTATATTAAAGATATGAAAGTCGAAAAATATTGATATTGGATATCTGGTCGAAAATCTGGCTCTGAATCATCGTCAGACGAATTTTCCGACAACGGGCAGGAAGCTGTTGGGTTGACCCGACCGTGTCAGGCGACACGGGCCGTGCCAGCCGGCCAATCTTGACAGACTGTCGGGACAACCCGACCGTGTCAGGCCGGCACGCTGTCGGGACGGCCCGACCGTGTCCGGCGACACGGGCCATGTCTGGCCGGCAGGCTGTCGGGACGACCCAACCGTGTCAGGCGACATGGGCCATGTCTGGCCGGCAGGCTGTTGGGACGACCCGACCGTGTCAGGCGATATGTGCCGTGTCTGGCCGGCAGGATATCGGGACGACCCGACCGTGTCAGGCGACACGGGCCGTGTCTGGCCGGCAAGCTGTCGGGACGACCCGACCGTGTTAGGCGACACGGGCCGAGTCTGGCAGGAACGTCTAGGACACTTCCGGCACGACTCGACCATGCCATTCGACACGGGACGTGTCTGGCCAACAGGCTGCCGATGGTGACTCGGCCGTGGCAGGCCAATTTCTCCCCGGCTCAATTTTTCCTTGTATTCCAGAAAATTAATCTCTCGCATGTTAAATTGGATTTAATATGATTAAAATGATTTATGGTATTTCATTTTATAAGGGAAATTTGATTACTTGGAATATTTATGGGTGACCGAATTATTTGAACGTTTTTTTTTTCATATTACCGGTTGTGTGAATCGATTGGATCGGTTCGTATTGTTGATTGGATCAATGTATCTCTACGCTTTCCGTTTATATAGTATTTATTGGATGAATGCTTTTGAATGGGGATGTGGTTCATGGACTTAGTTTTGAATCGTTCGTTTTATTCGATTGGGTTGTAAAGGCCGTTTTGAGCCTATTTATTTTACTAGAAATATTTGTATCTAGGATGCAATTTTCAATGTAAAATTTATATGTAATGACGAAGACCGGTGGAAGATCCGTTTCGAGAAGACGATGATTCAAGATGAACACTTGTAATTAGATTAGGGAGTTTCTGTTTTCTAGGAACGGTCCATGAACCACATGTTGGTAGAAACCAGGTTGTGAATAGTTGTTTCATATTGTATGAATTCCACAAACGCGCTTAAATGAATTAATGTGCAAAGTGTAACATTAATCGCGATAATTTTCCCACAACAAATTATTAAGTTTATAAGGTTTCAAGGTTTTCCTTCCCTCCATCGAGCTTTCGGAAACTGAAATCCAAACCGGATGTTCTATGCTTCCGAGTTATCGGGGTAGTCGTTTGGGGAGGACGGATAAATTACCGGGAGCGCATTGGATGCCTTCGGTTGGAGCAAATTTTATCCTTAGAAACCTGATAGGTTGCCGGATAAGATTCAATTGTGAAACTGATTTGCGTCGATGGTGTAAACTTAACTTGTTCACGAACCATAGAAACCGTATAGGTTGAGGGGAGTGAACAAGGGGAAAAAGAAGATCGAATCATCCATTAGATGGGTTGGTGTTGGACACCACTTTATGAACATTAATAGACTAGAAACTTGTTCGGTTGCCCTCTATTAAGATTTATAATGAACTCGATCACCACTATGAAGTAGAGCGACGATACTTCCGGATTTCACATGGGAGTGTGTTGTTCCGATAAAAATAGTGGGAGCTGGGTAACAAGTATAACACCCCAAATCACGTAAGGGACGTTACACGCCGTAGGACCCTCGTGAGGTCTACTAGGCTAACACATGACACATAAACCACAATGAAATTCTAAAAGACGCACTCGACATAGTAAAATAGGGTTGTGGCCACGGCCAAAACATTTTAATAGAAGTACATGAAGAATAAAACAAATACCAATGCATTGCCTACGCAGGGGACTTTAACCAAGTTAAAAAGTAATCAGTCTAACTCCAATACCCAAACAGATACAATGACAAAGTATAAAAATATAGACTCGAGCCTCATCATCATGCCAGACCATCCTTTGCGTGCGCATCCCGTGCCAGCTCCTCAGCTCGACCAATGCCTAAAATGCATAAGACGCATTTCTCCCATTTAAGGGGTTAGCATTCGAATAGCTAGTGCAAGTACGCAATTATACTACATTATATACATATACGATTTACATAGTCATCTCATTAAGAAAACATTTGAAAAGCCATATTCCAGAATATCACATTGGCATTCAAACAGTTTAAGAAAACATCATAATATCACAAACATTCATAACCGGTAACCCGTGGCCGTACCCCTTAGTATCGACCCCCAGACGCCTCGTCGAACGCTACGGGTGGGAAACCACTTCCGCGGCCGTACCATTTAGTATCGGCCCCCATATGCCCCGTCGAACGCTCTGGGTGGAAGTTCAACCACACACGCACCCAAGTCCACTTCCACAGCCGTACCCCTTAGTATCGACCCCCAGACGTCCCGTCGAACACTCCGGGTGGAAGGAACAAGTGACCCACACACCCAAAATATCCAGATTCATCATTCATGTCGAAACCGTAATACACATAATGGAATGTAATACATGTACTTGCCTTGAATAAAATGACGCGAAAGGAAAAAGGTGAACGACAAGGTTTTGGTCCGAACAATATTCACAAATCCGATCCTACAGAACCACGATATACAATCGATCTCAATAATGCGGGAACGTAAGAATTCACCTTAATTCTACCTGTTGGGATGTTTCGTCGGACAATACGAGGTCAAAACCAATTATAAACCATCAACGGGGAAAAACATCGAGTTTAATCCGCAAAACCGCAAGAGAAACAAGAGATGGTGATTACGCTATCGAAATCTAACAATCATAAGAGGCAAATCGGACTAGAAGGGTGAAAACCAAAGCAAAACCCCCAAAAGTTAGGGTTCTAAGGAAATATACCTCGATTCGGACAGAGGAGGATGACTATGATGATGATAAATCTTGCTTGAAGCCCAACAATCGATCTATGAAGGAACTTTATGGATTATTCTGCACAAATCGCTCCAAATCGCCCGAGTAGTTCACGTCACGGACAAGGGAAGGAAAAGAAGGGAAGTGACGTATCTGAGGTCAACTCAGGATTTAAATAGCTAACAGAGCATTATGTACGCTAACATGAATAGTTAATGTACGCTAAGATGTCTTACGTACATAACTCCTTTGAGTTAACGTACGTAAGAGCCTGGCAGAACATTCTGCCCGATTGGCTGAGGTCGATAGCGCACGCTACGCCAAACCATTAACGTGCGCTACGAAGAGTTTTACGTACATAGCAAACGCCCGCTAACGCACGTAAGGGCTAGGCAAAAACTGGACAGAACCCCCGCTGAAGTCCATAACGTACGTTACGACTAAGGCATAACGTACATTATGCAGGTAACGATAGCGCATGATAAATAGCATGCATCACGTGCGTTATGCATGCAGCAGTTCAATACTGCTGAACGTCATTTCTGCACAGGACGATACGAAAACGGAACGCAACACAAGGTCAAACCCAGAAGCGTAAACACGAGATATTCATGACAACAAAGTTAAGTACTGAAAGATAATACACTCCCAACTACCAGGGACTCCAAAATACGACAAGGAGGATAAAATTCCCTAAACTTCTAGGAAATTACAAAATGGCCCAAACGTCCGGAAAATCACGATAAGACGTCGGATTAACAATCCGGAACTCACAACATGAGCAATTCAACCATACGAACTCATGGAAAAAGGAAAATAATGAAATCGGACGAGTTTTACGAGAATCGAACGTACACGCGATAAAACATAGTTCAAAAGGAAAATACGTAAAAACATCACCGAAACTCGTCCAAATGGGAAAATTCCAAGAACAAAATAGATACAGAATTCCAAAACAGTAACAAGCGAGTCGCCCGAAATGATCATACACCAAAAATAGAAATTACCAAAAATAGACAGTACGGATATTACATTCTCTCCCCCTCAAAATAAGTTTCGTCCCGAAACTTACAACACGAATAACTCGGGGTATCTCGACTTCATATCCTCTTCCGTCTCCCACGTGGCTTCCTCGGATCCATGTCTCGACCACTGCACCTTAACCAAAGGAATAATTTTGTGCCTAAGTTGCTTCATCCAACGCTCTAAAATCTGAATCGGCCTCTCCTCGATGGTAATGTCGGGCCCCAGCTCAATCTCTCCAAAATCAATAATATGGCTAGGATCCGTTACGTACCTTCTAAGCTGGGAAATATGAAACACGTTATGCACGTGACTCAAGGATGGCGGCAAGCCTAACCGATATGCGAGCTCTGCAACTCTCTCCAAAATCTCGAACGGTCCGATATATCTCGGACTAAGTTTACCCTTCCGGCCGAAGCGGTAAACTCCCCGTGTCGGCGACAACTTAAGCAACACATGGTCTCCCACCTCAAACTCCAACGGCCGACGGCGCGTGTCGGCATAAGACTTCTTTCGACTCTGGGCTGTCAACAATCTATCACGAATCAAAGCAATCTTCTCTCTCGTCTCAAATACCATATCTGGTTCGGTACCAACAAACTCGGACGCGTCATCCCAACACAATAGTGATCTGCACCTCCTCCCATACAATGCCTCAAATGGTGCCATTTTGATCGAGTTGTGCCAACTATTGTTGTACGTGAACTTGATCAATGGCAAGTGTGACTCCCAGTCATCCTTCCAGTATAAAGCACAGGCTCTCAACATATCCTCCGATTATGCAGATCGTCGCTCCGATTGCCCATCCATGCGAGGGTGGTAGGATATACTGAGTCTCAACTCAGTCCCCAAAGCTCGATGAACAGCCTGCCAAAAATGCGACACAAAGCGGCCATCTCGATCTGAAACAATACTCCTAGGAGTCCCATGTAACCTCCCAATCTCTGCTATAGACACTCGTGCTAGCCTCTCAGGCCCCCAAGTGTCCTTAATACCCAGAAAGTGAGCTGATTTGGTTAGTCGATCGACAATAACCAAAATCATGTTCATTCCAGTCCGAGTCCTCGGCATACTGGTGATGAAATGCATAGAAATGTCTTCCTACTTCCACTCTGGAATGGGAGTGGTCGTAGCAACCCCGCGGTCCGCTGATGCTCAATATTAACCTGATGACAGGTCAAACACTTCGCCACAAACTCGCTAACATCCGTCTTGAAATTGCTCCACCATTAGTTACTCCTCACATCCTTGTACATTTTACTCGTACCAGGATGTATGGAGTAAGGTGTGGTATGAGCTTCACTCAAGATCTTCTGTCTCAACTCAATATTACTTGGTACACATAATCTGCTGTGAAATCTCAAAACTCCATCATCCTGAACCACAAATCCAGGGGCTTTCCCCTTCTTCACGTCCTCTCTCAACTGGACTAAAAGTGGATCATCACATTGCCTCGCCTTGATATCATCTACCAAGGATGAAGTGATCTCTAACGCACATAACTGGCCCTGAACCCTCTGAACCCAAACCTCGATATCCTGACAAATCAAATCTCGTTGGATTCTGATCTGAGGTGTGAGTACCTCTAACATCTGTAGGGCCACTGGCTTACGACTCAACGTATCTGCCACTACATTAGCCTTACCCGGATGATAAAGTATCTCGAGGTCATAATCTTTAATTAGCTCCAACCACCTACGCTGCCTCATATTCAACTCCTTTTGACTGAAGATGTACTTCAGACTCTTGTGATCCGTAAAAATCTTACACGACGACCCATAGAGATAATGCCTCTAGATTTTTAAAGCGAAGACGACTACTGTTAATTCTAAATCATGCGTAGGGTAGTTTGCTTCGTATGGTTTCAACTGACGGGATGCTTAAGCAATGACTCTATATCTCTGAATCAAGACACATCCAAGTCCGAGGCCCGAAGCATCACTATAAACCACAAAATCTTCGTTCCCCTGAGGCAAGGCTAGAACGGGTGCGGTAGTCAACCGTCTCTTTAACTCATCAAAACTGTCCTGCCTGTCTGCGGTCCACTCAAACTTCTGAGTCTTTTGAAGTAACTGGGTGAGTGGTCTAGCGATCTTGGAAAATCCTTCGACGAATCTATGGTAATAGCCTGCAAGTCCCAGAAAACTCCTCACTTCCTTCACATTTCTCGGCGATTCCCAAGCCATCACTGCCTCTGTCTTCTGCGGATCTACTCGAACTCGCTCCACTGAAATCACATGCCCGAGGAATATCAATTCCTTGAGCCAAAACTCACACTTAGAGAACTTCGCGTACAAATGCTCAGCTCTAAAAATGTCTAACACAGTCCGGAGATGTAAGGTGTGCTCCTCCTGACTTCGGGAATTAATAAGAACGTCATCGATAAACACGACTACGAATTTGTCTAGATACTCGATAAAAACTTTGTTCATCAACTGCATGAACACTGTTGGGGCATTGGTTAGCCCGAAAGTCATAACCACAAACTCGTAATGGCCATATCTCGTCCGAAAAGTAGCTTTTGGTATATCACTATCCTGAATCCTCAACTGGTAGTAGCCCGATCATAAATCAATCTTCGAGAAGACTGTCGCTCCCTGAAGCTGATCAAATAAGTCATCGATCCGGGGCAAAGGGTACTTATTTTTGATGGTTAACTTTTTTAATTCTCGATAATCGATGCATAAACGAAGCGACCCATCCTTCTTCTTAACAAAAAACATAGGTGCACCCCAAGGCGATGCACTCGGTCGAATATACCCTTTATCTAGCAACTCCCCCAACTACTTCTTCAATTCTAAAATCTCCGCCGGTGCCATACGGTATGGCGCTCGAGAAATGGGAGCCGCGTTCGGCTCTAGATCAATAAGAAACTCAACCTCCCACTGCGGTGGTAATCCCGGTAAATATCCAGAAATATGTTGGGATACTCACTAACAACCGACGACATATCAACTCCACCATTCTCCACCTTCAAAGCGTAACACCAGTAGCCCACACAGCCCTGGTTCAGAAGTTTTACCGCCGTCAAGGCACTAATCACGTTACCCGACCTGCCAGGCTTACAACCGACAAGGTTATGCTCTGTGCCATCCTCAGCCACTATTGAGATAGTACGAGTGCGATAGTTCATGATGGCACCGTGACGATCCAACCAATTGTCCCCGAGGATCAAATCCTCGCCCTTTAGGTCAACAACAATGAGATTCGAGGGCCAATACCGGCTCCCAATCCTCACTGGGCAATCCTTAACCTCCCGGTTCCCAACTATACGATCCCCACTAGGCATACCCACTACAAACGGTTCACACTCAAACAAGCAGTCAATACCAATATGACACACACAATCCGAAGCAATAAAAGAGTGGGTAGCACCCGAATCAAAAAGCACTGAAACTAGATGAGAAAGGATCTGAGGGGTACCTGACGCCACCGGAACGTCTGCCTCCTCCGTGCGCCTCATCTGATATAACCGAGGGTGGACTGAGCCCGAACTAGATGGAGCTCGGCGGTCCGTCTGACCCCGAACCCTACCACAGCACGAAATTTGAGGAACATGAGTGGTTGGAGTCTTCTGATCGACACTAAGATCCTTCTGAATGGCGGTGGTATACGGAGCTCTGGCAGATCTGATAGCCCTCTCTCAATGAGTGGCCCAGTGCCCGGTCTGTCCGCAAGTAAAGCAAGTAACTAAAGGGAATGGGCAATCCTTCATCAAATGCTCATATTAGTTGCAGTTAAAGCAAACTCTGCCGCCAGATGTGTAATATCCGGATTTTCTATTACTGTTGTTTGAGATTATTTTATCCAAGTTATACTGTACAATGTGGAATCTGTACAGTATGGATAAAATAAATGAAGGACTGAGATGTCAGTATTGGTACAATTGTCGTACTTGGTAGACAATTATAATTGAGGATATCATGTATCAGGTTATCGCACTTTTGATATTGGGTATATCGTATGAGAATATTATTGGATTCAGTATACGTATTCAGTATGCCGTATGTTCGTATTCTGTATGTTGAGACAGGTGGTAACAGTTAAAATTGGCTAAGTATAGAATACTTAGCGTACGCTAATGTTGAAGACTTACGTACGCTAAATTGGTTGTGTTACGTACGTTATGGCTAAAGCATTACATACGTAACGAGGGAATCGGACAGGACCGAGTCATGGTCGGCAGGTGGGACCCGATGTCGGCGGCGGATGTGGACAGGCGAGTCAATCCCGGCCATTACGTACGCTACGAGAAGGGTATAACGTACGTTAAATAGAGTTTTACTGTAGCAAGTCAACGTACATATTACGTACGTAATGAAGGAAATATTACGTACGTATTTAATTGGACGAAACAGGTCAGTTAGTTTTGGAAATGAGATTACGTACGCTATTAAGGACGCTTAGCGTACGCTAAGTGCATTACGTACGTTAATGCTGGTGGTTAACGTACGTAAAGATCGATGCAGTTTATAAAATGAAAGTTCGTCTTTCATTTCTCCTGATCAGTTCACTTCGTTTTTCCGTTCTTCTTCACTTCTAAGTATGTTCTAAACACTTTTAAGTCGATTGTGAGCTTGGAGGCATGGATTACAAGCTTGGATATGAAGATATCAATTATTCTTGAAGGGTTTGATTGGGTTATTCATGTTCTTGAGGTATGTTGTTGAATTCTTCACTTTAATTTCGGATTTTGGTATTGTTATCAGTATATGATTCGTATGAAGTTGATTGTGATGTTGTTGTTACGATTATTGAGGCTACATGAACTATATGTTGAAGGAAGATGGTGTTATGATGGTTTATACCTTGAATATGTTGATTATGATTATGAAATCATAGAGTTCTTGATGTTCTTGGTATTGTTACTTCGATTCTTGATGTTAGGGAGATCGTATGTTCAAGAACATGTTGATATACACATTGAATTGTGATTAAGGATTGTTTAGATGTTAGAAAACATCGGATTACATTGTTTTAATGGCTATGAACAAGGTTTTGAATCCATTATTGTTCTTGAGGAACTTCTTGATGAATTTAACATAGCAAGACGATCGTAGGTTGAATTATCGGTACCTTTGGATATGAAGATCGGATATTCGTTGGTTGTAGTGGTAGAATTCGTATGTTCTTAATGAAATACGAATCATGATATCAATTTGGAATCTGGAAAGATTGTGATTGTTCGTCGAATATGATTTCCTTTACGTCCGTACCCGTAATCGCATTGTGGTTGTGAATTCGTAATTGTTTGAATTGGATTATTCGAAATTGTGTTAATCAGGATAATTGTGAAATCGTTAAGTTTATCGATCGATGATATTGATTAGTAATTATCGGATTTCAGTTCATATGATGGATGTGAATTCGTAAAATAGTTTGAGTTATACTATTTGGTTTTGTATATGATTGAGGTATCGTTGAATCGTTGAGATGATTTGGTTGGTCGTGTTGGTTGTTAATCGTTATCGGATTGTATGTTAATCGATTATTTCAATAGGTTGAGATTATTGATCGGTGAGTATAACCGTATGTTGCGGTCATGTTCGAGTATGTTCGTGAATTGCTTCGGTCGGGGCCGAGGAGCCCGTAGATGAAGGCATTGTGACTGGTAGTGGCTTCATCATCGTATCGGTATCGAGGCAAGTTATTACTTGCTCAGTTTATAATATTTAATGAATGGTTTCAGTTTCATTCATTTATAATTTGTATAGCAATGTTTATAATCGTAATCACAGGGGATTTGGATTATAGGTTGTATTCGAGTTTTGTGAATTAAATCATAAGGTATATGATTTAAATTCATTGTTGGTATACTTGGTATCGAAGATATGTTGTGGTATAGACGAAGACGTGAATTATCTACCGTTCGTGACATTTTGGATCGTCGAATATTCAGAATAATGGTTCGTGATGGTTTGGACATCGAGATTGCTCTCGAAGGACTCGGAGCAAGTACTCTAATCATTTTTGTCATTTGTGTCGATCATGTTGAGATACATTCGTGTATCATTGTTGTCATGCATTTTTGTATTGTTGTTGTCGTGCATTGTGTATTGTGTTTTGTGCAGTTGTGCATTGTTATCATATGTCCACCATGCTTTGATCCGACGGGAATCATCATGGGAATCTATAGCTGTGTGCGCTGGATCATTGGACAGGTAATGCCACCATGCTTTGGTCCGACGGGATCATCATGGGAATCTATAGATGTGTGCGCTGGATCGTTGGATTACCATATGTATTGTTGTTGTGCATATGTATATTATGGGTTTGCCATAAGTATACATTGTCGTTATTGTTGTGATCATATTGACGTTGTCATATGAGTATGCATTTGTAGGTCTTGTGTTAGGACCATGTTCGTATGTTGTATTGATCTGATCTCGGATTAGACTGACGTGATGGTAATGGTATTTCGTATTTCGAGGTATGTTCTATATTTCTTGTGGTATTTGTCCTTGATGGACAATCGGTTATCGTCTTGGGATTTGATGATGTGATTTGAGGGATCGTATTGGTCAGAACTGGTATATTTCCATATCGTGAGTTGGTTATGACAGTTTAAGAATCTTGAGTATTGTTGAGGTACAATACAGATATTATGTTCGAGTTTATTGGTTAATCGAGTACAGGATGTGAAATGTGATAATGGTTATTCTGATGGGAATTGGTTGAGTAAGCAAAGTTATGGCGGTAAGATTACGTGGGTCGTATTCTCATTGGTATGTAATTATTAATGTGATGCGACGGTTATCATTGTTGGATATTATGGCTGACCCCGTCGTGGGATTTCTTTTTAGGTTCTTGGAGTATCGAGCTTGTAGCGGTCGTGAAGAGATGAGCTTCCCGGAGGATACTGGCTAGGACATGTATTTGTGTATTGAGTTTCTGATCAGTCGCTGTATTCCGCTGCTAGAGTATTTTAAGTTGTTTGTCTTTTCTGCTGCGTGAGTATTTTTAAATGACCTATTGGTATCTGGTAACTTAGGTTACTTTGGAAATCGTTTTCTAAATCTATTCAGTCGGTACGTGTAAGCGATAGCTTAACGTATGTATGTTTTTAAACTGTTGGGTTTTGGCATTTCGGGCCTTGTGGTTTCAAATGAGATATTACGACGGTTTTGATAAACGAGTTTATAAAGTCTTCAAATGTTTTTAAAAGATAGTACCGTCGTTAGCCTCTTGGGCTTTTGTAAATGTTTGCGAAAATTTCCTTCAGCCTTGTGGGTTCCATCTCGGGGCCCATGGCGCTGTAATATTCCCGGTCGGCTCTGGGGGTGTTACAGAATATCGTATCGGAGCTTAGGTTGAGAAAACCTAGGCATTTGGGTCGAGTTGGGTCGTGTTTTTGTTGCGTCATTCGAGTTGTCGATTAACAAATATTAGAGCCGTGAGTCTTTGTTGTTCACTCAGGCTTGTGCATTATCGGATTTGCCAGTATCGTACTGGGCTTGTTATAACTTTTCCAAATGATGTTAACAAGATTTTCTGTAATGAGATGTATTGTGTTCTTGAGTTGAACTGATTTGGCAAACGTGTGTTTTGAAAATATCCATGTCGAGTATTTTCTAGAGTCGAGACATGTGCCAGTATCACGGGGAATCGTCGGCTTCACGATCTGTAAGTATTTGGATTTTTGAATTTCATTGAGATTTATTGCCGTTCTAAGTTGATATGTTTTGAGATTCAGCAGATATCATGCGTTACAGTATGAGATGTCAGAGTGGGACAGGATTGATGATCTTGAGAAACTATGATCTTGGAAATCAGTATGTTGAGTAGATTTTGGAACGGAATTGTGCATTTGGGAGAAGGTTGTGGATGGTTGAGAAAAATATGTAGTCATGATAGATCATTTTGTGATACATGAAACCGCTTTTGAACATTTGAAAATGATACTTTTCAAAATGAATGTCTTATTGATGTTTTACGGAAAACAATTTTGGGCCGAGACCCAATCGATTTTGAAATGGTTTTATAACTCAGGACTTGGGGTCCGAAATGAGTTTTTACTTTTTAAACTTCTTGTAATGTGGAATGAGATACGGGCTGAGACCCTAATGTTTCAAAAGACTTTCCTGTTTTCTAAAACTCCCGAGATTTGTAAAACACGTTATCAATTGTTTATCTACTTTATCACTACCTTTCGGGGGTTTTGATTTATTGGTTCAAATGGAAATTCTCGGGAAGTCTTTCGCCGTGTTTGATTTGTTGAATTGTTTCAACGTTTTGTCATATCATATTTGAGGTGATCCAGGATGGGTAAATGGTTGACGTTGCGAGTCATCCATGAAAAAGGAGTTTTTATCGGAGTCTATATATTGAGGTTTTGGAACTCGATCGTGTGGTTTCCGTTGGGATGTCAATGGATTTGGTGACGAGCCAAATTGGTATACAGGAGTATGGATATGGACAAGCATTTGCATAAATCCCATTTTATTTAATCGAGTGTATTTGAAAAGAATTTTTATCGAGAACTTGACACGAGCGAGCTGGTTGGTTCGAAAATTGATTTTGCAGTCTTACCAAAAATTTATGTTTTGAGTTGTGAAAATTTTGAAAGAATTCTCGAAAATTTGTCTTTTGACAAGACCATATGATTTCAAACTGGTTTTGAAAATGTGATTAATGACCATACGCATTTAGTGTATATTACATATCATGGTGAAGTTGTGAGTGTGACTCACGAACTGGATAATATATCGATGCGGAACGAGGAATAGGGATCCGAACCTTGGTATGGTCGTTTGGTTATGCAAGGATGATCGATTAAGAGAAATATGTCGTGTGTTGTAGAATCATGCACATAATATAATTTTGGAACTTTGGATTTTGTGAAACTGGGATATATGTGCTGTGTGATTCCATTGGTATGGTAATATTGTGACTTTACCATAAATGATTGTGAATGATTTCTTTTGTAGATTTGGGGATGGTGACCCCATGTTGGTTGTTTTAGATGTTGAGCGGTCGTTTCTACTCCAGGTATGATTGGTTATTTTCATCGAATTGATTTGTTGTTCGTATGCCGAGGAGTATGCTCACCAGTCGAGTATGTTTATCCACGGTATGTGACTGGTGTGTCGTTTTGAGAATTTTGCTTTTTCGTATATCTGTTTCTGTGGTTCTGTATTGATCATATTGGAGCTTACCGTTTGAAGGTATTCTCGATTATCGTTGACCTCTGATTGGTCATATTGGAGTTTATCATGTTGATGATATTCTCGATTGTGTTTTGACCTCTCATTGGTCATATGGGAATTTATCATGTTGATGATAAATTCGGTTGATTTATTAGTTGATCATTTTTGGTGATCATCTGAGCATTCGGATTTTGTGTTGATGTTTCGGGATTCGTGTCGTTGTTTTGAGCAGTTGTTTTGCAGATGTATTGTGTATTATTCGTCTTATCGGAATTGGGACTGATTGTGTAATCAGACAGACAGGATTTTGATTCGGGCAGATTGTTTCATCTGAAGATGATATATTTTTGGCTGAGACTCATGGAATTGTGATTGTAAGCGTATTGAGGCTATACAGTGAGATCGCTTGCTAGTATCTCCGGAGATCGTCGACCTGCGTATTTGTAAGTATGCGGTTTTGGCTATTCAGAATGATGATGATTGATTGTGTCGTGATGGTTTTGGGATATTTTGGTTGAACAGTATGTTTGTTTTTATGACGGATCGCAAGTTTCGAGGCCGAAACTTATTTTAAGTGGTGTAGTATGTAATATCCGGATTTTCTATTACTGTTGTTTGAGATTATTTTATCCGAGTTATACTGTACAATGTGGAATCTGTACAGTATGGATAAAATAAATGAAGGACTGAGATGTCAGTATTGGTACAATTGTCGTACTTGGTAGACAATTATAATTGAGGATATCATGTATCAGGTTATCGCACTTTTGATATTGGGTATATCGTATGAGAATATTATTGGATTCAGTATACGTATTCAGTATGCCGTATGTTCGTATTCTGTATGTTGAGACAGGTGGTAACAGTTAAAATTGGCTAAGTATAGAATACTTAGCGTACGCTAATGTTGAAGACTTACGTACGCTAAATTGGTTGTGTTACGTACGTTATGGCTAAAGCATTACGTACGTAACGAGGGAATCGGACAGGACCGAGTCATGGTCGGCATGTGGGACCCGATGTCGGCGGCGGATGTGGACAGGCGAGTCAATCCCGGCCATTACGTACGCTACGAGAAGGGCATAACGTACGTTAAATAGAGTTTTACTGTAGCAAGTCAACGTACATATTACGTACGTAATGAAGGAAATATTACGTACGTAATTAATTGGACGAAACATGTCAGTTAGTTTTGGAAATGAGATTACGTACGCTATTAAGGACGCTTAGCGTACGCTAAGTGCATTACGTACGTTAATGCTGGTGGTTAACGTACGTAAAGATCGATGCAGTTTATAAAATGAAAGTTCGTCTTTCATTTCTCCTGATCAGTTCACTTCGTTTTTCCGTTCTTCTTCACTTCTAAGTATGTTCTAAACACTTTTAAGTCGATTGTGAGCTTGGAGGCATGGATTACAAGCTTGGATATGAAGATATCAATTATTCTTGAAGGGTTTGATTGGGTTATTCATGTTCTTGAGGTATGTTGTTGAATTCTTCACTTTGATTTCGGATTTTGGTATTGTTATCAGTATATGATTCGTATGAAGTTGATTGTGATGTTGTTGTTACGATTATTGAGGCTACATGAACTATATGTTGAAGGAAGATGGTGTTATGATGGTTTATACCTTGAATATGTTGATTATGATTATGAAATCATAGAGTTCTTGATGTTCTTGGTATTGTTACTTCGATTCTTGATGTTAGGGAGATCGTATGTTCAAGAACATGTTGATATACACATTGAATTGTGATTAAGGATTGTTTAGATGTTAGAAAACATCGGATTACATTGTTTTAATGGCTATGAACAAGGTTTTGAATCCATTATTGTTCTTGAGGAACTTCTTGATGAATTTAACATAGCAAGACGATCGTAGGTTGAATTATCGGTACCTTTGGATATGAAGATCGGATATTCGTTGGTTGTAGTGGTAGAATTCGTATGTTCTTAATGAAATACGAATCATGATATCAATTTAGAATCTGGAAAGATTGTGATTGTTCGTCGAATATGATTTCCTTTACGTCCGTACCCGTAATCGCATTGTGGTTGTGAATTCGTAATTGTTTGAATTGGATTATTCGAAATTGTGTTAATCAGGATAATTGTGAAATCGTTAAGTTTATCGATCGATGATATTGATTAGTAATTATCGGATTTCGGTTCATATGATGGATGTGAATTCGTAAAATAGTTTGAGTTATACTATTTGGTTTTGTATATGATTGAGGTATCGTTGAATCGTTGAGATGATTTGGTTGGTCGTGTTGGTTGTTAATCGTTATCGGATTGTATGTTAATCGATTATTTCAATAGGTTGAGATTATTGATCGGTGAGTATAACCGTATGTTGCGGTCATGTTCGAGTATGTTCGTGAATTGCTTCGGTCGGGGCCGAGGAGCCCGTAGATGAAGGCATTGTGACTGGTAGTGGCTTCATCATCGTATCGGTATCGAGGCAAGTTATTACTTGCTCAGTTTATAATATTTAATGAATGGTTTCAGTTTCATTCGTTTATAATTTGTATAGCAATGTTTATAATCGTAATCACAGGGGATTTGGATTATAGGTTGTATTCGAGTTTTGTGAATTAAATCATAAGGTATATGATTTACATTCATTGTTGGTATACTTGGTATCGAAGATATGTTGTGGTATAGACGAAGACGTGAATTATCTACCGTTCGTGACATTTTGGATCGTCGAATATTCAGAATAATGGTTCGTGATGGTTTGGACATCGAGATTGCTCTCGAAGGACTCGGAGCAAGTACTCTAATCATTTTTGTCATTTGTGTCGATCATGTTGAGATACATTCGTGTATCATTGTTGTCATGCATTTTTGTATTGTTGTTGTCGTGCATTGTGTATTGTGTTTTGTGCAGTTGTGCATTGTTATCATATGTCCACCATGCTTTGATCAAGCGGGAATCATCATGGGAATCTATAGTCTGTGTCTTTGGATCGTTGGACGAGTAATGCCACCATGCTTTGGTCCGACGGGATCATCATGGGAATCTATAGCTGTGTCATTTGGATCGTTGGATTACCATATGTATTGTTGTTGTGCATATGTATATTATGGGTTTGCCATAAGTATACATTGTCGTTATTGTTGTGATCATATTGACGTTGTCATATGAGTATGCATTTGTAGGTCTTGTGTTAGGACCATGTTCGTATGTTGTATTGATCGATCTCGGATTAGGCGACGTGATGGTAATGGTATTTCGTATTTCGAGGTATGTTCTATATTTCTTGTGGTATTTGTCCTTGATGGACAATCGGTTATCGTCTTGGGATTTGATGATGTGATTTGAGGATCGTATTGGTCGAACTGGTATATTTCCATATCGTGAGTTGGTTATGACAGTTTAAGAATCTTGAGTATTGTTGAGGTACAATACAGATATTATGTTCGAGTTTATTGGTTAATCGAGTACAGGATGTGAAATGTGATAATGGTTATTCTGATGGGAATTGGTTGAGTAAGCAAAGTTATGGCGGTAAGATTACGTGGGTCGTATTCTCATTGGTATGTAATTATTAATGTGATGCGACGGTTATCATTGTTGGATATTATGGCTGACCCCGTCGTGGGATTTCTTTTTAGGTTCTTGGAGTATCGAGCTTGTAGCGGTCGTGAAGAGATGAGCTTCCTGAGGATCTTGGCTAGGACATGTATTTGTGTATTGAGTTTCTGATCAGTCGCTGTATTCCGCTGCTAGAGTATTTTAAGTTGTTTGTCTTTTCCGCTGCGTGAGTATTTTTAAATGACCTATTGGTATCTGGTAACTTAGGTTACTTTGGAAATCGTTTTCTAAATCTATTCAGTCGGTACGTGTAAGCGATAGCTTAACGTATGTATGTTTTTAAACTGTTGGGTTTTGGCATTTCGGGCCTTGTGGTTTCAAATGAGATATTACGACGGTTTTGATAAACGAGTTTATAAAGTCTTCGAATGTTTTTAAAAGATAGTACCGTCGTTAGCCTCTTGGGATTTTGTAAATGTTTGCGAAAATTTCCTTCAGCCTTGTGGGTTCCATCTCGGGGCCCATGGCGCTGTAATATTCCCGGTCGGCTCTGGGGGTGTTACAAGATGCAACAGACTGGACTGAACGGTTAACCTGAGATCCCCCAGCCGGATGAAACGGACTCTTCCCTAATGTAGGAGCAAACTGAGATTTCGAAAATCGACCACTCTTGCCGGTTTAAAAACTGCCAGTTGTCTTCTGTTTCTTGGCCTCAAAACCCAACTCTGATTCCGAGGCAGCCATCTCAATTGCTAGGGCACAATCCTGGTATTCCTTTAAGGTGGCACACATGAGCGGTGCTATACTCTGCCTGATATGCGGCTTCATGCTAATATTGAAGTAATGGATTTTATCGGCACCTGATCCTTCACGCATCCCAACTGCTGATTATAGGAGATAATGGCCTGGGAAATCGGCACATCCTGAGGTGTGGCAGTGAAGAACTCCACAATCTGCATTCTTTGACTGGCGGTGGATAATATTCTGCCTCTATAGCAGTCTTAAATTCCTCCCAAGTGGCTGGACGGTCTCTGGGCGCCACGGCCTCCCACCATTCCGCAGCTTCCTTATTCAGGAGGTACTGAGAAATATGTACCCTCCTATCACCCCCGTGAGTCCAAACAGATAAACTCCAATTCTGTTCCGATGTATTTATATCAATTAATTAATCCATTTAATTAATCATATCAAATACATAATAACATGATTAAATTCTCCAAGAATTAATTATATTCATGAATTAAATTAATCACCTAGTAATTTATTCAATTCATTAGGCCATAAATCAATTTATCTAATAAATCGATTTAGACATCCAATGTCCCAATTAATTAGATATCCAATATCTAATATTCATAATGAGAGAATAAGGTCGATTCATTCCGTCGTCAATCCTATTGCGCGACTCGGTAGGTCCATCTTAGTCAGCAATGAGAGGAACCAAAGAGTAGTAGCACCACCTAGCCAGCCTGGCGGCCTACACTGTACCCCAACTGAGAACGAATGATTGGGATCATTCAAGAACCATTATGTCGTGAATACCAATAAACGTATAAACCCTTCTCTCAAATGTCCCGATCAAGTTATAGGGTCACGGTTAGGGCTGTTATCGGACCAGTTCGGACCGATTTTTTCCAAATCTGGATCCGGTCCGATAGGTTACCGGGTAGATCCGGTCCGGACCGACAAGAGTTAAGTTCAAATTTGGACCGGAACCGGTCCGAAATATCTGGGTTGAAAACCGGCGAACCAAAACCGGGACGAAAACCTAACTCAAACCGAAAGGAAAAAAATCATTTCCTTAAGATTGAGATAACAATGTCAACTCTTTGTTATATAGATAATGAATATGCAAAGGCTTCTATATCTCCACTGATGTGGGACTCCACAAAGAGGAGTTGAGATATAGAATAAGTGTGTTTCTTTATATAATAGTGTTGAAGCTTGAAGGTATGTAGTTCCAATGATGTGGGAAGTGTTTTCTGTTAACAAGAAAAAAAATTAAACATGTGCATTGGATAGGAATTGAACCTGGGACCAACACATGGACTACTAATGTCCCGACCACTACACCAAGAGACTGTTTTTGTCTATTATTCATAATGTATAAAATATATAAATTATAAAATACATATTAACTTTTTATTAATTTATTACCGGGTTTCTTTTCGGTTTTACCGGTCCGGGTCTTATCGGTTTCGGTTTAATATTTAGAATTCGAATCCGAACTCATTAGTTTCTGGGTGAGTTTCGGTCCCGGGTATTTCAGTCCGGTTCATGACCGGGTTTCGGGTTCACTCGGACCGCTAACAGCCCTAGTCACGGTCAGTCAAACCCCATCTGTATTTGACGCTATGCATCCGTTAATGCAAATCGAGATCATCGAGCTCTCATGTATCTAATACAATTAGCTCCAATACTTTGGCCAAAGACTTATGATCTCATCTGCCAATAACCGTATGTGACATATAACCCGCTCACTAACGGGGGAAAGAATTCTATCTTGGTATTCAGTAGGACCTGCTACTTGCCCATCAAGATGCATGTCGAGGTTGACCGCCGCCTTCCAATTTACAGGGTCGAACTACTCTAATGAAAATATTGACGTCACAAGCACATCCCTACTAAATCCTCAAGTCGAAGGTTCACGAATACCTATCACAAACTTTCGATTCCGTCATTGATTGTCCCAGAGTAAATCCGTGTGACGAATCGAGGGTGAGTCGGTTCGAGTATTCTAATCCAATTAGCATACCTATAACGTGTGTTCGACAGGCACTCTCCATGTCAAAGAACACATCATACAAGTCTTCACATAAACTTAACGCCTAGTCAAGTTTCATCGACTTGCGAACGATTAAGTATTTGAGCTATAAACCTTTCCAGTGCCTACCCCCTTATCCAATAAGGAGTGTAATGTTTTGCTCTCAAATACACGGACTAGTTTCTATATGTATATTTACGAGTTAGGAATGCCAGTAACTACCAGTAAATAAAGAAACATTCATTGCCTTATATAAATGATTTACATAATCACAAGTATAATGCCCTCACTCAAGATTCTCTGAGTGGCATTCGAGGGCATACTCCTAACACTACACATATTCAATAGATTTGCCTGATACGACGCATCGTGTCGGTCAACCTATGTCATACAAAACGAATCAAATTCATTGATAGAATCAGATAAATCCGTAGAACAATGTTGTCACCGAATATCCAATGTTATCTCTTTTATCAGCACATAAACTCCCAAGGTCGCAACCAAGGGTCACATAAACATCTACGTAGGAATACTCCGGGCGTGGGTAACATTCAGGTTTTATCCCGCAACACAGTTCCATAAGGTATATCAACATGTAAACTACAAAGGTCTCAACCAAGGGTAACAGAAGTATCTACTCAGGAATACTCCGGACAAGATAAATAAAACAAGCACAGTTCCACAGATAGTGTCACACATAAAATTCTGGAATTTTAATATAACATAGACCGAGCAAGATTCACTTGTCTCAAGTCCGACGAGGTAACTCCCTTCAAGCAACGATAGATTGAACGGCCACTATAGATCGAGAGCTCAACCTAATTACATTTTCGCGATTAATGCCTCGTAAGACGACGAATAACAACATTTTCCCCCTTCCTGATGGAGTTCTTATCCAACTACAACTCCCTAACATTTAGGCCACGCTCCTATGATTGAGATAAGGTGAGCTACTCGAAATCCTCAATTTTTGAGATTATCATTGTATCACAACATTACAATCACAATACTACTTGCATTATTCATCCAAGGTGATTATACTACAACCAAAATCGTCCAATTACCAACTACTAGTTTATAATTCTCTTTTAATTTCAGGGTGGAATAATCGAGCATAATTCTAGCATGATCGTTATTTACGATTGCTCATTTGATACGGTAATTGATAACTAATTCACTTTGACAATTTCAATGAGTCTAAAAATGATAATCGGATCAATTCATCATACTCAATTACATGACTAACACGATAAAATCGTCATCATAGATTCACTCCTAAGACTACCATTCGACATACAATTTTCACAATGGTATGCATACCAATTGCTCGTCCGAGATAGTCTTACGGTTAACGTTTATGATTAATGTTAGTTTTTAAAGGTTTGATTATCATCAAGAGTTCTCGACTACCCAAACACCTGAAATCATAGCTATCAACATTGAAAAAGATTCAAAAGTTAGATAACTCACCGTACTTATCGAGGAGCGAGGAAGAATATCGAAGAACAATGAAGAACGGAAGGATAACACCCTAAAAGCCTTCTCCGGAGCTTGATCAACCTACGCTACTAGGATAGCACTTGATTAGGGAGGCTAAAATCAGTTTAGGGGAGGTGGAGGATAGTATACGAGGGGAAGGGACGATTTTTGGGTCGGAAGAAATGAACGGAAGGTGTCCTTTTATAAAATCAGGATGGCTTTACGTACGTTAGGCATAGAGCTTTACGTATGTAAGACCTATTACGTACGTTATGTAGAATGGTTAATGAACGTAAATAAACCAGAGGTAACTGCCCGAAATATCACTTATCATTACGTACGTAACAATGGCTCAGTTAACGTACGTAGCACCCATTGACTTGCCTATCGCTGTCACGCCGAAAGTTGTCCTGACTGCGCGAACCTTCGACCAAGATTCCCATCTGAAGACCGAAGACTGCGTTACGTACGTAAGGTCTACCCCTTAGCGTACGTAATGTCACAACACTCGGCGTACGTAATACTTAGCGAATAACGTACGTAAGGTTTAGTTGCTCACTAAGTTATTATCACATTAATTCCTTATAACGCGACTCCCTTTTAGACTCATCGAGCCATTTCTCGGGGAACAAGACGTTGTCCACCATCATATTCGCACCGATAATTGCCCAACGACATCAAGGTATGTCACCGACATATCATCAATCCTCACACAATCACATCACAAAAATAATAGGTGTGGATAAGCTTTATTCGTGATAATACGGTCCAAACATAACATATAAGAATACATTTATCGCGATGGAGTACATTTATTCAATCATATAATAGAAAAATAAATGAGGTACTCAACGTGAAACAGCATGTAATACTGGTGGTATTACATACCACCCTCCTTAAAATAGTTTCGTCCCGACACTAAGAAAATAACTCGGGATGATTCTCCCTCATGCTCGTCTCGGTCTCCCAAGTTGCTTCTTCCATGCCATAGTGTGACCACTGAACTTTTACAAGAGGTATGGCCTTATTCCTTAGTGTCTTTAGGCGTCGATCCAAGATCGCGGTTGGGATTTCTCTAAAGGTAGCATCATTAGAAATCTCTACCTCTTCGAAATTAATCTTGTGACTCGGGTCGTACACGTACTTTCTCAGTTGGGATACGTGGAAGACATTATGTACTCCTTCTAACGATGGTGGCAACACTAGTCGATAAGCGAGTCAACCAACTCGGTCCAATATTTCAAACGGGCCAATAAATCTCGGTCTCAATTTGCCTTTCTGGATGAAGCGTCGAATACCCCGCATTGGCGATACTTTGACCCAAACATGGTTCCCGACTATAAATTCCAACGGTCGCTGGAGGTCCGTAGCATATGACTTTTGGCAGATCTGCGCTGCTAACATGTGTTTTCGAACAATGGAAATCTTCTTAATAGATTCCTGAATCAGATCTAACTCGGTAGCGACGACGTCAGAAGCATCATCCCAACAGAGGGGATACTTGTACCTCCTACCGTATAAGGCCTCGATGGGTGCCATGCCTATGCTTGCATGCCAGCTGTTGTTGTATGAAAACTTCGCTAGATAGAGGTGCTTAACCCAGTCTTTACCCCAGTCAAGCACACATGCTCTCAACATATCCTCCAGGGTCTATATTGTACGTTCTGTCTGTCCGTCTGTTTGAGGGTGATAGGCGGTGCTGAAATGTAGTTGAGTACCCATAGCCTTATGGCCTTCCAGAAGCGGGACACGTACCTGGTGTCTCTATCTGATATGATCGCTGAGGGTACGCCATATAGTCTCACGACCTCCCGGATAAAGATGGTAGCCAACTGTTCTGTTTCGATAGTCTTTTGAATTGGGATGAAAAGTGTTGTCGGTCTATAATGACCCATATCGTGTCCTTTCCTCTCGTCGTCACTGGTAACTTGGTGACAAAATCCATTGATATGCTCTCCTATTTCCATTTCGGAATGGGTAGGGGTTGCATGATTCCGGCCGATCTGTGGTGTTTGATCTTTACCTGTTGGCACGTCATACATCGAGCAACGTATATTGCCACTTTCTGTTTCATGTTCTTCCACCAAAAGCTCTTCCGCAGATCCTTATACATTTTGCTCATACTGGGATGCACCGAATAGGGAGTGGAATGAGCTTCCTTTAGTATCTTTTGCTTTAGCTCGTCATTTGGCGGAATACAGATCCTATTCTTAAATCTCACCAAGACCCCTTGGATCCTGTAGTCTGAAATAATCCCCCCCGGCTCTAGCGCCAATAGCGCACAGTTCAGGGTCTTCCATTTGCGCTAGACGTATATCATCCAACAAGGAGGCATAGATGTTAATCGAGCACAACTGTCCCTGGCGGTGTCGTATCCATACTTCAATACCATTTTTCTTCTGAGGTCCTGCTGCAATTCCGGCTGTATTGTTAAACCGGATAGTGTCAATTCTTGCATAGTCTTTCGACTAAGTGCATCTGCTATGACGTTGGCCTTCCCTGGGTGATATAAAATCTCTACGTCGTAATCTTTGATTAGCTCCAGCCAACGTCTCTGCCTCATGTTTAACTCTCTTTGGGTGAAAATATATTTTAAAATCTTGTGGTCCGTAAAAATCTTACATGTAACCCCGTAAAGGTAGTGTCTCCATATCTTGAGGGCGTGGACCACTGCAGCCAGTTCCAAGTCGTGCGTCGGATAGTTCACCTCGCACGGTTTGAGTTGTCAGAAGGCGTAAGCGATAACCCTGTCATTTTGCATGAAGACACATCCTAGCCCATGTTTAGATGCATCTGTAAAAATCACGAATCCTTCCGTGCCCTGCGGTAATACTAGCACTGGAGAGGTAGTCAATCTCCTTTTTAGCTCGTCGAAGCTCTTCTGACAATCTGCTGTCCAAACAAACTTGGCACTCTTCCTTAGTAGGTTCGTTAATGGCCGAGCGATACGAGAAAAACTCAACGAACCTTCGATAATACCCTACCAGTCCGAGGAAACTTCTTACTTCCTTGACACTCTTAGGTGGTTCCCAACTCATTACTGTTACGATCTTTTGAGGATCTACTTTGACGCCTTCTGCTGAAATAACGTGTCCCAGAAAGGTTGCCTCCGGCATCCAGAACTCGCATTTAGAAAGTTTCGCATAAAGTCGATGCTGCCTTAATACACTCAACACCTGCCTCGGGTGTTCCTCATGCTCCTGTCAGCTCTGTGAATAGATCAGAATATCGTCGATAAAAATCACCACACATTTATCGAGAAAGTATGTTAGAACCTTGTTCATTAATTCCATAAAGACGGCGGGGGCATTGTTCAAGCCGAACGACACCACCATATACTCATAGTGTCTATATCTTGATTGAAATGCGGTCTTGGGAATATCCTTCTCTCGAATTCTCAATTGGTGATATTCGAACCGTAAATCAATTTTTGAGAACACAGTTGCCCCCTGTAGTTGATCCAATAAATCATCAATCCTCGGAAGTGGGTAACGATTCTCGATAGTGACTTTGTTTAGCTCTCTGTAATCGATACATAGGCGCAGGGAATTGTCCTTTTTCTTCATGAAAAGGACCAGCGCACCCCATGGTGAAGTACTTGGACGAATGAGTCCCTTCCTTAACAATTCTTCGAGTTATAACTTTAATTCCTTCATCTTGGCTGTGCCATCCTGTATGGTGCCTTGGAGATAGGCATCGTTCCTAGCTCAAGTTCAATCGAGAGATCGACCTCTCATCGTGGCGGCAACCCTGGTAATTCATTGGGAAAAAACATCTGGAAGTTCGCTCACCGCGGGAATGTTATCAACCGACAGCTGTGATGTGTCCTACTGAAGAATATAACACCAATAATATGTTCTTGGATCGTAAAAAGGTACTCCCACTCTAAGGAGACTGAGGGACCCCTCAGTACTAAAGTGTTCTTGACTTCTAATTATGTGAGTAGCACCGTCACGAGTCATAATGGAAACAGTCAGGTGATATGTGTCTAATATCATCCTGTGCATTGTCATCCAGTCCATACCCAAAATAACGTCTTCGTTCTGGAGTGGAAAAACCATGAGATTCGCTATCCCGCCCTATCATCGATGCGGATCGGGCAGTTTCGAACTTCCAAATTACCCCCCACCCTGCTACCCTCGGGTAGCATAATAGTAAAAGGTTCACAAGGTACATAAAGAAGGTATAAACGGTTAACGCATTCCACAGATATAAACGAATTGCGTCACTCCAGTATCAAACAGTACATGAACAGGCTATGAATTAATAAGAAGTGTACCTGAGACAACGGGTGCAGTCCGGTCATCAGTAGCCCTCAATTCAAACACGTGGGATGGCAGTGTTCCCGAGGACGGTGCAGTGCCTCCTCAACGTCCACGTCCTCTTCCGGCACCGTATGAAGGAGTTTGGTAAGGTGGAGATTGATAATCGGACACGGTGAATGCTCTGGATGTCTGTATCGAACCTTACTTACTAGCTGCGAACAGTAGCGAGACATGTGCCCACCTCTTCCGCATGAAAAACACTTTGTAGTCACCTTACGACACTGACTCATGGTATGCCCCGCTATGCCACAATTGAAACAGTTCCGGCGAGGATACCCGTCAGATGTCCCTTTCTGTTGGAACGAAACTGCTGATTTAGAGGAAAACCTAATCCCTAAGTTCATTGTACTGGTGCTCCCAGACTGATTAGACATCTTCTGCTTCTTTTGGTTATGTCCAGTATCCGAACTAACAACAGTATCGCGTATGCTGTGACTACGTCCTCATATGTCATCAGAGTGGTGCAGTGAAATCAAGCTGTGTAATGTTGAACATCTTCCGGCAATCGTTGAGCAAGGTGACAAATTCGTTGATCTTTGGATGGAAACATATGTGCGACATAGCTTAGTTCGGTCCTGTAAGCTTGACTGATTTCTGGTACTGAAAGTTTTGTGGTCCTGCACTGAAGAAACTCCACGCACGAGCAGTCTGAGCTGACCGGGGGCAGTACTTGTCTCTTAATAGTTTGGAAAACTCGGTCCATCCGACTACTCTGTCCTCCACCTTATAGGTCCTTCACCATCGGGCTGCAGTGTCGCGGAGCTGGTTGATTCCGAGTGGTACTTTTTGGTTCCTCGGGCAATCGATTACCTCAAAGGCAGTCTCCATCTCGGAGATCCAGTCATCTACGTGTTTATCTCCCAATCCATCAAATAATGGTGGTCTGGCCTTCAGCATCTCTCCCAGCCAACGGTCCTTCCCGACATTTTCTTCTATGTTAATGACTGGTACCCGTTCTGCCGATCTGGGCGATCCCCATTGCAATGGCCTGGGCGAGGGTCTGAACGAAAGCTGGGTCAAATCCCTCGTTGTTCTGGTTTTCTGCCTCTTGTTCATTCTGATTAATGGGCGGTGGCTGGTTTCCGGCTAGAATAGTTTCACTGGTGTTCGTGTCTTCCTACTGGTTCATAGCGGAGCCCCGAGCGTCGTTTACGTTCCTCCTAGATCCACGACGTGCCATTTGTAATACCCGTATTTGATTCCCGGTAATTTTCTATTTTTGGCGAAAGTCCATTTTGACAACTCGCTTGGGACCGTTTCGTCACCCTGAGAATGTTTAATTCCACACTTTTTGACATCCGAGTTCGTTTCGTTGTCGTTATGTTGAGTTCCGTGCTTTTCAGCGACTTTTCCGCACTCGAGTTCGATTCCAGCGAATCTCGTTCTAAACTGCTGTTTCGAGTTTCCCGTAAGTCCGTTTAACTTTGTTAGAAGTGTTGTGAACTTCGGTTTGGTTATTCGATCGCGTATCGTGATTTTCGGGCGTTTTGGGCCGTTTTGTAATTTACCCAAAGTTATGGGTATTCCATCTGTATTCGTTGTCTCGACTCTTTTCTCGGTCGCGTATGATTAATTATTACATTACGCTTTCATTTCGGGTCGTTGATGTTGTCTGCGAACTTTTCGTCGTGTTCGTTAAAATGCGTTTTGAAATCGAGTCGTCGAGCCACGGTGGTCGGGCAGGCCGGACGATTGCGGGGCCCAGCCGGACGGTCGCGAGTTACGGCCGGACGATGGCGGCAGCCGCGAGCAGCACGGCAGAACCGCGTAGCGCACGCTTCTGGCCAGGACATCTGCGCGCTAGCTCAGCGATGTAGCGCACGCTGCCGAGTCGGCCAGCAGACGCTATCGGGCCCGGGCGAGAGGATTACGAGGTTACGGACTCGGGTAGGATCGGCGAGTGGCGCACGCTCTGCCGGCCGTTGCGCATCTTGGCCGGCGAGGGTAGCGTCTGTTGTCGGCCGACTAGCGTGCGTTCGGGATGAGCTTGCTAGTCCGCAGGCTCTTTGTCGGCTAGCGTGCGTAGGCTTCGGCCGTAGCGCACGCTAGCGGGAGTCAGCGGACGAGTCATGGTGGCGGGGTGGTCGGTGGTGCCGGGTCATGCGGGCCATGGCCGAGAGTCTTCGGGCCGATCTTGGCCGATAGCGCACGCTAGTCGGGAAGGCTAGCGCACGCTAGTTCCGACCCGATATATAAATGACGAAACGACCACTTTCTCACTCATTTTTCATTTCCTTTCTCTTCGGTCCGCGGCTGGAGCTTCGGAGAAGATGAAGCCATGTTGTTAAACAACAAATCCATGAAGTTCCTGAGTTCATATCATTGATCGATCATCCTATAACATCCTTCGATCCAGCGAATCAAGGTTAGATCTTTAGAACCCTACTTTTGGGGAGATTTGGGGATTTTCGCGGTTTTGTCCGATTCATTCGGTTTTGCTGAGTAATTCATGATGAATATGATTAATCTTGTTGGTACTCTTAGTTTCCCTACGGATTCATGGTATATTTCGTGATTTTTACGAAATCGAGAGGGTTTGGTTGTGGTCCGCCCTCGTTGTCGTTTTTATACGAATATACATGAATCGTAGGCGGGTTTCCGGGCGTATTCCAATTCCGTATTCGTTTAGAATCTGTTGTGATGGTATTCTTCGAATCGTTAGGTTCGGTTTCGATGGTTCCTAGCATTCGTCGGTGACTTTCCATTCCGTTCGTTGCGTCATCGATTATTCAAGGCAAGTATACATTTATGATTGTACGTTCTCGACTTTGAAAGTAAGAGGAATTGATGGAATGATATGAACGAACCGTTTTTACGGCATTCATAGATATATTGATGGCATATCATGAACGAACCGTTTTTACGGCATTCATAGATATATTGTTGGCATGTAATGAACGAACCGTTTTGACGGCATTCCTACATGTATCGGCGTATGAGGTGAACGAACCGTTTCTACGGCATTCACATACGTAACGGCGTATGAGGTGAACGAACCGTTTCTACGTCATTCACATACGTCTTATAAGATTTTAGTTATTCCGGAATACTAGTCTTGAATTGATGAATTGACGGATTACATTTACTTTATTGTCGAGGAGTATTGTGTTTCATACTGTTATACTTGCACTAGCTATTCGACGGCTAACCCCTTTATGGGGGAAATACTTTTTATGTATTTCAGGTTCCAGGAGAGAGGACAGGCGGGTATCGGGTCGGCATGAAGATGATGGGCAAGTGTGATACTGTGTCTTGTCTCCGGTTATCTTTTTGGATTCCTCCATTCAGTGTTGTTGTACTGGAATGGATTTTAAATACTCGAGTATTGTATTTCAGTTTCCTTGATGTTCCGGCCTGTGTTGCCGAGGTAATGATTTGTGCAGTGATGTATATGGTTTCATTGGTTATGGTTTTGAACACCATTTGTATCGTCTTTCTTTCCATTGTATGTAGACCTTCTCGGTCAAGTTTTATAGTTCCGCGTATGTTTAGCCTTGTGTGTCCCACGGCGGGGCTCACGGCGCTGTAATATACCCTGAATAACTTGGGGGCGTTACAGAATATGGTATCGGAGCTTAGGTTTATGGATACCTAGGATGTCGGTCTTTTGGGTCGATTGAGTCGTCATTTGCCCACAGTATCACTACTCTGCCATCATCACAGTGCGACGGTACTTGTAAGTCCTCTCTCTTCTTGTATTTTTTTTTGACCGTTTCGTTTTCAACTTGGTATTCTTTGGAATTGGTCACTTCGAGAAGGTGCGATTTGGATTATACTTCCGCACGTATGTGCCCTTTAGAATGTTGGATGTAAGGAGAAGAAGTCGTGACTATGGTTACGGACGTGAACCCTTCCTTGAGATTTTGTCAAATTGCTAATTTTGATATTAGCGTGTATCGGTTTTGTGTTGAGACTTTGTTTGGGAGTCGCATGCTAGTACCACGGGAGATCATCGACTTCACAGACCTGTAAGTATGTTTGGATTATTCGATAATTCTTGGTTATCTTGGTGATTTTGGATTTATATGTTGGATAATTGTGCTTGAGGATGATGTGAACGTATGACAATGTTGCTGAATGCGTATATGTATTCATTGTGCCGTATGATCGTTTGGTATGTCGAGATGTTGGTAGAGAATAGCGGAAAATGGCTAAGTACAGCTACGTTAGCGCACGCTACAAGGTATGCCTAGCGCGCGCTAAGATATATACTTAGCGTACGCTACGGTGCATACTTAGCGCACGCTAAGAGATTCGGTTACGTACGCTAAGGAGGACCCCTAACGTACGTAACGACTTGCTGGGTTAGTTTCGGAAGGTGGCCGACAGGTAGGCCCAGGTTGATTTTTATATTCAGTTAGCGCACGCTAATGCATGTTGGTTAGCGCACGCTAACGCCAGATCGCCAATAATGGAATCTTAGCTTTCGGCGGGTGGACCCGGCAATGTTCGACGCGTGTCCAGATAAGGTCAACGAGTGCTTGTCGTGTAGAGCTAGCGCACGCTAAAACCGTATGATTAGCGCACGCTAATTCCATATCGGTCAAAGGAATCCCGATAATCGCGGATGCTTTCGGCATGTGGGGGCACAATACTGTAGCAAGTCAACGACGATTAGCGCGCGTTAAGGTCGAAGAATAGCGCACGCTACTGAGCATTTCACTGTATCAAGTCAACGCCTGTTAGCATACGCTAATGCATGGGCATTACGTACGTTAGATGAATTTCGAAGCAATGCAGTAGCTTCTGGACTGCCCGATAGCGCACGCTATCAAGGAAGGATAGCGCACGCTAGTCATGTAGCGCACGCTAAATATAAGGTCTAGCGCGCGCTAGTGATGTGTTTTATAGAGAGGATAGACGAGTGCTGAGAGGCATTTTGTCCATTCTCCTTCCGTTAGTCAATAGAGAGAACCTTGGGAAGTACTTGAAGTTCCTAAACATTGAGAGATGATTTTATTAAACAAGATTAAGATGGAGAGCTCGGATTTAAGTATTGTTCATGAAGTTTTTGATGATTCTTGGAATGGAGTTCAAATTATTCTTCTTCGTGGTTCATCCATACATGGTAGTCCTCGTATCCCTTGGATAGTGGTTCATTTCTTTAAGGATTACTACTTGGGAGGGAGTATGTTGGGAATCGTGTATTTTGATGTTCGTCTTATTTCAATGAAATGCATAAATTGGACTGTACTTTTATCCGCTGCGTGAGTATTTTGAAATGGCTTTTGGTATTTTGCCAACTGAATTTTTATTTTGTAAAACCGATTCCCTAAACTGAGTCTTTGGCATTTTGGCCTTGATTATTTTGACGGTATTTGGAAAATGATTTTTTCTTAATATAAAAAAAATATATATATTACCGTCATCGGTCTTTTTAGCATTTTTGAAATGATGTGGAAAAAAAAAATTGTGCTTAGCCTGGTAAATCCTTGTGAGAAGGGTTTACGGCGTGTAATATTCCCAGGGGGATCTGGGGTGTTACAATTGTGGTATCATGTGATAATGTTATACGAGATTTATTGGAATTGTAATAAGAGATTTCGGATGTTGATATGATTATTGAGACCTTCTTCATATGGTGATGACAGTATTGTTGCGACTCTTAAGGTTGTATGAATGGCATGACGAAGAAAATGGTAACATGGAGATATATACCTCAGATATGTTGTTCTGAATGGGATTTCGGATATTACGTGTTCTTGAAGAACTCTTGAATTATACGAGGTGATGAATTTTTTTTAAGAAGTGCTGATGTTTTGAAAATGAATATGGAATATTCATATCTAGAGCTAAACTATGTGTTTGATATAATATTCGTATAGGAATACGAATATGATTATGAGTTTGACGAGACTATTATTCATCTCCGAATTTGGAAGCCCATACGTATGGAGCAAATGTTCAAGTCGAATGATTGGACTATTTGATGACCTTTTTAGTAGGATTATCTATTGTTTTGAACCAGTCGGATGATTCGAAATGATGACGGTCATAAGTAAATTTTAACGATGGATTTACGAGAAGGGAACCTTATCAATTCGAATTTAAGAATTGAGTTTGGAACATTTAGACCCTTATTATTGGTCCTCATTTGTTGCTGATATGATCATCATATTTCGACTCGTATTGTGGACAGGATGTGTAAGTGTCTGAGTTGGATTGTTCAGACTGTGATTAGTCGAGATATGGTGAAACGATTGAGTTTGTGGTTTGGTGGTATTGATATTGGTCGTCATCGAACCTGTTGATTATTAATCCTTCGTTTTATAATAAGATATGATGTTTGATCGTGAATTATGATTGTTGTGTTGCGTTTAAGGTTGAAGGGTTCGTAGATTATCTTGGTCGAGACTGAGGAATTCGTAAGACGAAATCAACTGAATTGGTAACAGTTCATTGTATTGATATCGAGGCAAGTTTTATACTCGTACTAATCAATGAGACTAATGTTATCGTGTAGGTGTACGAATGTGTGTATCATTTCGAGACTTGGTCTACTTATGATTGTATTGATATCAGGGGATTGTTTGATACGACACCCGTCGACAAATCATGCCAAATGTTATTGTTGTTCATAAACGGCCGATTGAAGGCATTGATGTATTCGAATTTCATCTTCATTATCGGTAACTGATTTAAGTGTGCCGAGACATCCGTTGTACCGTTGTTATCGAGTTACCGTTCTAAGGTAACCGAAGTATTGAATTGGGACCGTCGAAGATAGTTCCCATCCATTGAGTCGTTATCGATTGGTCGTTCGAAGACAATCGAGATATTGAATGGGGATCGCCGAGGATAGTGCCCATCTGTGAGTTATTATTGTCGTGTTGGCTAACTCAGGGCAGCACACTATTATTCTTATGAACTCGATAATTTTGTGATCGTTGAGGGTGGAGGATTTCCCGAATTGTGGTGTTGTGGTTATTGCCGTGTTAATCGGTCCTTAGGGAATTCTTATCCCAGGATGGTTGTTTTGAATATCGTTGGTCGTGTCGATCTTTCATTATTCGTGTGTCATCGTTCACTTGGTGAGTCGTATGATCCGTATTAGATGTTTTACCCCTTGAGTTTCGTTGTCATGTTGTATCGTGGCATATCTGGAATCATGTCTGCGTGCCGATTGGTTATGTGTAGGATTTTTAGCCAGGCACTCGATGGTCATGCGTGGATGTTTCCGCATTGGACCGTGCACACGAGACGTAGTTCTTGAGGCTAATTAGGTACATTGTCACACGTATATTCTGGATTCCGTATACGGGGTGGACATGTGCACGGACACATTTCCGGATCGGGCGTACTGTGATGTCCCTCGTGAGCTTTATTGTTTGATCGTTCGTAGTCCATGTTGTATTGGATATGTCCGACGATTTGCGACTGGTTGTTCATACGCCGAGGGGTATGTCCGATAGTCAGGTTGGTTTCTTTGAGATCTATTTTGTGATGATTCACAGCTTTGGGATGTTCGGCTTTCAGGCCATTGTGATGTATGGATATTTCCGTTGGAGCCTTCGGGCGTTGTGAATTCGTATCTTTTTCGGCATTGGTTTGATTTACCTTCGGGTAATGTATTGTTGTGTTCTGTATTGATGACTCTCCGTTTGGGCGTAAGTTTTCGGTTCTTGTGTATCTCGTTGAGTTTTTCCTGGCGGAATATTTCTTTTAAGTTTCGGGACGAAACTTCTTTTAAGGAGGGTAGAATGTAATACCCGTAATTTTGATTCCCGGTAATTTTCTATTTTTGGCGAAAGTCCATTTTGACAACTCGCTTGGGACCGTTTCGTCACCCTGAGAATGTTTAATTCCACACTTTTTGACATACGAGTTCGTTTCGTTGTCGTTATGTTGAGTTCCGTGCTTTTCAGCGACTTTTCCGCACTCGAGTTCGATTCCAGCGAATCTCGTTCTAAACTGCTGTTTCGAGTTTCCCGTAAGTCCGTTTAACTTTGTTAGAAGTGTTGTGAACTTCGGTTTGGTTATTCGATCGCGTATCGTGATTTTCGGGCGTTTTGGGCCGTTTTGTAATTTACCCAAAGTTATGGGTATTCCATCGGTATTCGTTGTCTCGACTCTTTTCTCGGTCGCGTATGATTAACTATTACATTACGCTTTCATTTCGGGTCGTTGATGTTGTCTGTGAACTTTTCGTCGTGTTCGCCCGTGACGCTGAAATCGAGTCGCCGAGCCCTCGTGGTCGGGCATCGGACGACGATTGCGGACTAACCGGACGGCCGCAGTTCAGGCCGACGATGGTCGCATCGACCGAGCAGCACAAGCAGAACCGGCGAGCGCACGCCACGGCCGGACGCGCGCTTAGCTCTGGCAGCAGACGCCGCCGAGTCACCGGCCAGACGCTATCGGGCCCAGGTAGAGGGATTACGAGGTTCTCGACTCGGGTAGGATCGGCAGTAGCGCACGCCATCACGGCCGTTACGCACGCCGACGGCAAGGGTAGCGTGACCGTCGGCCGACTAGCGTGCGCACGGATGAGCTTGCTAGTCCGCAGGCTATCGATGTGCCGGCTAGCGCGCGCAGGCTTCCGGCCGTACCGCACGCTAGCGGGAGTCAGGCGGACGAGTCATGGTCGGCAGAATTAGTCGGTGGTGCCGGGTCATGCGGGCCATGGCCGAGAGTGCTAGGCCGATACTGGCCGATAGCGCACGCTAGTCCGGGAAGGCTAGCGCACGCTAGTTCCGGCCCAGTATATAAATGACAGAACAACCACTTTCTCACTCATTTTTCATTTCCTTTCTCTTCGGTCCGCGACTGGAGCTTCGGAGAAGATGAAGCCTAAACAACAAATCCATGAAGTTCCTGAGTTCATATCATTGATCGATCATCCTATAACATCCTTCGATCCAGCGAATCAAGGTTAGATCTTTAGAACCCTACTTTTGGGGAGATTTGGGGATTTTCGCGGTTTTGTCTGATTCATTCGGTTTTGCTGAGTAATTCATGATGAATATGATTAATCTTGTTGGTACTCTTAGTTTCCCTACGGATTCATGGTATATTTTGTGATTTTTATGAAATCGAGAGGGTTTGGTTGTGGTCCGCCCTCGTTGTCATTTTTATACGAATATACATGAATTGTAGGCGGGTTTCCGGGCGTATTCCAATTCCGTATTAGTTTAGAATCTGTTGTGATGGTATTCTTCGAATCGTTAGGTTCGGTTTCGATGGTTCCTAGCATTCGTCGGTGACTTTCCATTCCGTTCGTTGCGTCATCGATTATTCAAGGCAAGTATACATTTATGATTGTACGTTCTCGACTTTGAAAGTAAGAGGAATTGATGGAATGATATGAACGAACCGTTTTTACGGCATTCATAGATATATTGATGGCATATCATGAACGAACCATTTTTACGACATTCATAGATATATTGTTGGCATGTAATGAAAAAACCGTTTTGACGGCATTCCTACATGTATCGGCGTATGAGGTGAACGAACCGTTTCTACGGCATTCACATACGTAACGGCGTATGAGGTGAACGAACCGTTTCTACGGCATTCACATACGTCTTATGAGATTTTAGTTATTCCGGAATACTAGTCTTGAATTGATGAATTGACGGATTACATTTACTTTATTGTCGAGGAGTATTGTGTTTCATACTGTTATACTTGCACTAGCTATTCGACGGCTAACCCCTTTATGGGGGAAATACTTTTTATGTATTTTAGGTTCCAGGAGAGAGGACAGGCGGGTATCGGGTCGGCATGAAGATGATGGGCAAGTGTGATACTGTGTCTTGTCTCCGGTTATCTTTTTGGATTCCTCCATTCAGTGTTGTTGTACTGGAATGGAATTTAAATACTCGAGTATTGTATTTCAGTTTCCTTGATGTTCCGGCCTGTGTTGCCGAGGTATTGATTTGTGCAGTGATGTATATGGTTTCATTGGTTATGGTTTTGAACACCATTTGTATCGTCTTTCTTTCCATTGTATGTAGACCTTCTCGGTCAAGTTTTATAGTTCCGCGTATGTTTAGCCTTGTGTGTCCCACGGCGGGGCTCACGGCGCTGTAATATACCCTGAATAACTTGGGGGCGTTACACCATTAGTGATGATTGTTCGATCTAGAGGGTCAGTTTAGTACAAACATTCTTTGAGTTCTATAGAATTCAAACATTATACGTTATTCTCAAGAACTTACGTGTATTTCACCTCGACATTCCTCGAGGAGTTACGGTCGCTAGGAGTGTTGGACTTTTGAAGGTAAAACGTTTTCAAAATGTTTTGATAAAACTTTCCACGTGAGTGTTCATCTCCGATACTATTTTCTGTAACTCCCCCAAAATTAATCGGGACGCCAGAGTGCCGTGAATCCCGTGTGGGACCCACAAGGCAAGTTTTTAAAAGAGTTTTAAAAACAATTTATTTAACAAGTGATTTGCTGAAGTATTCTCATGATAGCATTCGTACGGATTGAAATAAAAAGAAAAATAATGTCCGTACATACGGTTAATACATAACGTGGAATGTTTCATAAATTCAATTTAAGAAAATAACAGGGCTTCTTCCCAACACTGCTCAAGCCTGGCCGAAACCTTCGGGAACGTCCTGCACATATTCAACAGATTTGCCTAACACGACGCATCGTGTCAGTCAACCTAGGTCAGAGAAAATGAACCAAATTCATTGATAGAATCAGATAAATCCGTAGAACAATGTTGTCACCGAATATTCAACGTTATCTCTTTTATCAGCACATGATTCCCCAAGGTCGCAACCAAGGGTCACAGAACCATCTACACAGGAATACTCCAGATGTGGGTACCATTCAGGTTTTATCCCGCAACACAGTTCCATAAGGTAGATCAACATATAAACTCCCAAGATCGCAACCAAGGGTCACGTAAGTATCTTCTCAGGAATACTCCGGACAAGATAAATAAAACGAGCACAGTTCCACAGATAGTGACACACATAAAATTCTGGAATTTTAATATAACATAGCCCGAGCAAGATTCACTTGCCTAAAGTCCGACGAGGTAACTCCCTTCAAGCAACGATAGGTCGGACGGCCACTATAGATCGAGAGCTCAACCTAATTACATTTTCGCGATTAATGCCTCATAAGACGACGAATAAAAATGTTTCCCCCTTCCTGATGGAGTTCTTATCCAACTACAACTCCCTAACATTTAGGACACGCTCCTACGATTAACGATAAGGTGAGCTACTCGAAATCCTCACTTTTTGAGATTATTATTTTATCACAACATTACAATCACAATACTACTTGCATTATTCATCCAAGGTGATTATAATACAACCAAAATCGTCCAATTACCAAATGCTAGTTTAGAATTCTCATTCAATTTCAGGGTGGAATAATCGAGCATAATTCTAGCACGATTGTCGTTTACGATTGTTTGTATGATATGGTAATTGATAACTAGTTCACTTTGGTAATTTCAATGAGTTTAAAAACGATAATCGGATCAATTCAGCATACTCAATTACATAACTAACACAATAAAATCGTCATCATAGATTCACTCCTAAGGCAACCATTCGACATACAATTTTCACAATGGTATGCATACAAATTGCTCGTACGAGATAGTCTTACGGTTAACGTTTATGATTAATGTTAGTTTTTAACGGTTTGATTATCATCAAGAGTTCTAGACTACCTAAACACTCGAAATCATAGCTATCAACACTGAAAAAGATTCAAAAGTTAGATAACTCACCATACTTTTCGAGGAACGAGGAAGAACATCGAATAACGACGAAGAACGAAAGGATAACACCATAAAAGCCTTCTCCGGAGCTTGATCAACCCACTCTACTAGAATAGCACTTGATTAGGGAGGCTAAAATCGGTTTAGGGGAGGTGGAGGACAGTATACGAGGGGAAAGGATGATTTTTGGGTCGGAAGAAATGAAAGGGAAGGTGTCCTTTTATAAAATCAGGATGGCTTTACTTACCTTGGGCATAGAGCTTTACATACGTAAGACCTATTACATACATTATGTAGAATGGTTAACGTATATAAAGAAAACCCAGATCTAATTGCCCGAAATATCACCTATCATTACGTATGTAACGATGGCTCAATTATCGTACGTAGCACCCGTTGACTTGTCTCTCGCTGTCGGGCCGAAAGTTGTCCTGGCCGCGCGGACCGTCGATGAAGATTCCCGTCCGAAGACCGAAGACTGTGTTACGTACGTAAGGCCTACCCCCTAGCGTACGTAATGTCACAACACTCGGCGTACGTAATACTTAGCGAATAACATACGTAAGGTTTAGTTGCTCACTAAGTTATTATCACATTAATTCCTTATAACGCGACTCCCTTTTAGACTCGTCGAGCAATTTCTCTGGGAACAAGACATTGGCTGCCATCATATTCGCACCGATAATTGCCCAACAACATCAAGGTATGTCACACACATATCATCAATCATCACACAATCACATCACAAAAATAATAGATGTGGTCAAGCTTTATTCGTGATAATACGGTCCAAACATAACATATAAGAATACATTTATCGCGATGGAGTACATTTATTCAATCATATAATAGAAAAAGAAATGAGGTACTCAACGTGAAACATCATGTAATACTGGTGGTATTACAGTAGCTGCTTCAGAAAACTCAGAAATTTGAGTGGAACGCAGATAGGCTGAATAGTTTCGATGAGTCGAAGAGGTGGTTGACTACCGCACCAGTTCTAGACTTGCCACAAGTAACCGATGATTTTGTGGTTTATAGTGATGCTTCACTAGGACTTGTTTGTGTATTGATGCAGATGGATAGTTTGATTGCTTGTGCGTCTCGGCAGTTGAAATTGTATGAAGCAAATTATCGTACTCATGATTTGAATTAGCAGTGGTCGTTTTCGCTTTAAAGATTTGGAGGTATTATCTTTACGAATCATCATGTAATATTTACACGAACCACAAAAGCCTGAAGTATATTTTCAGCCAGAAGGAATTGAACATGAGGCAACGAATGTGGTTAGAATTAATCAAGGATTATGATCTTGAGATTCTTTACCATCCGGTCAAGGCAAATGTAGTAGCGGATGCGTTGAGTCATAAGCCGATATCACTTCAAATGTTAGAGGTACTTACGCCTCAAGGCAAGATCCGACGAGACTTAATTGGTCAAAACATCGAGGTTTGGCTTCAGAAAATTCAGGGACAGTTATGTGCATTGGAAATCACTTCATCTTTGATTGATGACATCAAGGCGAGGCAGTATGATGACCGTTTTTTAGTTCAGTTGGTGGGGGATGTGAATGTTGGAATTCGGTGCCTAACACGAAGGCATAGTGGAATCAATATTCGAATCTAATTAGATCTGAATCCCTAAAGAGGATCGATCAAGCTATGTGTATACGAATATTAAAAACGAAACAAAGGAAGATTTGAAATCATACCCTCATAGTCCGTTGATTAAATGGTTTACTCCACGTAAGCGATTCCCCAAGCTTTAGGTGATCTTCCCCACGGATCCTATTCATCAAGCTTTTGGATGTTCCAACGCCGAAAACACCGTGTCTCTACTTGCCACGCACCGAAAAAACAATCAGAACGACTTCCACTTAGTTGTCCTCTAAGGACACGTCTAGAACAAAGTGATAGGAGCCTTCGAATATAATCTATGTCACTCCAAGTGTATAGATATATTCTCTCTCAATATTTCTCACAATTTTTCTCTAAGAAAAGTATGAAGAAGTATGAAGAAGACAATGAAAGAAATGGTTCTCTCACTTCCTTAGCAACTCACGGATGGGGCTCATAATCAAGAGGGGAGAAGTCTTATTTTATTGTCACCAAATCATCTCATGTCCCTCAAAAATATTTGATTCTTCATTATTAAAATGAAAGAAATATTATTTTGATTTTCTTTGGTCTTCCACCATATAAAAGGGTGGAATCAAAGACCACAAAATCAAATGGGGCGGCTATATAGAAGCAACAAACAAGTTCAGTTCGTTTCGGACTCTCACGAGTCCAATCAGATAAACTCAATTCCGTTCCGATGTATTTATATCAATCAATTAATCCAATAATTAATAATATCAAATACAAAATAATATAATTAATTTCTCCAAGAAATAATTATATTCATGAATTAAATTAGTCACCAAGTATTATATTTAATTCATTAGGCCGTAAATTAATTTATCCAATAAATTAATTTAGACATCCAATGTCCTAATATAATTAGACATCCAATGTCAGATAAATTAGATATTCAATATCTAATATTTATAAAGAGAGAATAAGCTCGATTCATTACGTCGTTAATCCTATTACGTGACTCGGTAGGTCCGTCTCAGTTAGCAGTGGGAGGAACCAAAGAGTAGTAGCCCCACCTAGCTTGCCTGGCGGCCTACACTGTACCCTAACTGAGAACGAATGATGGGGATCATTTCAAAACCTTTTTGTCGTGAATACCAGTATACGTATAAACCCTTCTTTCAAAATATCCTGATCAAGTTATAGAGTTAAGGTCAGTCAAACCCTAACTGTACTTGACATATGCACGAGTTAATGCAAACTGAGATCATCGAGCTCTCGTGTATATAATACAACTAGATTCAATGCTTTGGCCAAACACTTAAGATCTTATCTGCTAATAACCGCATATGACATATAACCCGTTCACTAACAGGAGAAAGAATTCTATCTTGGTATTTAGTAGAACCTGCTACTTGCTCGTCAAGACGCACGTCAAGGTTGACTCCCACCTTCTGGTTTTCTGGGTCGAACTACTCTAATGAAAATCTTAACGTCACAACACATCCCTACTAAATCCTCAAGTCGAAGGTTCACAATCCTATCACAACCTTACGATTCTGTCATTGACGGTCCCGGAGTGAATCCGTGTGACGAATCGAGGGTGAGTCGGTTCGAGTATACTACTCTCATTAGCATACCTATAATGTGTGCTCCCACTAACCATTAGTGTTCAATAGGCACTCTCCAAGTCAAAGAACACGTCATACAAGTCCTCACAAAAACTTAACGCCCGGTCAAGTTTCATCAACTTGCAAACGATTAAGTATTTGATCCATAAACCTTTACAGTGGCGATCCCCTTATCCAATAAGGAGTGAAATATTTTGCTCTCAAATACACGACTAGTTTCTATATATATATTTTCGAGTCAGGAATGCCAGTGACTACCAGTAAATAAAGAAACATACAATTGCCTTCTGATAATGTTATACATAATGACAAGTACAATGCCCCAACATCCCCTGAGTGGCATTCGAGGGCATACTACTAACAATCTCCCACTTGCACTCAATGCCACATACTATGGTATCTAATACCCATGTTCTCTAGATGACGCTCCAACATAATTTGAGAAGGTGTCTTGGTCAGTGGATCAGCGACGTTGTCGACTGAGTCTACTCTATGCAGCATAATGTATCCCTTGCGAACAAATTCTCTCACAAGATGATACTTCCTCTCAATGTGTTTGGTACTGTTGTGAAACCTCGGCTCCTTGGTCTGCGCTACAGCTCCGTCGTTATCGCAGAAAAGTAGAACAGGCATCTCAGCACATGGTATCACTTGAAGTTCTCTGACGTAGGGGCTGCTACTACATCAGGTATTGTTTATATTCGTATGCACCCAGTAGATGTATTATTTGATTATGGAGCTACTCATTCCTTTATATCATTATCTTGTGTGAATCGTTTGGGCCTTATTGGTCTCTCTACATGTGAACCTTTTTATTGTTGGACTGCCGAATGGGGAAAAGATAATTGGGGATCGAGAGATTGTCAATTGTCCTATAACCATCGGTGGTAAAGATTGGCCTTCTGACTTGATTGTGATAGATATGAAGGGAGAAGGTTTAATCTTGGGTGATAACTGGTTAGATCATCATGTGGCAGTAATGGATTATCGTCGAAAGATAATTTCGATCATTGATCAGGGTGGTACGGAATATGTTTTCGAAGGGCAGAAATCGGGTACTTCTAGGAAGATTATTCGAGCCATGAAGGCTATGAAATTGTTGAACTAAGGTTGTACCGGTTATTGGTGTTATGCAATGAAGACAGAAGATGGCAGAGTTCAGTTATCCTCTATTCCAGTCGTGAATGAATTTCCAGATGTCTTTCCTGATGATTTGCCGGGATTGCCGCCACAGCGTGAGATGGAGTTCATTATCGAACTAGAGCCTAATGCGTCGCCAATATCCAAGGCACCATACAGAATGGCCCCGTCGAAAATACAAGAGTTGAAGAAACAATTGGGTGAACTGTTGGACAAAGGTTATGTTCGGCCTAGTGCATCTCCATGGGGTGCACCAGCATTGTTTGTATGGAAGAAAGATGGATCTTTATGGTTATGCATCGACTATCGTGAGTTGAACAAACTCACTATCAAGAACAAGTACCCGATGCCAAGAATCGATGATCTATTTGATCAATTACAAGGGGCTATGATTTTCTCCAAGATTGATTTGAGATCGGTTGAAAGGAGAGCTCCTTTTAAATACCTTGGTGTCCTCTTAGCATCAAGAAAACTCTCTATACACCACTGCAAACCACTAGTTGATAGGATCATAGCAAGAGTGAAGCATTGGTCATCCAAACTGCTTAGGTATGCAGGAAGGGTGCAACTGATTCAAGGTGTCTTATTCTCTATAACCAATGACTAGATACATGTCTTCCCACTACCAAAGAAGGCCCTTAAATAGGTTGAGGCAATTTGCAGAAGTTATCTTTGGAGTGGAAAAGAAGAAGTAACTAAGAAGGCACCTGTATCATGGGATAAGATTTGCGATACTAAAGTTGAGGGTGGACTGAACATTACATCAATTGTGGAATGGAACCGCTCTACAATGACAAAATTGCTATAGGATCTCAACGATAAAGCTGATAAATTGTGGGTGAGATGGATACATGCGTACTACATCAATAATTCAACTGTGCAGAACTTCATTCCTAAGAGCAATGTATCCTGGATTTTAAGAGCTATATTAAAACAAAGAGAAGGGACAGGGCTGAGCATGGTATGGAATGAACTCTGCAGTGGGGATAAATTCCCCATAAGAAAGTTCTATCAAGAGTGCAGAGGTGAAAAACAAAAAGTGGAATGGAGAGTGATATTATATAACAATAAAGCAAGGCCTAGAGCTGTATTCATCATATGGCTCTGTTTGCAGGGAAGGCTAATGACCACAGACAGACTGCTGAAATATGGTATGAATGCTGACCCAAAATGTTGTTTCTGTGATGGAACTGAATTCAACACAACATCTGTTCTTCGAATGTAATCTGCCTAAGCAGATATGGAGTACAGTACTGCAGAGCTTTAAATGTGCCAGAAATCCTGAAGGCTGGGAGCTGGAAAGAAGATGGTTGTGTACTTCTACCAAGAGTAAAAATGGAAGAGCTCAGATACTTAAAATAGCAGCTGCGGAATCCATTTATGCTGTATGGGTCATGAGGAATGAAAAGATCTTCCAAGAAAGACAAGCATGAACTTATATAGTGAAAAATATTGTACAAAATATTATCTTAAGATGTATGATGTACAAGAAACTGATTAAACCTTGTCAAACATTGATGTTAGGGGATGAGTAGATGATTGTATAGGATGATGAGATGTGCCTCGACTCGTGTAGTCAGCTTGTACTGATTTGGATTTGGTAATAAAGAAGTGCTCTTGTTTCTAAAAAAAATTGTTCGTCGAAAATTTTTTTTTCATGTTTTATGTTTCTATATATATTTGGTTTTATTTATTAAAACTGATTTATATGGGTAATATTAAAATTATAAAAATATAATTTTTTGGAATCAGGACGAAAAACGGGTCGAAAAATCACCGGACCGACAGTCGGAGGGCTGCTGGGCAGCGCTCGGTAGAATGCTGCCTGCGCTGGGTAGGCAGCAGCCGAGAGGGCTGCTCCTCTCGGCCATGGCCCGGCAGTGGCTGCTGGGCCGCGGGACGGGCTCCGGGATTTTTGTTTCGACTCCGTTTTAATTTCATGTTTCGTTATAATAATTTTTAGCAATTTAAATTGGATTTAATTTGACTAAATAAAAATATTTGGTGTTTTTATTTTGAGGAAATCAATTATTGTGGAATATTTAAAATCGTGCGGATCATACGAATGAATTAAAATTACTATGCTCGTAGATTAATTGGATTAATTCTACTAAATGGTTAATTTAATATATTGGTTGGATCAATATATTGTACTACTTAAATCCGTTTATTTAGTATTTATTAGACGAATGCTTGTGAATGGTGATGTAGTTCATGGACCTAGTTTTGAATCATTCGGTTTTATTCGATTGGGTTGTAAAGACCATTTTGAGCCTATTTATTTTACTAGAAAATTTGTATATGATGCAATTTTTCAAATGTAAAATTTATATGTAATGACGAAGACTGGAGGAAGGTCCATTCGAGAAGACGAAGATTCGAGACCTAAGACTTGTAATTAGATTACGATGTTTTTGTTCGAGGAACGGTCCATGAACTACATGTTGGTAGAAACTAGGTAGTGAATATTTTATTCATATGGTATGAATGCTACAAACGTGCTTAAATGAATTGATGTGCAAAGTGTAACATTAATCGCGAAAATTTTCCCACAATAAATTATTAAATTTAAAAGGTTTCAAGGTTTTCTTTCCCTCCATCGAGCTTTCGGAAAATTGAAATCCAAACCGGATGTGCTATGCTTCTGAGTTATCAGGGTAGTCGTTCGGGGAGGATCGATAAATTACCGAGAGCGCATTGGATGCCTTCTGTTGGAGCAAATTTTATCCCTAGAACCTGTTCGGTTGCTGGATAAGATTCAATTGTGAAACTGATTTGCGTCGATAGTATAAACTTAACTTGTTCACGAACCATAGAAACCGTATAGGTTGAGGGGAATGAACAAGGGGAAAAATAAGATCGAATCATCCATTAGATGGGTTGGTGTTAGACGTCACTTTATGAAAATTAATAGTCTAGAAACCTGTTCGGTTGCCCTCTATTAAAATTTATAAAGAACTCGATCACCACTATGAAGTAATGCGAACAATACTTCCGGATTTCACATGGGAGTGTGTTATTCCGATAAAAATAGTGGGAGATGGGTTAAAAGAATAGAAAAGACCTTAATTCTATACTCAGATCATAATTGAACGAGTAATTAATAAATCTGTCGTACTTAATGCAGACAATCAAACATAAACTCTCAATATGACCATGAACCCACTCGTAATACTAGTCGAAAAGAACACCTTAATCGGCCCTAAATTTGTAGATCGTCTCCGCAATCTGATGATATTCCTCAGTATAGAGGCACTAGGATATGTCTTGGAGGCGGACATTCCGGCACCTCCGGTGCGTACTAGAGCTAATCAGTAAGAAATTAAAAACCACGAAAAGTGGGTTAAGGATTACATAAAAGTCCGTGCTTATATGATGGCTTCTATCTCTAATGAGCTTCAGATATCTCATGAGAAAATAATTTCTGCTAGGCAGATTTTATCTCACTTAATCGAGCTTTATGGTGAGCACAGTCGAACTGCTAGATATGAGATATCCAAGCAACTGTTCGGTGCTAGGATGAAGGAAGGTGAGAAATTTGGGGACCACATACTCAAAATGATCTCTATGATCGAGAGATTGGAGGCTCCTGATTTTAAGATCGATACTTCTCTTCAAACCGACCTTATCTTACAGTCTCTTTCTGATTCCTTCTCACAGTTTTTTATGAATTTCAACTGCAATGAGATTACTTGCAATTTAGCAGGGTTGATAAATATACTTGTAACCTCTTGATGAAGACTTCGCGGGTGAAGAATCTGCCCTTGTGACTTCTTCTGGACCTCGTAGGTCTAAGACTAAGAAGAAAAAGACCAACAAGCAGATATGCCCACAAAGCAAGGAACTTAATGTAATATCCGGATAAATTGTTGGGTATTTTCATCCGTATTTGAACCATGTATTACCTGAATTTGTGCTATCAATAATCGAAGTACAATCATTTCCGTATTCGTATCCTCATGCATGATAATATCAACTTTTAATCCTTCACATGCAACTACGTCGTAACGCACGCTAACAGGTACGCGTAGCGTACGTTACGAGCTAGAGATAGCGTACACTACGAGCTAGACGTAGCGTACGTAAGGAGGTCAATGATTGAACAGGCTGGCTAGCACATGGACGGCTAGTGGTGGGGATCGGAAAGATTCCCGCGGATGAACCTGGACAGTTTTGGGGTCAACGGGTGTTAACGTACGCTAAGGTTTGTAACTAGCGTACGCTAATGTGTGTAGCTTACGTACATAATGCATAGGGTGTAACGTACGTAAGCTAGTACAAAATGAGACAATAAACTATCAGTGAACGATAGCGTACGCTAAGATCGAATGGTAGCGTGCACTAAGTCGATTACATACGTAAATAGCTAAGGCTAATGTACGTAAAGCTCAAGATAATATATATATATATATATGGACAACACCCCATTTCATTTCACTTCGTCCCTTTCACTTGTACTTCGTTTTCCTTCATTTCTAGAGAGTCTCCAGCCCTCTAGAACACCTATAGATCACATAAACTCGATCATTTAAGTTACGAAACATCTTGGATTGACATTCAAGCAATCGGAGTTGGATGCTACCTCTTGTCTCTGCGTTTCTTTCATATTAAGGTATTTTAATGCTACCTCAATCTTGAATTCGTGTTCTTAGGGATGTTATGAACATACCACCGGGATTATTAAGCTCCATAGATGATTTTTATCCGAACACCATGTTTTTGGAAGTTAGAATGTTCATGCTTTAGTTACCCGAGTTAAGAACGTTATAGTCCGATTCTTGTTATGATGATCAAGTAAGGAAATTTTCTGAGATTAATAAACCGTATTGTATGGTGTTTCCATAATAATCATAGACTTAATGTTGATAACAACCTCAGATTTTCCGAACTACCTTTGAGGATCTATAATCGAGATTTGGAGTAAGTCTTATGATGGGAGGATTAACCTGGAATTTGTAGACATCAACACCATAGGATCATTTTGATTCACATGAGTATAATATGTGTGAATATAACATACGTTAAGCTTTATGTATTACGTACGTTATACCCTCAGGCAAGGCAGTCGTCTGAACTGAGAAGAACTGTCCAATGCATGCTTAGCGTGCATTAATCTTTGTAGCTTACATGTGCTAACATGCAGACGTAACGTACATTACGTAGGTGTGTAATGTACGTTACGAAGAGAACAGTTAGGGTTTGGCCATCTTTCTATGCTTTTCCTTGTGTGATTGATTGTTTATTTAATGATAGGATATTAAGGACGAATTCCCTACGATAATCCAGTGTTGAGCCTTTCCGATCGTCGTTTCCGTTGGAGTTCCGGATTGTTCCAATCAACTGTATTTCTGGAGTATTATCGAGAGATTACCAAGGCAAGTACCTTGATATACGAATTATAATTATGTAAAATCATTGTTGCTGAAGTGTATGAATTATGCTACAAATATCTGTATATTATATATATATATATATATATGGATATACATATAGATATATGGAGATAAATATTGGATGATTAATACCAATATTAGTCGACGTACTCAACTTAGATTAAAGTACGAATAATATTTATAGAGTTAATATGGTAATGTTTGTATATTCGGTTGAGTTACGATATAAGGATATATATGTAGTGTTAATTGGTAGTGTTGAAGGCTTAACATGTTAAGTCTTGATGAATAACGTGCGAGTTATTGTTTATTTTGCGTAGTTGCGTACTGGCGAATAAATTATGTGAATTGATGAACTGATTTGATAATTGTTGTAACGGTTGACTATGTGCTTGGTATTTGTCACAACGTGAATACTTGTTATGAGAGACGTCATATCCGGGTACCTCTGAGGGCGGGGCGTGCACTCCGGCCTGGTGTACGCTGCAATGAGCGGCTCCATATGATTGGTGAACACCGGTGTTACTTAATGCGCGAGCAAGGGGCGGCTCCTATGGGAGTGAACGCCGACGCGGTGACATGTGCAATGGCTTGCCAATATAGTGAAGTGAACGCCGGTACACAGGTGTGCAAGGGAGGCGCCTGGCAGGCTTATTGGTAACGGATATTTGAGTGATAGCTAGGACCCCGTTACCAAATGATTTTTCGAAATTTAAATCTTTGCAACTTGCTTTAAAATGTTAGTCTTGATGTAGACCGAGATTCGTGTTTCTGGAGTTCGTTCCAACTTGTTTTAAATGTTGGTATCAGGGTTAATTAACCAAGGATATTTGACGAGATCTCCGAGGGTTAATTAATCGGGGGTCTTGAGCAGGATTTGTCGAATGAGAGGCTGTGCCTTTGATTGTACTGTGTTGATTATTCTGTGTATTGGGTCTAGGACCCCGTGAGATGTTGAGATTTGATCTCGTGATGATATTATTTGGATTGGGCCGAGAACCCCGTGAGATGTTGTAATGATTCGCTTGTGATAGTGTTTTATCATTTGGGTCGAGGACCCCGAATAACGTTGTAATGGTTTTCTCGCAAATTATTTTCCACATGTTGGGTCAAGGACCCGAGAGCTTTTGAAATATTTTCTAAAGTATTTCCATTTGATTTTCAAAACCCTAGGATGGCACGAGTCAATATTAATGCTTTCGAACTTTCTTATCAGAATACTTTTCCTTCTATAAAAAGGGATTTTTCTGACTCCTTGGGCTCGTTTAAAGTTTCATTGGTGTTATGTTCTGTACAGAGAATATGACAATGTGATTATCTTTCACCTTGTGTATGTGATGCTATTCTGTGTTGACCATTTAAATGTGTGGTTTGTGTTAAGGTATCACGACTGTTGAGCTTTGTGTTGTTATTATTCGTATATCTTGTATATTATGTACTTGCACTAGCAAAATTCTAGTTTGCTAACCCCCGAGTTTTCGGGGGGTGGGTGCCTGTTATGCGCTCAGGTTTTGGCAGCTCGGGAGCAGTCACAGGATTGGCTGTGAAGGAGATGGAGGACAATGATACTAATCACACCAGAGTTAGAGTCTTTTCTTTTGTTTCATTTTGGTCGGTAATTCTCTGTCGTTCGAGTATTCACCCTTGCATGGGTGTAGTTTTCATTTATTAAATTGAGTTGTCATTCTTTTCTGTGTTCAAATTTATTTTTGTCATTGAGGTGTAAAGTTCATTTGTTTCTGGATTGTTTAATGACCTTGTCGGTCTGCGTTGTATTTAGATTGACCCCGGTCGGTCAATCATTTTGTAGTCTAGTAGAGTTTAGCCTTGTAGATCCTTGTGAGAAGGGCCTACGGCGTGTAACATCTCCAGATGTATTCTGGGGCTGTTACATTTATGGTATCGGAGCTTAGGTTTGCGAAAAACCTAGGCCATTGGGTCAAGTCCATGTCTTGTGTAAGTCGCGCGCGTCAGAGTTGTGATTAGTATCGTGGTTCCGACATCATCTTCAAGCAATCCGTGATGGTAAACCTCCCGAATCGTAAGTCCCCTTGTATACGTATTTGATTATATTGTGCTTAACGTGAACCAAGGGTTTGAACTTGTTAAAGATTATATTGTTTTATTATATCACCTGCGTATACGGTTCGAGTGAGAATGGTTATATATTATACTTCAGAAGTCGAACATATTTATCGGTTTCTGCATTTCAGTAGAATAAATCTTTGAGTGTTCATTTTACCCGCTGCGTGAGTATTTTGAAATGACTGGTATTTTGCAAACTGAATTGTTATCTCATAAGACCAATTCCCTAAACCGAGTTTTGGCATTTTAGTCTTGCACGTTTTAACGGTATTTTTATGACGGTAATTAATATTTTACAAATGATTTTGTGAGTTTTGGAAGATGCTACCGTCATCGCCTTTTTGGCGTATTCTGAAATGATTTTTAAATGGTTTTTAGCCTGGTAGGTTCCGGCGCAGAATCCCCGGCATGTAATATTTCCGGGCCGAATTACGAACGTTTTAAAGTAGTGTTTTGAAATTTTCCTAACATTGTAAACCTCATGATTTAATGTAGTCATGTCGAATGGTCACGTATTTTGGTGAAAAATTCTTTCGAATAAACATTTTGGTAGAAGAGGAAGGATTTTCAAAATTGTGGTATTTCGGACTCAATATTTTTGAAATATTTCAAATTAGTTACAATTTGATTTCCAATTTTCTTGTAGGCATTACTCGAAAATAAAATTTTAGAGTCATTGTATAAACTTCCTCTTCCAAAACAAAGGACAGTATTTACAAGTTTTGAGCACAACGTGACTCGGCTTTTGTTTCAAATTTTTTTTCATTAAAAGCATACGCATAATGATCGTCCTAGATGAAGGACTGGAAGTTGATTTCAGAAAATTTCGTGCTTTACGATATTACCATTATTCTAAGGATGCTAATTAAACCTTGTGTTGATAATTGTGGTACACCGTACCACCGACTATGTGATGACAATAAACGGTACTATCTGCATTAGCATGACGAGCCTTGGAGGACGTAGACATGATAATGGAAGCGGAAGCGGTGAGGTTGTTCGTACGACAACGATTTATGTTACGGTGAAGGAATATCAAGATCAGACGATAACCTATGAAACCTCCTCAGTGACCGAGCCAACGAGCGGAGAAAAGAGACCGAGGACATCTGGAAAATTTTTGGACGGTGAAGAGACTAAGGTTCTCAAACCCCCACGTCATTCGAATGCGTCGTCTTTGTGGTCGGGAATGAACATTGGGAATCCCAAGCTAGCATCGGTGACTCCCGGTAAGAAGAGAGTGTGCTTCAACTGCAACCGTACGGGACATATCCGTGTAAACTGTACCTCCCCACTCTTGACTTGTAATCAGTGCGGGTGTGAAGGCCATTGGGAGAAACATTGTGAGATAATTTCCGAATTGGAAAAGAATTTGGTGAGCAGAGCAAGTGGCCGGAGAATGTCCCGAAACCTTATGTCTTCTGCTGAAGAGCCTATCATAGGCGAATGAAGATTTTGTTATGTGTTCTAGTCATTGCTGTTTCCAACAAATCGTGACTTTGATCATTTTTCATTTTAATTGCTTTTCGTTTCCAACTCCTACTGTTTTAAGTTTCGAGGCTGAAATGTCTTCTTAGTATGGGGGAACGTAATACCCATACTCTTCTTAGTATTTTCAATGTTGGGAGACTTTCATTGTTGATGATTCATCTGTGATCCTCTTGACAATTTTAAACTACCATGTTCTACTGAACCTACCGTCATTCGAACAAATTTCAGAACCGATTTGTTAGACTCCTTGAATTATTGTGGTCTATTCACATCTGAACGTAATCTTTGCAAAATTTTGTTCGAAACTATTTGTTTCCACTCATGCGGTTAATATTTTCAATGTGTCATGAACTTGAATACGGTGGGTCGAGCTCGACACGCGATTTTAGTACGTCTAAGCCGCTGGTGAATTTCCTTAATTCTGTGAGATTTTACTTCTCCACTCTAACTTCTCATGTTCACGTGTAATTTATCGCCTCAATTGACATGCCAGATACTTCCTAGGTCCAATCATTGTATTTTTAGAACCTTGCATTCGCGCATCGCTCGTGATGTTTTGGGACTGAACAAGTAGTTATTTTTCCTTGGTTGTTCCACCACTCTACTTTAAGTTTCGGGACGAAACTTCTTGTAAGAGGGATAATATGTAATATCCGGATAAATTGTTGGGTATTTTCGTCTGTATTTGAACCCTGTATTACCTGAATTTGTGCTATCAATAATCAAAGTATGATCGTTTCCGTATTCGTATCCTCATGCATGATAATTTCAACTTTTAATCCTTCACATGCAACTACGTCGTAACGCACGCTAACAGGTACGCGTAGCGTACATTACGAGCTATAGATAGCGTACGCTACGAGCTAGACGTAGCGTACGTAAGGAGGTCAATGATTGAACAGGCTGGCTAGCACAGGGACGGCTGGTGGTGGGGCTCGGAAAGATTCCCGCGGATGAACCTGGACAGTTTTGGGGTCAACGGGTGTAAACGTACGCTAAGGTTTGTAACTAGCGTACGCTAATGTGTTTAGCTTACGTACGTAATGCATAGGGTGTAACATACGTAAGCTAGTACAGAATGAGACAGTAAGCTATCAGTGAACCTTAGCGTACGCTAAGATCGAATGATAGCGTGCGCTAAGTCGATTACGTACGTAAATGGCTAAGGCTAACGTACGTAAAGCTCAAGATATTATATATATGGACAACACCCCATTTCATTTCACTTCATACCTTTCACTTGCACTTCGTTTTCCTTCATTTCTAGAGAGTCTCCAGCCCTCGAAAACAGCTATAGATCACATAAACTTGATCATTTAAGTTACGAAACATCTTGGATTGACATTCAAGCAATCGGAGTTGGATGCTACCTCTTGTCTCTGCGTTTCTTTCATATTAAGGTATGTTAATGCTACCTCAATCTTGAATTCGTGTTCTTAAGGATGTTATGAACGGCTCCATATGATTGGTGAACTCCGGTGTTACTTAATGCGCGAGCAAGGGGCGGCTCCTATGGGAGTGAACGTCAGCGCGGTGACATGTGTAATGGGCGGCCAATATAGTGGAGTGAACGCCGGTACACAGGTGTGCAAGGGAGGCGCCTGGCAGGCTTATTGGTAATGGATATTTGAGTGATAGCTAAGACCCCATTACCAAATGATTATTCAAAATTTAAATCTTTGCAACTTGATTTAAAATGTTGGTCTTGATGTAGACCGCGATTCGTGTTTCTAGAGTTCATTCCAACTTGTTTTAAATGTTGGTATCAGGGTTAATTAACCAAGGATATTTGACGAGATCTCCGAGGGTTAATTAATCGGGGGTCTTGAGCAGGATTTGTCGAATGAGAGGTTGTGCCTTTGATTGTACTGTGTTGATTATTCTGTGTATTGGGTCGAGGACCCCGTGAGATGTTGAGATTTGATCTCGTGATGATATTATTTGGATTGGGCCGAGAACCCCGTGAGATGTTGTAATGATTCGCTTGTGATAGTGTTTTATCATTTGGGTCGAGGACCCCGAATAACGTTGTAATGGTTTTCTTGCAAATTGTTTTCCACATGTTGGGTCAAGGACCCGAGAGCTTTTGAAGTATTTTCTAAATTATTTCCATTTGATTTTCAAAACCCCAGGATGGCCCGAGTCAATATTAATGTTTTCGAACTTTCTTATCAAAATACTTTTCCTTTTATAAAAAGGGATTTTTCTGACTCCTTGGGCTCGAAGTTTCATTGGTGTTATGTTCTGTACCGAGAATATGACAATGTGATTATCTTTCACCTTGTGTATGTGATGATATTCTGTGTTGACCATTTAAATGTGTGGGTTTTTTAAGGTTTCACGACTGTTGAGCTTTGTGTTGTTATTATTCGTATATCTTGTATATTATATACTTGCACTAGCAAAATTCCAGTTTGCTAACCCCCGAGTTTTCGGGGGGTGGGTGCCTGTTATGCGCTCAGGTTTTGGCAGCTCGGGAGCAGTCACAGGATTGGCTGGGAAGGAGATGGAGAACAATGATACTAATCACACCAGAGTCAGAGTCTTTTCTTTTGTTTCATTTTGGTCGGTAATTCTCTGTCGTTCGAGTATTCACCCTTACATGGGTATAGTTTTCATTTATTAAATTGAGTTGTCATTCTTTTCTGTGTTCAAGTTTATTTTTGTCATTGAGATGTAATGTTCATTTGTTTCTGAATTGTTTAATGACCTTGTCGGTCTGCGTTGTATTTAGATTGACCCCGATCGGTCAATCATTTTGTAGTCTAGTAGAGTTTAGCCTTGTAGATCCTTGTGAGAAGGGCCTACGGCGTGTAACATTTCCAGATGTATTACGGAGGTGTTACACTTAAGGGTAAGGGCAAGGCCCCAATGGTAACCAAGAGCAAGAAGGACACATGTCTCAAATGCGTGAGCTGGGCCACTGGGCTAAAGACTGTCCGATTCTTCATGGCACTTCAGGTACATAACTTTTAGTTTTTGAAATAAATTGTTCTGCTACTGTATTTTCTACTTCTTGGATACTGGATTCAGGTGCTAGTTCTAACATTTATACCGTGAATCAGTATCTGGAACAAAGTATGAAGCGTGGAGCTGGGGAAGTGATGATTACTGTCGGAAGCGGGCATAGTCTCCAAGCAAATGACATAGGATTTTGACTGATGTACTTGTTTTGTCCAAGGGGATAAAAACATTATATCCATTCCGATGATGGATCGGAAAGGCTTTTTATTTTTCATTGGTGTGGTTCTTGCAAAATTTATTTTAGAAATAAACTAGTGGGCACTGCTACATTGTTGAATGGATTGTATCATCGAAGCCTAAGTAACAAAGTCATTATGAATACTATGACTAGGAAGCATGATAGGGATGAAACTAATCAAGTTTTAAAATGGCATCATAGACTTGGTCATGTTGGTCAGACTAAGGTTTATAAAATAGAAAAGGATGGACTTATGGGTCCATTGGGATCAGATCCCTTTCCTAATTGTGAATCTTGCCTTAAAGGCAAAATGACTAAGTTCCCCTTCACAGAGACTTTTGAAAGAGCCTCTGATAAACTTGGATTAGTCCATACAGACATGTGTGGTGCTTTGGAAGCAGCACATGATGGATATCGGTATTTCATTACGTTTACAGATGATCATACCAGGTATGGTTATGTATACTTAATGAAACATAAATCCGAGGCCTTTGAGAAATTCTAGGAATTTAAGGCCCTAGTCGAGAAACAAACTGGTAATCATATCAAAGCACTTCGGTCGGACCGAGGTGGCGAGTATATGAGTGTAGATTTTGATGAGTTCCTAAAGGAACATGGAATAGTATCACAACTAACACCTCCAGGAACTCCTCAGTTAAATGGTGTGTCAGAAAGAAGGAACCGAACCTTGTTGAACATGGTCCGTTCCATGCTTAGATTTACTGACTTACCAATTTACCTGTGGGGGTATGCACTCCTGACTACTGCTTATATCTTGAACAGATGTCCTTCCAAATCCATTCCTAAAACTCCACATGAGATGTGGGAGGGAAGGAAACCAAGTCTTAATGACATTAGGATTTGGGGATGTCCCGCCTATGTCAAGAAGACTAAGGTGGGGAAGCTGAAAGTTAGGTCCGTGAAGGGACATTTCATTGGATTCCCATCTGTGACAATGGGTTATCTATTCTACATGCCCGAAGACTGAAAGATCATTGTTGCTTTGCAAGCACACTTCCTGGAAGAGAGTTCATTCAGGAAGGCGGAACAGGTAGAAGTATTTCTTTGGAAGAATACAATGGAACTCCTCAAGAGACACCTGTACAAGAAATTGGAACCGAAAACTCTGAAACACAAGTACAACCACCTTGTAGGTCTAGTAGGGTATCTCATTTACCTGTGAGGTATGGCCTTGTGCACTTGGAGGAGCTGGGTCTCCATGAGGTTCCAGGTGATAGCCAAGAGACTAACCCGACGACCTATGACCAAGCGATGGTGGATGTAGACCCCGCGAAATGGTGTGAAGCTATGGAAGTTGAGATAGACTCGATGCATGTCAATCAGGTCTGGACTCTAGTAGACCGCCCCAGGGGCATAGTGCCTATTGGGAATAATTGGATCTAGAAGAGAAAGACTGATGGAGATGGAAAGGTTGACACCGATAAGGTCAGGCTTGTGGCAAAGGGTTATACCCAGAAAGAAGGGATCGATTACCACGATACCTTCTCGCCTATATCTATGATCAAGTCTATTCGCATGATGCTTGCTATAGCTGCCTACCACGATTATGAGATATGGCAGATAGACGTGGAGATGACTTTCCTTAATGGATTTCTCGAGGAGGAGATCTATATAGAGAAGTCTAAAGGCTTTGTGTCTGAGTTCGATATTCAGAACGTGTGCAAGCTTCAGTGTTCTATTTATGCAATGAAGCAAGCTTCGCGTAGTTGGAACCTTCATTTTACGAGGCAGACAAAGTGTTTGACTTCGTGCAAAATGAAGAGGAACCTTGTGTATACAAGAGGGTTACTGGGAGCAAGATCGCATTCTTAATACTATATGTAAATGCCATTCTACTAATAGGAAATGATGTGGGAATGCTCACTTCTGTGAAAGCATGGCTTTCGAGTAAGTTCTCAATGAAAGACTTGAGAGAAGCTACCTATATTCTTGGTATTCGACTCTACCAGGATAGAGAGAGGAGAATGATAGGTCTTTCCCAATCCCTCTATATAGATAAAATCTTAAAGCGATTTAAGATGGATGATTCTAAAAGAGGGTTCCTAACGATGCGACATGGAATAAAACTCTCCTCGAAGATGTGTCCTCAAAGTGAGGAACAACGAAAGGAAATGAGTAATATACCATATCCTTCGGTCGTGGGTAGCCTTATGTATGCAATATTGTGTACGAGACCTGACATTATACACGCTGTAGGCGTGGTAAGTAGGTTTCAGGCAAACCCAGGTAGGGAACATTGGACTGCTATAAAGAACATTTTCAAGTACTTAAGAAGGACTAGAGATTTGGTTCTTATGTATGGCGGTGGAGAACTGAATATGATGGTCTTTACTGATTCAGACTTCCAATGACAGAAAGACGATTCGATGTCTACTTCCAGATACATATTTACTGTTAATGGAGGAGCACTATCTTGGCATAGCGCCAAGCAAAGAGCGACTGCTGATTCCACCCCTCAGACTCAGTATCAAGCAGCCTCGGAGGCTTCTAAGGAAGGGTTCTGGATTAAGAAGTTTCTGTGAGAACTTCAAGTGATACCATGTGCTAAGCTGCCTGTTCCGCTTTTATGCGACAATGACGAAGCTATAGCACAGGCCAAGGAGCCGAGCTTTCACAAAAGTACCAAACACATTGAGACGAAGTATCATCTCCTGAATTTGTTCACAAGGGATACATTGTGCTACATAGAGTAGACTCATCCGACAACGTCGCTGATCCATTGACCAAGCCACTTTCTCAAATTAGCTTGGAGCATCATCTGGAGAACATGGGTATTATATACCATAGTGTGTGGCATTAAGTGTAAGTGGAAGATTGTTAGGAGTATGCCCTTGAATGCCACTCAGGGGATGTTAGAGTGAGGGCATTGTACTTGTTATTATGTAATTCATTACAGAAGGCAATTGTTTGTTTCTTTATTTACTGGTAGTCACTGGTATTCCTGACTCGTAAATATATATATATATATATATATATATATATATATGAAAACTAGTCCGTGTATTTGAGAGCAAAACATTCCACTCCTTATTGGATAAGGGGATCGTCACTGGAAAGGTTTATGGCTCAAATACTTAATCGTTCGCAAGTCGATGAAACTTGATTGGGCGTTAAGTTTATGTGAAGACTTATATGACGCGTTCTTTGACTTGAAAAGTGTCTGTCGAACACTAATGGTTAGTAGGAGCACATGTTATAGGTATGATAATGAGATTAGTATACTCGAACCGACTCACTCTCAATTTGTCACATGGATTTCACTATGGGATAGTCAATGACGGAATCGAAAGGTTGTGATAGATATTCGTGAACCTTCGACTTGAGTATTTAGTAGGGATGTGCTTGTGACGTTAAGATTTTCATTAGAGTAGTTCGACCTAGAAAGCCGGAAGGTGGGGGTCAACCTCAACGTGCATCTTGACGGGCAAGGAGAAGGCTCTACTGAATACCAAGATAGAATTCTTTCTCATTTTACTGAATGGGTATATGTCTTATGCGGTTATTGGCAAATGAGATCATAAGTCTTTGGCCAAAGCATTGGATCTAGTTGTATTGGATACACGAGAGCTCAATGATCTCGATTTGCATTAACTCATGCATAGCGTCAAGTACTGATAGGGTTTGACTGACCGTGACCCTATAACTTGATCGGGACATTTGAAAGAAGGGTTTATACGTATACTGGTATTCACAACAGAAAGGTTTTTGAATGATCCCAATCATTCGTTCTCAGTTGGGGTACAGTGTAGGCCGCCAAGCTGGCTAGGTGGTGCTACTACTCTTTGGTTCCTCCCATTGCTGACTGAGATGTACCTACCTAGTCGCGCAATAGGACTGACGGCGGAATGAATCAAGCTTTATCTCTCTTTATTAATACTAGATATTGGATATCTAATTTATTTGACATTGGATGTCTAATTAATTTTAGAACATTGAATGTCTAAATTAATTTATTGGATAAATTAATTTACGGCCTAATGAATTAAATATAATACTGGGTGATTAATTTAATTCATGATTATAATTATTTCTTGGAGAAATTAATTATATTATTTTGTATTTGATATGTTTAATTAATTGTATTAATTAATTGATATAAATACATTGTAACGGAATGGATTTTTATCTGTTTAGATTCACGAAAGTCCGAAATGAACCAAACTCATCCTGGTTTTTCTAGAAGCCGCCCCCCACCCTTTTTCTTGGTCTTGCTTGGTATTAGCTTCCACCTTAATTGGTGGAAGACCAAATAATAACAACAAGACTTAAAATACATAATTATTCTTTTGAAGAATAATTTGAGATCAAGACTTTGAATAGTCTTGATATAGTTGAAGAATAAAAGGAGACAATACATCTCTCTCTTGCAAGAGCATGCTGGAGCCGTGAGGTTTTGGAGTAAAAAGACAGAAATTTTCTTTTCTTATTTTCTTCATTATTTTCTTAGAGAAATATTGAGAGTAATTATTTGATAAATATACTTGGAGTGTATTAATCAAATTAAATAGCTTCATTGTAACACCCCCAAGATATTCAGAGCATGTCACAGCACCATGAATCCCATATAGAACTCACAAGGCTAATTTTGTACTTCATCCATAACAGAACACATCAAAACCAACCATCATTTATCGGATTAACCACTGAAATTCTCACAGCAATATTAAACCACCAAAAAGAAAGAAAAACGACAATTTAATGAAACCGACGATAGAGAAACATCTCTCCTATAGTACTCGAGTACCATCTAACAATTTGTGGCAATTTGAAAATGGAATCCCAATAATCTGTAATATCCGTAACTTTCCATTTTTAGCAGTTTCCATTTTTGGTGTATGTCAATTTTTATCGACCTGCTTGTAACCGTTTCGACATTTTGAATCTACTTTATTCTTGGAGTTTTTCCATTTGGACGAGTTTTGGTGATGTTTTCACGTAATTTCATTTTATGACATGTTTTGCCGTATGAACGTTCGATTCTCGTAAAACTCTTTCGTTTTCGCTGTTTCTTGGTTTGTGCAAGTTCGTATGATTGAGTTGATCATGTTGAGACTTTTGGTTTGTAAATCCGATGTCGTTTTGTGATTTTCGGACACTTGGGCCATTTTCGTAATTTCCTAATAGTTTAGGGAATCTCATTTTCGTTGTCGCATTACGGACCCTCCGGTGGTCGGAATTGTGTTTTCTTTCAGCGCTTAACTCCGTCGTATTGTATATTTCGTGTTCGTGTTTCTGGATTCTGGCCTTGTCGTGCGTTTTGAGTTTCGTACCTTCGACAGCAGCATTCTGGGCTGGGCAGTGCTGAACTGCTGTATTGATAGCGCACACTACTCTTTCTCCCTTGCGTGCGCTAACAATGTGCGGTTAGCGTACGCTAACACGTTACTGTTAGCGTGCGCTAACGAATGTTATTTAGCTACTGGGTTGTTTTAAGTCCCGTTAGCGTGCGCTACTTGTGTCAGTTAGCGTGCGCTAACTATGCAATTTATATAAGTCAGCGGGCAGTCCAGAAACAGCAGTTTTATTCTTTTCTCTTCGTTTTCTTCAACGTGCGACTTCAGAGGCGATTTCCACCGGTACTGGTCGGAGTTCTCATCAAATTCCATCACCGTTGAGTCGTGTTAGCATACTATCATCAGCATAAGCATCCTCCATCGTCCGAATTCAAGGTATTTTCATCTAGAACCCTAACTTGTCAATTTTGGGGGTTTTTTGGGATTCTAGGGATTAGTTCCGAATTGTTCAATTATGTTACAAAATTTCTTACCAGTTGTTGTTATTGAGTGATTCTAAATCCGTTTTCCTCGAAATAATCCGTGAATTGTTGATACGGGGAGATTTTTCGTAAACCCTCGCCCGTATCGATTGAACGTTTTTGTCATGAATTGTAATCGGGGATTATGGGTGTATTCCGATCGGTTATTGTTGTCCGTTGGGACTGAACTATGTTGATCCTTCGTTTAGGAACCGTCGTTTTCCACCCGGACTGTTTGTAGTCGTGTTTCACTTCCGTTTCTTCAAGAATGTCTCAAAGGCAAGTACTTTACATTTGTTTACATGTTATAGTATTTGAATTATGGCTGTATCGTGGTTGTCGTGGATGGATATGTGTATGTTCACCTAGGGACGGTCCGACGGGACCTCTAGGGATACGTAGTGCCATGAGTGTGCGTATCGCGAACTGTGGTTAGCCACCCAGGGATGTCCGACGGGGCTCTGCGGGGTACGGTGGCCGTGAGTCTCGTACCGACGATTAACTTTGAATTGTGATTTGTTGGAGATAATGTGTTTTGTGATTGTACATTGTAAATATTCCGGAATATAAAATGTTTTCTAAAATGACTTTTGGCGCATATATTCATCTGATTAGAATGTAGTTCAAATGGATTGTACTTGCACTAGCAGTTGTCGCTAACCCCTTAAATGGGGGAAATACTTTTTGTATTTCAGGTATCGATCGTGGGGACAAACGAGCACTTGAGCCGTATGAGGATGATGGGCAAGCATGATACTGTTCAGTAGTCAATTGTTGGTGTTCAGTTCTGTCGATTACTTTTTGATGTCTTGTTTTGGGGTTTCTGTATTATAAAACTGGTTTAAGTACTCGAGTACTTCCTTTTCAAAATTGTTAATGTTGTGTTCCCGTTTTGGGAAATGGATTGATGTTGGATTCTATTTGTCAGGTTGTAGTCTTTTATTTGAATTGTCATTTTATTGATAATTGTTTGTCGTTGGAGAATGTCTTGTTGGTATGTTAGCCTGGTGGATTCCACAGTGTGGGGTCCACGGCGCTGTAATATGCCCTGAATGTCTTGGGGGTGTTACAGAATATGGTATCGGAGCTTAGGTTTATGGATACCTAGGTTGTCGGTTATTTGGGTCTAGTCGAGTGTTGTTTTTGAACAGTATCACTGTCATGCCATCATCTCAGTACGCTGGTGCTCGTAAGTTTTTCCTAACTTGACTCGTTTCACTGTTCTGTTCCATTCCTGTCTTAGTATCTTGTTACATTTTGCGTTTGAGTTGTACTTACCCGTTACTTCTTCAGAATTCCTGCTGGTAGAGGACGCGGATGCGGTCGCGGACGCGGTAGGGGACGTGGCGCAGCCGGTGGGGCAGCCATGTCCGATCACTCGGGAACTGATTCGGCGATGCCTTCTTTGTCGAACAGTGTTCCCCTTAGTTCCGGAGGTCAGCAGGACCAGTTTGCTAGCTCCGGTAATGCACACGAGAATGTTGGAGTGGCCAACATTTTGCAACAAGTAGCGAACCAGATGACGCTACTGACTGAGGCCGTTCTAGTCGGCAAAGCTAATGCCAACCCGGTTCCGCCTTCTGGATCCGGCAATGATAAGTTACTTCAGGACGTGATTCGTATGCGTCCTCCGCAGTTTGATGGTGCTTCCGACCCCGCTGGTTGGGAGAATTGGCTATTCGAGATGGAGAAAGTATTTGAGGCTGCTAATTGTTCTGAAGAGAGGAAAGTACCCATTGCTCAGTACTTCCTCGCCAAGTAGGCAGCACCGTGGTGGCAAGCGATGAGACTGCGCGACCGGGCAGCTACGTGGGCTGAGTTTCCGGATCTGATGGAAGATGAATTCTGTCCATGGCCAGTAAAAGAGGGGAGGATCCGAGCCTTCTTTGAGGCAAAGCCCCAAGATGTTCCTATTTCTCAAGCTATCAAAGACTACAATCAACAGCTGCATTATGTGAGAAACCAAGTCCGAGATGAGCTTGATAAGATCCGCCACTTTGATATGCGGATGAAACTGAGGGTGCGCCACTACATGGCTGGTCTGGGGTGCACGACTTTAAAAGAGTACCAGAATAAAGCGATGGCTTACGAGATGTCGTTTCATGGCGAGAGACGGCAATCAAGGAAAGAAGCGTAAGACCTCTCGGCCGGGCCGGGAGGCAAGTCAGGTATCCAAGGCTCACAGTTCACGAGTCTTCGGGTGTCAGTCGCCATCAGTTGGGCGAGGAAACGGTTCTAGGTTTGCTCCTACTGGTTCCGTTCGTGGTCCTACGTGCTTCAATTGTAGTCGCCCGGGCCACATGATGAGTGAGTGTGATAGGCCTCCGATTCAGTGTCTTGCTTGTGTTCGGATGGGTCATCGTGCTAAGTTTTGTACGGATGCAGCTCGGGCTCCAGTTACTCAGATATCAACCCTAGCTGCGGGAGAGCCGAGTGTGAATCAGGCACCGACAGTTCCTCAGCCGCAACAGAGTTTTGGTAGAGGTCGAGGACGTGGGCAGCCTTCTAGAGGGGGAGCTTCTAGTACGGGGTCTGTTCCGCCCCGAGTGTACGAGATGAGACGAGCAGGAGATCCTGACGCGACTGTGGCTTCAGGTACCGTCCACATCCTTGATCATCCTGTTTCCGTATTGTTCGATTCTGATGCTACGCATTCTTTTATATCTATGGATTGTGTGCTTCGTCTGCATGTTGATTGCCTAGTTGCTTGTGATCCTTTTATTGTTAAACTTCCTAGTGGGGATGGCATCGTGGGCGATCGTGAGGTTAGAGATTTTCCAGTGAGTATCGCGGGGAGGGTTTGGCCTTCTAATCTGATCGCAGTAGATATTATAGATGAGGATTTGATTCTTGGTGAGGATTGGCTGGACCGTCATGGGGCAATCATGAATTATAGAACGAGGACTGTTTCGATGTTAGCCTCTGACGGTACTGAGCATTCCTTCGTGGGGCGTAAGCGGAGTAGCCAAAGACTCTTGATCAGCGCCTTGAGGGCGGTGAGGCTTCTTCGGGGAGGTTGCACGGGTTATTGGTGTTACGCTTTGAGATCGGAAGAAGGGGGAGTCGAGCTCTCGTCTATTCCGGTAGTGCGTGAGTATCCTGATGTCTTTCCAGACGAGTTTCCGGATTTGCCGCCGGACCGAGAAGTTGAGCTTACCGTCGATTTAGAGCCGGGTGCAGCACCGATCTCTAAGACGCCATACCATATGGCGCCCGCCGAGATGCTTGAGCTGAAGAAACAGTTGGGAGAGTTGCTAGACATGGGATATATTCGACCGAGCGCTTCGCCTTGGGGCGCACCGGTCCTATTTGTAAAGAAGAAGGATGGGTCACTTCGTTTGTGTATCGACTACCGAGAGTTGAACAAAGTGACCATCAAAAACAAGTATCTGCTCCCGAGGATTGATAACTTGTTTGATCAGTTGCAAGGGGCAAATGTGTTTTCGAAGATTGATTTGAGATCGGGGTATTATCAGCTCCGAGTGAAAGATACCGATATTCCAAAGACGGACTTTCGGACGAGATACGGTCACTACGAGTTTGTGGTTAGGCCTTTTGGGCTAACCAATGCCCCAGCCGTGTTCATGCAGCTTATGAACAAAGTCTTTATCGAATATCTCGATAAGTACGTAGTCGTTTTTATCGACGACATCCTGATTTACTCGAGGAGAGAGGAGGAGCACGTCCGTCATTTGCATATCGTGTTAGATATTTTGAGAACTCAGCATCTTTTTGCGAAGTTCTCAAAGTGTGAGTTTTGGTTACGGGAGGTTATGTTTCTCAGTCATGTGATCTCGGCCGAGGGTGTTCGTGTGGACCCACATAAGGTAGAGGCAGTGTTGGATTGGGCGCCGCCCAAGAACGTGAAGGAGGTCCGTAGTTTTCTGGGATTAGCCGGGTATTACCGTTGATTCGTCGAGGGGTTCTCTAAGCTCGATCGACTGCTGACTCAGTTGTTACAGAAGTCAGAGAAGTTTGTGTGGACCGATGAGAGGCAGAATAGTTTCGAGGAGTTGAAGAAGCGGTTGACGACCGCTCCTGTTTTGGCCTTACTGAGTGGTAATGAGGGTTTCTCAGTTTTTAGTGATGCTTCGGGCCAAGGGCTCGGATGTGTACTTATGCAGCACGGGAGGACGATTGGCTATGCTTCCCGTCAGTTGAAACTGTATGAATTGAATTACCCTACGCACGATCTTGAGTCGGCCGTAGTCGTATTTGCGTTGAAGATCTGGCGTCATTACTTGTATGGCTCGTCGTGTCATATTTTCACCGATCACAAGAGCCTAAAGTACATTTTCACCCAGAAAGAGCTTAATATGAGACAGAGGAGATGGTTGGAGTTGATTAAGGATTACGATCTCGAGATCCTTTATCATCCGGGCAAGGCTAATGTGGTAGCAGATGCCTTGAGCTGGAAATCGGTATCGCTTCGGGCGCTTGAGCTACTCACAGCCCAGTCGGGACTTCAGCGAGAGTTTATGAAGTTGAGCATTGAGGTTGTGCTGCCAGAGAGTTCCGGGCAGTTGCGTACTCTTGAGATTTCTTGATCTCTGGTCGATGACATTAAATCGGGACAGTTGGAGGACTCGATGTTTATTCAGCTTCGAGAGAGTGTAGGGAAGGGGAAAGCCCCGGGATTCGTTATTCAGGAGGATGGTGTGTTGAGATTCCGAGGTCGGTTGTGTGTTCCGAACGACTCGAAATTGAGACAGAGTATTATGCGAGAGGCTCATGCGTCACCTTACTCAGTCCATCCGGGCTCGAGTAAAATGTATAAAGATCTGAGGAAAAATTTCTGGTGGAACGACATGAAGAAGGAGGTAGTTCAGTTTGTGGCTAAGTGTTTGACTTGTCAACAAGTCAAGATTGAGCATCAACGGCCAGCCGGGTTGTTGAAACCACTTCCCATCCCGGAGTGGAAGTGGGAGGATATCTCTATGGATTTTGTCACGGGTTTACCGAGGACGAAGACTGGTATGAATATGGTGTGGGTGATTGTAGACTGACTGACTAAGTCGGCACATTTTCTGGGCATCAAGGATACTTGGGGCCCAGAAAAGTTGGCTCGTGTCTTTATCGCACAGATAGTGAGAATTCATGGTACGCCGGAGACCATTATTTCGGATAAAGATGGCCGATTTGTATCGCATTTTTGGCAGGCGGTACATAAGGCATTGGGGACACGATTACGTTTGAGCACTTCTTTCCATCCCCAGACCGATGGGCAGTCCGAACGTACCATTCAGACGTTCGAGGATTTGTTGCGCGCATGTGCGTTAGACTGGAGTAGTGACTGGGAGGAACATCTGGCCTTGATTGAGTTTACTTATAATAATAGCTGGCACGCGTCGATTAAGATGGCACCATATGAGGCACTTTATGGCCGACGTTGTCGATCACCAATATGTTGGGATGAGCCATCCGATTTGGTTGGCACCGAGCCAGACCTTGTGTTAGAGATGAGGGAGAAAGTTGAATTGATTAGAAAGAGAATGTTGGCTGCTCAGAGTCGACAAAAGTCTTATGCGGATGTTAGGCATCGACCCTTGGAGTTTGAGGTGGGAGATCATATTCTGTTGAGAGTGTCTCCGACGAAAGGAGTTTTCCGTTTTGGGAAGAAGGAGAAACTCAGCCCGAGATATATTGGACCTTTCGAGATATTGGAGAGAGTGGGCGAGTTAGTGTACCGTTTGGCTTTGCCTCCGTCGTTGATTCATGTGCATAGCGTATTTCACATTTCCCAGTTGAGGAAGTACGTTCCGGACCCGTCCCACATTATTGATTTTGGAGACGTGGAGATCGAGAAAGATGTTACGTTTGAGGAGAGGCCCGTCAGAATTTTGGAGAGTCGAGACAAGCAGTTAAGGCACAAAACCATTCCTTTGGTTAAGGTGCAATGGTCGAGGCATAGAGTAGAAGAGGCGACGTGGGAGTTAGAGGAGGATATGCGTTCGAGGCATCCCGAACTTTTTGATTCTTAAGTTTCGGGACGAAACTTTATTTTAGAGGGGGAGAATGTAATATCCGTAACTTTCCATTTTTAGCAGTTTCCATTTTTGGTGTATGTCAATTTTCATCGACTCGCTTGTAATCGTTTCGACATTTTGAATCTACTTTATTCTTGGAGTTTTTCCATTTGGACGAGTTTTGGTGATGTTTTCACGTAATTTCATTTTATGACATGTTTTGTCGTATGAACGTTCGATTCTCGTAAAACTCGTTCGTTTTCGCTGTTTCTTGGTTTGTGCAAGTTCGTATGATTGAGTTGGTCGTGTTGAGACTTTCGGTTTGTAAATCGGACGTCGTTTCGTGATTTTCGGACACTTGGGCCATTTTTTGTAATTTCCTAATAGTTTAGGGAATCTCATTTTCGTTGTCGCATTACGGACCCTCCGGTGGTCGGAATTGTGTTTTGTTTCAGCAATTAACTCCGTCGTATTGTATATTTCGTGTTCATGTTTCTGGATTCTGGCCTTGTCGTGCGTTTTGACTTTCGTACCTTCGACGGCAGCATTCTGGGCTGGGTAGTGCTGAACTGCTGTATTGATAGCGCACGCTACTCTTTCTCCCTTGCGTGCGCTAACGATGTGCGGTTAGCGTACGCTAACACGTTACTGTTAGCGTGCACTAACGATTGTTATTTAGCTACTGGGTTGTTTTAAGTCCCGTTAGCGTGCGCTACTTGTGTCAGTTAGCGTGCGCTAACTATGCAATTTATATAAGTCAGCGGGCAGTCCAGAAACAGCAGTTTTATTCTTTTCTCTTCGTTTTCTTCAACGTCCGACTTCAGAGGCGATTTCCACCGGTACTGGTCGGAGTTTTCTTAAAATTCCATCACCGTAGAGTCGTGTTAGCATATTATCATCAGCATAAGCATTCTCCATCGTCCGAATTCAAGGTATTTTCATCTAGAACCCTAACTTGTCAATTTTGGGGGTTTTTCGGGATTCTAGGGATTAGTTCCGAATTGTTCAATTATGTTACGGAATTTCTTACCGGTTGTTGTTATTGAGTGATTCTCAATCCATTTTCCTCGAATTAATCCGTGAATTGTTGATACGGGGAGATTTTTCGTAAACCCTCGCCCGTATCGATTGAATGTTTTTGTCATGAATTGTAATCGGGGATTGTGGGTGTATTCCGATCGGTTATTGTTGTCCGTTGGGACTGAACTATGTTGATCCTTCGTTTAGGAACCATCTTTTTCCACCCAGACCATTCGTAGTCGTGTTTCACTTCCGTTTCTTCAAGAATGTCTCAAAGGCAAGTACTTTACATTTGTTTACATGTTCTAGTATTTGAATTATGGCTGTATCGTGGTTGTCGTGGATGGATATGTGTATGTTCACCTCGGGACGGTCCGAAGGGACCTCTAGGGATACGTAGTGCCGTAAGTGTGCGCATCGCGAACTATAGTTAGCCACCCAGGGATGTCCGACGGGGCTCTGCGTAGCCGTGAGTCTCGTACCGACGGTTAACTTTGAATTGTGATTTGTTGGAGATAATGTGTTTTGTGATTGTACATTGTAAATATTCCGGAATATAAAATGTTTTCTAAAATCATTTTTGGCGCATATATTCATCTGATTAGAATGTAGTTCAAATGGATTGTACTTGCACTAGCAGTTGTCGCTAACCCCTTAAATGGGGGAAATACTTTTTGTATTTCAGGTATCGATCGTGGGGACAAACAAGCACTTGAGCCGTATGAGGATGATGGGCAAGCATGATACTGTTCAGTAGTCAATTGTTGGTGTTCAGTTCTGTCGATTACTTTTGATGTCTTGTTTTGGGGTTTCTATATTATAAAACTGGTTTAAGTACTCGAGTACTTCCTTTTCAAAATTGTTAATGTTGTGTTCCCGTTTTGGGAAATGGATTGATGTTGGATTCTATTTGTCGGGTTGTAGTCTTTTATTTGAATTGTCATTTTATTGATGATTGTTTGTCGTTGGAGAATGTCTTGTTGGTACGTTAGCCTGGTGGATTCCACAGTGTGGGGTCCACGGCGCTGTAATATGCCCTGAATGTCTTGGGGGTGTTACATAATCAAACTCAAAACAAATAAACACGACGACCATTTCACAGTATCACGTCTGGCCTTCATCCTCGTACTGCCCCGGCACTCTTCTGATCGCACTCTTGGCACCTGAAATACATGAAAAGTATTTCCCCCAAATGGAGTTAGCTGTAGAATACTTAGTACAAGTAACGCAAACGTATTCTTACATCTTATAATATCAAAGAACATGCATTAATGATTTTTGAAAATAAGCCAGATAATGATTTCCGGAAATGCAAAATCCCCAATGTATCACAAAGCACAGTCCTCCCGATTAACCATGGACCCGACCATGCGTGAATCCCTCCGAGGCCTTGATAGACCCTCCCGAAGTGGTTAACCCAAAAGTTCGTGAACCCAACCATGCATGGATTCCTCCGAGGCCCCATCGGACCCTCCCGGAGTGAACATAAACACTCTATCACTCAAACATATTACTTTTCACATTTAAGATAGTAAGTTCGTAAGAGTTACTTGCCTTTGAGACATCTTCGACGTAATGGAAAATAAACGACGACTAGGAATGACTCAGAGTGACCACGTCTGCTCCTATACGAGAGATTAACATAATTCTGTCCTAAACGACGACAATAACCGAACAGAATACGCCCACAACCCCAATTACAATCTATATCAATATTCATACGATCGATACGGGCGAGGGTTTTCACAAACCTCCCCGAATCAACAATCTACGAATCAAACACGACGGAATCGGATTAGGAATCGCCCAATAACAATAATAGATAAGAAATATTATAACATAAACGAACAATTCGAATTTAACATGACAAATCCCTAAAACCTCCCAAAATTGACAAAGTTAGGGTTCTAAGCCGATTATCTTAAATTTGGATGGAGGAAGATGATTACATTGATGATAATATGCTCCTACGATCTCATGGTGATGAAGGATGATGAATATACGAGTTGAAATAGGTTGAAATCGCCTCTGGAAGGAACCCTCGCGTCGCTCGTCGAAAATAGAGAGAAGGTGAAATAAGGTGTTTAGACCTCTACCCGTTGTTTTAAAATAGAGGGCTATTACGACCGTAACATGGGTTATTTACGGCCGTAACATGGCCAACTTACGGCCGTAACTTCTGGGTGTTACGGCCGTAACACCCTTCTGGATAGCAGTTTGTGAAGCTGTTGTCCGAACCGTCCCGAACGACCCTGAAACCCGAACCTGCTATCAATCCGAATATAAGGTCACGAAGTATTCCCGATGACAAACCTAAGCGCTAAAAGACAACATAATTCCGACTACCCGAAGGTTCGGAATTCAACAACGGAAGTAATTCCCCTCAACTTTAGGAAATTACAAAACGGTCCAGAATGCTCCAAAATGACGATACGACGTCGGATCATCAATCCGAAACTCACAACACAAATTATTCAACCATACGGACTTGTGGGGACAAATAAACAACACAAACAAATGAGTTTTATGAGAATCGAACGTACATACGACAAGATCATAACATAAGGCAAAATCACGTAAAAACACATCTGCAACGCAACCAAAGAAGAAAACACCAAGAACAAAATAGATTCAAAACGTCGAAATGGTTACAAGCGAGTTGTTAAAATAGACATGCGCCCAAAAATAGAAATTGCTAAAAACGGAAAGTACGGATATTACATTCTCCCCATCTACAAAGAAGTTTCGTCCCGAAACTTAAGAAGTAAAAAGTTCTGGATATTTAGCGTGCATGCTATCTTCGGTTTACCAAGTCACCTCCTCAACTCCATGCCTCAACCACTGAACCTTAACCAACGGAATGGTCTTATTTCGGAGTTGCTTGACACGATGCTCAAGGACCTTCACCGGCCTTTCTTCAAACGTGACATCTTCCGCTACTTCGATATCCCCATAATCGATGATGTGACTTGGGTCTGGAACGTACTTTCTCAACTGAGAAACGTGAAACACATTGTGAACGTGACTAAGGGCTGGAGTAACGCCAACCGATAAGCCAGCTCACCAGCTCTATCTAGAATCTCAAACGGCCCAATATATCTCGGGCTGAGCTTCCCTTTCTTCCCGAAATGGTAAACCCCTCTTGTCGATGATACTTTGAGTAAAACATGATCCCCTACTTCAAACTCCAAAGGTCAATGACGAACATCATCATAAGATTTTTTCGACTCTGAGCAGTCAACAGTCTGTCTCGAATGATAGAGATCTTCTCTCTAGTTTCCATCACATGTCTGGATCCATTCCCACCAGTTCCGAGGCCTCATCCCAACAAAGTGGAGACCTACACCGTCTACCATATAATGCTTCGTAAGGTGCCATTTTGATCGATGCATTCCAACTATTATTGTAAGTAAACTCGATCAACGGCAGATGCAACTCCCACTCACTACTCCAGTCGAAGGCACAAGCCCGCAGCATATCCTCCAATGTCTGAATCGTCCGCTCTGTCTGACCGTCCGACTGCGGATGGAAAGACGTACTCAATCTCAATTCGTTACCTAAATCCTGATGGACCGACTGCCAAAAATGCGAGACGAAATGACCATCCCGATCAAATACGATAGTCTTAGGCGTACCGTGTAGCTGTACTATCTCTGCTATGAATACCCGAGCCAACCTCTCCGGTCCCCAAGTATCATTAATACCAATAAAATGCGCCGATTTCATCAATCGATCGATAATCACCCAAATCATATTCATTCTGGTCTTCGTCCTCGGCATCCCGGAGATGAAATCCATGGAAATGTCTTCCCACTTCCACTCGGGAATAGGAAGCAGCTTCAACAGCCCGGCTGGCCTCTGATGCTCAATCTTGACTTGTTGGCATGTCAAACATCGTGCTACAAACTCCGTAACATCCTTCTTCATATTACTCCACTAAAATTTTTTTTTAAGGTATTTATACATCTTACGCATTCCAGGGTGGATAGAGTAAGGAGTATCATGAGCTTCTCGAAGTATTTTCTATCTCAAGTCTAAATCATTCGAAACGCAGAGTCTCCCTTGAAACCTCAAACGGCCATCCTCAAGAACCATAAAGTCGGGGGCTTTCCCTTTATCTGTATCCGCCTTCAGCTGACTAATCATTGGGTCATTACTCTGCCCCCCTTTGATATCATCAAAGACGAAGTAATCTCGAGGGCACGTAACTGACCCTGCACTTGCCGAATCTGTACTTCGATTCCCTGCTCAATAAGCTCCTGTCGAATCCTCGCTTGTGGTGTGAGAACCTCAAGCATCTGGAGTGATACCGGTTTCCGACTCAACGCGTCTGCCACAACATTGGCTTTTCACAGATGATAAAGGATTTTCAAATCTTAGTCCTTTATTAGTTCTAACCAACGACACTGTCTCATGTTCAGTTCTTTCTGGCTGAAGATGTATTTCAAGCTCTTATGATCGGTATAAATCCGGCACGGAGAACCGTATAGATTGTGGTGCCAGATCTTCAGTGCAAACACCACTGCAGCCAACTCCATATCGTGAGTAGGGTAATTCATTTCGTATGGTTTCAACTGTCGCGACGCAAAAGCTATAGTCCTATCGTGCTGCATGAGAACACACCTGAGTCCCTTGCCTGAAGCATCAGTGTAAACATAAAACCCACCGTTCCCTTGAGGCAAACCTAACACCGGTGCCGTAGTCAAACGCCTTTTCAGTTCTTGAAATGTTGTTACCTCTCGTCATTCCATTCGTACTTCTCGGACTTATGGAGTAACTGAGTAAGCGGTCGAGCAAGTTTAGTGAAACCCCTCGACGAACCGTTTACAATACCCAGCAAGTCCCAAAAAGCTACGAACCTCCTTCACGTTCTTAGGCGGTGCCCAACCTAACACTGCCTCGATTTTCTGGGGATCTACACGAACCCCTTCAGCTGAAACCACATGTCTTAGAAACATAACCTCCTTCAGCCAAAACTCACACTTCGAGAAATTCGCATAGAGATGCTGAGCTCTCAAAATCTCTAACACTAGTCGCAAATGCTGAGCATGTTCCTCATCATCACGAGAGAAGACTAGGATATCGTCTATAAAAATGACTACGCACTTATTAAGATGCTCGATAAATATCTTATTTATTAGATGCATAAATACTTCTGGCGTGTTGGTTAGTCCGAACGGCATAACCACAAACTCGTAATACCCGTATCTCGTACGAATAGCGGTCTTAGGGATATCGGACTCCCTCACTCGAAGCTGGTAGTACCCAAATATCAAATCGATTTTCGAAAACACCATAGCTCCCTATAACTGGTCGAACAAATCGTCGATACAAGCAAAGGATATTTATTTTTAATGGTCACCTTGTTCAGTTCCCGATAATCGATACATAAACGCAGTGAACCACCTTTCTTCCTCACAAACAAGACCGGCGCACCCCAAGGCGATGCGTTAGGTCTGATATATCCCTTCTATAACAACTCCCCTAACTGACTCTTCAATTCCTGCATTTCTGAAGGTGCCATACGGTACGGTGCCTTAGAGATCGGGGCTGCACTCGGTTCTAAATCAATCGTGAACTCGATCTCCCGCTCCGGTTGTAGTCCTGGCAAGTCATTCGGAAAAACTTCTGGAAACTCGTTTACCACTGGAATCGAAGAAAATTCAACCTTCTCATTCTCTACTTTCGTTGCGTAACACCAATATCCCATACAACCATCCCTAATGAGTTTCACCGCCTTCATAGCACTGATTAATAGTTCCTGACCCTTCCTCCGGTGTCCCACAAATGAGTGCTCTCCATCCTCGGCCCAGGTCTATCAAGCCAGTCATCCCCGAGGATCAAATCCTCATCGACGATATCAACAACTATTAAGTTTGAAAGCCATACTCTATCCGCGATCATCACTGGGCAATATCTAACCTCTCTATTCCCCATAATTCTATCCCCACTAGGCAATTTAACCACAAACAGTTTGTAAGCAAACAAACATACAATATTCAATTGATGCACACAATCTAAAGAGATGAATGAATGAGAAGCACCATAATCGAAAAGCACTCTAACTGGATGAGAGAGGACAGGAACAGTACCTATAGCCACAGTAGCCTCTGGATCGTCCACTCTCCTCATCTCATAAACACGTGGCTGAACTGAACCATCACTGGAGGCTCCCCCTCTAACGGACTGACCCCGTCCTCATCCCCGACCGAAACCCTGAGACGGCTGACCGACTGACAACTTCTGATTGACACTTGGTTCTCCTGACGTGGAAAAGATGTCGGAACTCCAAGAGTCATCTCTTCCTCGGTAGAATACGCAGCTCTGTGGCCAATCTAGCCGCAACAATAGCACTTCAGGTGAGGCAGGTCACAATCACGACTGATATGGCCATGTTGGCCACAATTAAAACATGTCATAGTCCGGCTGGATACACTAGGACCAGTTCTGAAATTTCAGTTGCATCCAGATGCACGGTGAGACTTCCCAGATGGGTAGTTGTCCGACTGAGACTTATGCTGGTTGTTGTTCTTGCTACCTGAAAAATTCCCTGAGGTCTTCTACTTTTTTCCCTCACTAGCCGTCTCCGTAGCCGCGAAGGACATATCATAGGCCAAAGATTTGCCTTGATACTCCTTCAGTGTAGTACAAGCAAACCCATCCATGTAGTGTCTAATTATGAGTTTCATCCGCATATCAAAATGTCGGATCTTATCTCTCTCTTCCCTCACATTCCCCTTGACATGATTAAGTTGTTGGTTATACTCGATGATCGCCTGAGATACTGGGATGTCCTGGGGTTTAGCCTCATAAAAGGATCGGATTCTGGCCTCCTGAACGGGCCACGGGCAATATTCAACCTCTATTAGTTATTTAAACTCGTCCCATGAAACCTCACGGTCCTGAGGCGCAACCGCCTGCCACCAGCTAGTAGCGTCCCTCGTCAAGAAGTACTGCGCAATCGCCACCTTCCGTGCCTCCGGACAATTTTGCCGCCACAAACACTTTATTAATCTTGTTGATCCAATCTTCCCAGCCTATCGGATCCGTAGCACCAATGAACTAAGGAGGGAGCATACGGATCACATCCTGTAACCATCTCTCTGCCCCAGCATTTTCTACAGGAGGTGGATTATTGAACTGAACTGCTTGGGCCAGGAGTGCCATTTGGTTAGCCACTTGTTGTAGTATAGTGGCCACACCGACACCCGCATTATTCCCTGTGGAATCGCCCAGACTGGCCGTCTGGTCCTGCTGACCATCGATGCTAGGGTGAACTGAATTCGAAAAAGTAGGAGTAGTCGATCCAGCATCCAAACCTAGAGACATGGCCACCCCACCGGCTGCGCCACGTCGTTGACCGCACCCGCGACCGCGTCCTCTACCGGCTAGTATTCTAATGAATAGAAAATGAGGAAAACATAAGTACAGTTCAGATGATTACCGTCATGGTGATCGGTTCCCCATATTATGAAATCGAAAACAAGACAGTAAAGACAATAAAAGGTAAGAGATCTTACGAGTACCGGTCATACTAAGATGATGGCAACGCGATGATACTGTGTTTACAACAACGTGACTAGACCCACAAGACCAACAACCTAGGTATCCATAAACCAGGCTCCGATACCATATTCTGTAACACCCTTAAGATATTCAGGCATGTCACAGCGCCACGAATCTCATCTGGAACTCACAAGGCTAATTTTTTACTCCATCCACAACAGAACACATCAAAACCAACCATCATTTATCGGATTAACCGATGAAATTCTCACAACAATATTTAAACCAGTAAAAAGAAAGAAAAACGACAATTTAATGAAACCGACAACAGAGAAACATCTCTCCTATAGTACTCGAGTACCATCTAACAATTTGTGATAATTTGAAAATGAAATCCCAAAAATCAAACTCAAAACAAATAAACACGACAACCAGTTCACAGTATCACGCCTGGCCTTCATCCTCGTACTGCCCCGACACTTTTCCGATCGCATTCTTCGCACGTGAAATACATGAAAAGTAGGATTGAAGTAGGAAGCTTGGAGCTGGGGAAGTGATGACTACTTTCGGAAGCGGGCATAATGTCGAAGCAACAGACATAGGATCACTTCTTTTGGATTTAGAATCCGGCTTTGTTTTGACATTAGATGATGTACTTGTTTTGCCCAAGGGGCATAAAAACATTGTATCCATTCCGGTAATGGATCGGAAAGGCTTTTCATTTTTAACTGGTGATGGTTCCTGCAAAATTTATTTTAGAAATAAACTAGTGGGCACTGTTACATTGTTGAATGGATTGTATCATCTAAACCTAAGTAACAAAGTCGTTGTGAATACTATGACTAAAAAGCATGGTAGGGATGAACCTAATCAAGTTTTAAAATGGCATCTTAGACTTGGTTATGTTGGTCAGACCAAGGTTTACAAAATGGAAAAGGATGGACTTATGGGTGCATTGGGATCGGATCCCTTTCCTACTTGTGAATCTTGCCTTAAAGGCAAAATGACTAAGTCCTCATTCACAGGGACTTTTGAAAGAGCCGCTGATAAACTTGGATTAGTCCATACAGACATGTGTGGTGCTTTGGAAGCAGCACATGATGGATATCAGTATTTTATTACATTTACAGATGATCATACTAGGTATTGTTATGTATACTTAATGAAACATAAATCCGAGGCCTTTAAGAAATTCCAGGAATTTAAAGTCGAAAAACAAACTGATAATCATATCAAAGCACTTCGGTCAGACCGATGTGGCGAGTATATGAGTGCAGAGTTTGACGAGTTCCTAAAGGAACATGGAATAGTATAACAACTAACAGCTCCAGGAACTTCTTAGTTAAATGGTGTGTCAGAAAGAAGGAACCGAACTTTGTTGAACATGCTCTATTCCGTACTTAGATTTACTGACTTGCCAATTTACCTGTGAGGGTATGCACTCCTGACTGCTGCTTATATCTTGAACAGATGTCCTTCCAAATTTATTTCTAAAACTCCACATGAGATGTGGGAGGACAGGATACCAAGTCTTAATTACATTAGGATTTGGGGATGTCCCACATGTGTCAAGAAGACTAAGGTGGAGAAATTGGAAGCTAGGTCCGTGAAGGGACGTTTCATTCCCATATGGGATGATGGGTTATCTATTGTACATGCCCGAAGATCGAAAGATCATTGTTGCTTTGAAAGCACACTTCCTGGAAGATGAGTGCATTCAAGAAGGCGGAACAGGTAGAAGTATTTCTTTGGAAGAATACAATGAAATTCCTCAGGAGACACCTGTATAGGAAATTGGAACCGAACCTTCTGAAACACAAGTACAACCACCTCATAGGTCTAGTAGGGTATCTCATTTACCTGAGAGGTATGGCCTTGTGCACCTGGAGTAGCTGGGTCTCCATGAGGTTCGAGGTGATAGTCAAGGGACTGACCCGACGACCTATGACCAAGCGATGGTGGATGTAGACTCCGCGAAAAGTGTGAATCTATGGAAGTTGAGATAGAATTGATGCATCTCAATCAGGTCTGGACTCTAGTAGACCGCCCCAAGGGCATAGTGCCTATTAGGAATAAGTTGATCTATAAGAGAAAGACTGATGGGGATGGCAAGTTTGACACCTATAAGGCCAGACTTGTGGCAAAGGGTTATACCCAGAATGAAGGGATCGATTAGCACGATAACTTCTCACCCATAGCTATGATTGTTGTTGCCCAAAATATTATCCGAAGATGCGTATTGCTGGAATGGTCGAGCAACAGCAAATTGCGAGAGCACGTCCGAGAGAATGGGAATAACACAAGATTTGCCGGGTTTGTTAGGCCCGGGCTTGAACGCTCTTGCGAGAGGTTATTAATAAGAATACGTATGAGTACAAATATTAATGTAAGGATGCAAATACAATGAGTGTAAAAGATCCTAGTTATCTAGCTCTTGAGCGAAGCTTTGCGTGTTTTGTCTCTACCGACCGTCTTTCATGTAAGAGGTGTTGAGAGAGAAGAAAGGATGAGAGATGGCTGTTGCCAAGAGTAAGAAAGCCAAGTTATGGGTTGAGCTTGTTCCGAAGCCGAGAAAAATAGAGAAAATCGGAGCCTTTGTCCAAGTGCAGGCAGCCTTCTATTTATAGGAGCTGGGATGTCCTGTTTTCTGACGGGCGATCGCCTTTCGTGTAATATAATAAGGGGCGATCATCTTTACATCACATGGGATGTCTGCCTTAAAGTCCGCTGCTGCTGCTGGCAGCCAGCTGTGCGGTCCAATGAGGAGTCGGCACGCATCCTTAGTTGCTGTCACGGGCGGTCCCACTGTACAACTTTCGGCGGGTCTGTCGGTTGGTGAGAAGATGCTGACAGGATGTGGTCAACGATCCATGTCTTGCGGCGCCTTTTACGGATCTGCACATGGGTCCTTGTTTCAAGCTTCGGTCTTCGCCGACTGGACGGGCGAAGGCTTCGCGTGGCATGAGGCGGTCGTCAACTGCCGGTCATCAGGGGGTTGATCGCCAAGTACCGAGAGACGATCGCCTTAGATGTCGATCGCTCAGCACCGGGACTTGTCCTGGGACCTTCGTTCGGCCAATCTGCCTTGGCTGCTGGACTCTAGCTCAGTCGCCCGGTCTCTGAGGCGATCACCTGTTGAGACGCATAAATCTCGACACAACAATTGCCCCCCAGCTTGCTTCGATGTTGAAGACATGGGGTGAGGTGGTTCTTGCTGGCGATCGTGTAGGATGAAGATGGGCGACCCGTTGAGCAGACTTTTTCTTTGGACTTGGGTGATCTGGTCAATTGGCTAGCTATCTTTCGGTCTTGTACCTGCAATAAACAATTTTGGCCGGTCCCTCGTAGAAACTTGATTGTTTCATCGCTGAGGAACCGTGCACAGTCGAGGAGTTCGATGGACCGACTCCATGACCGTGTCTTATGCACAAGCGACATTGTCTGTCTCGTGACTTATTTTATTGTGAGGGTCCTCTGTTAGGCTGCGCCTCACCTCGTATTTAAACGAAGGGCGTGCGGTCTTGGTCTAGAGAAGTCCTTGTGCGGGGCATCATCGGATTAATCAACTCCACTTCCGCAGCTTGTTCGCTCTGCTTCCACCTCGGCCCGCCATGAAGATGGCGACCCTCGACGGTGTACGTTGAGATGGGGGTAGGGACGCATCGCATTGTCCGGGCTCACCAAGTCAGATGATGAACCTTTGAGGGCGGGCGAGCGTATCCACTGATTTGTTTTGGAGGGCCCTCAGACTACGCCATCCTCGTATTTAAACGAAGGGCGGGCGATCGTGGCTCAAAGGGACCTTGCATGGCCTAAGCAGTCGGTACCATCGACCACCAGGACCATGGCTGCACTCTTCTGCCTCGGTTCGTCATGTGGATGTCGACCTTCGAAGGTATACGTTGTGCGGGGGAGGCGATCTCGTGCCTTAGTCCATCATGTTAGATGGTGAACTGTAGATGGCGAACGAGTCCTCCGGTTTTGATGATGTCGTTTGATAATGGCGATCGGGCTGGAAGACTGGTGATCGTCGTTCGTCTGCCGATCGCGTTGCTCATTGGTTGAAAAGTAACCTTTGCCTGGCCAGAAAGTCTATGGCTTTGGCGCGGAAAATCGCGTAGGCCGGGGGGATGTCCTTCGTTAGGTGCCTGAACATAGGAGAAAGACCGTTGAATCCCCCGAGGATCGAGTATAGGGCGATCTCGTCGCTTACGGGCTCGCCGTTGAGGATTATCTCGTCCACCCGGTTGATGTAGTCCGAGTCGGACTCTTCTTCCCCTTGCCTGATCTGCATCATGCGATGGGGACCTTCTGGCCGAGCGACCTTGGCGGCGAAGTACGACGTGAAGTTGTTTGCCAGTTGATCAAAGGAACTGATGGATCGTGGTGGCAATGAGACGTACCTCCTATGGGCCAGGTCGCCCAGCATAAGCGGGAACATTCGGCACCTGGTCGCGTCTAATGCCCCGCACCCGGTCATGTATATCCGGAACTTGCTCAGGTGAGTCTCGGGATCTGACCTCCCCTCGTACAGAGGTGTTTTGGGAGGAGCGATCCTACGTTGCACGGGGGCAAGCTCGATGTGGACCGCAAGTGGCTCGTTCGGCTCGGCGATCTTGCTATTGGTGCCTGCCCCAATTTCTAGGAGCGCTTTCATGTCGTCGAGCTGGCGTTGCATTACGGCCATTGTTGTAGCATGGTCGCTCGTGGTTCGGCTTCCGGAGCAGGTGCCAAGGCGATCGTGTACCGATCTCCTGACTCTGCGATCGCCGATCTCGGCTCTTCGGCGAGGGGCCATATGGTTGACTTGCCTTCTGGGAGTTGGGTACGCCGAACTCCTGGTGACGGACTCGGGCTCCGTCGTCTCATGGCTGGGGCCGGATTGCCCCGGTCGCCAAGATGGGTCGCTGCCTAGGTGGCTGAAAATGGAGGTGTCCGGCCTTGCGGACGCCTTTTCTTGTGAATCGGGGCCACCTGGCGATCGCTCGGTCAGTAACCCCTTGAACTTCCGTTTGCTCACGCGGCGTATGGCCGAGGGGGTTATAGCGGGCGGTGCGTCGAAAGCTCTCCGTCGCTCCTGTAGGACGGCCATGGCCTCCTCGATCTGTTCCGCGGTTTAGAACTAATCGAGCAAGAGGCTTGGGCCGTCCCTCGGGGGCGGGATCGAGAGTCTCGGGTTGCCGCGGTTGCCCTCCGCCGTAGGCTGGGGCTCGGACTGAGACGGAATGAGGCGTCTGGTGGACCGACTAGCGGCTTTCTTTGATGTGGATGCATAAGTCATTATTCTGAAGACTTTTCTCTGAAGAACAGTAAGTGCTTCTTCAGGTATATGCCCCGGAGAACAGTGAGTGTTCTTCGAGATGGTAGGAATAAAAATTTAGGGTAGAAAGCCCTTCTTCTAGCGCCAATTGTTGTTGCCCAAAATATTATCCAAATATGAATATTGCTGGAATGGTCGAGCAACAGCAAATTGTGAGAGCACGTCCGAGAGAATGGGAATAACACAAGATTTTCCGGGTTTGTTAGGCCCGGGCTTGAATGCTCTCGCGAGATGTTATTAATAAGAATACGTATGAGTACAAATATTAATGTAAGGATGCAAATACAATGAGTGTAAAAGATCCTAGTTATCTAGCTCTTGAGCGAAGCTTTGCGTGTTTCGTATCTGTCGGCCGTCTTTCATGTAAGAGGTGTCGAGAGAGAAGAAGGGCTGAGAGATAGCTGTTGCCAAGAGTAATAAAGCCAAGTTATGGGTTGAGCTTGTTCCGAAGCCGAGAAAAACAGAGAGAAAAATCGAAGCCTTTGTCCAAGTGCAGACATCCTTCTATTTATAGGAGCTGGAATGTCCTATTTTCTGACGGGCAATCACCTTTCGTGTAATATAATAAGGGGCGATCGTCTTTACGTCATATGGGTTGTCTGCCTTAAAGTCCGCGGCTGCTGCTGGCAGACAGCTGTGCGGTCCAATGAGGAGTCGGCACGCATCCTGAGTTGCTGTCACGGGCGGTCCCACTGTACAACTTTCGGCGGGTCTGTCGGTTGGTGAGAAGATGCTGACAGGCTATGGTCAACAATCCATGTCTTGCGGCGCCTTTTCCGGATCTGCACATGGGTCCTTGTTTCAAGCTTCGGCCTTCGCCGACTGGACGGGCGAAGGCTTCGCGTGGCATGAGGCGGTCGTCAACTGCTGGTCATCAGGGGGTCGATCGTCGAGTATCGATAGACGATCGCCTTAGATGTCAATCGCTCGGCACCGGGACTTGTCCTGGGACCTTAGGTCGGCCAATCTTCCTTGGCTGCTGGACTCTGGCTCGGTCGCCCGGTCTCTGACGCGATCGCCTGCTGAGATGCATAAATCTCGACACAACAATGATCAAGTCTATTCGGATGATGCTTTTTCCTACCATGATTATGAGATATGGCAGATGGACGTGAATTCCTTAATGGATTTCTCGAGGAGGAGATCTATATGGAGCAGCCTAAAGGCTTTGTATCCGAGGTCGATATTCAGAAAGTGTGCAAGCTTTAGCATTCTATTTATGGACTGAAGCAAGCTTCGCGTAGTTGGAACCTTCGTTTTGACGAGGCAGTCAAAGAGTTTGACTTCGTGCAAAATGAAGAGGAACCTTGTGTATACAAGAGGGTTAGTGGGAGCAAGATCACATTCTTAGTACTATATGTAGATGACATTCTACTAATAGGAAACGATATGGGAATGCTCAGTTCTGTGAAAGCTTGCTTTCGAGTAAGTTCTCCATGAAAGACTTGGGAGAAGCTACCTATATTCTTGGTATTCGGCTCTACCAGGATAGAGCAAAGAGAATGATAGGTCTTTCCCAAGCCCTCTATATAGATAAAATCTTAAAGCGATTTAAGATGGATGATTCTAAAAGAGGGTTCCTACCGATACGACATAGAATAAAACTCTCCTCGAATATGTATCCTCAAAGTGAGGAACAACGAAAGTAAATGAGTAATATACCATATGCTTCGGCTGTTGGTTGCCTTATGTATGCAATGTTGTGTACGAGGCCTGGCATTGCGCACGCTATGAGCGTGGTAAGTAGGTTTCAGGCAAACCCAGGTTGGGAACATTGGACGGCCGTAAAGAACGCTCTCAAGTACTTAAGAAGGACTAGAGATCTGGTTCTTATGTATGGCGGTGGATAACTGAATGTGATGGGCTTCACTGATTCAGACTTCCACAGATAGAAAGACGATTTGAGGTCTACTTCTGGATACATATTTACTCTTAATAGAGAAGCAGTATCTTGGCGTAGCGCCAAGCAAAGCGCGACTGCTGATTCCCCCCGTCAGGCTGAGTATCAAGCAACCTCGAAGGCTTCTAAGGAAGGGTATGGATTAAGAAGTTTCTGGGAGAACTTCAAGTGATACCATGTGCTAAGCTGCATGTTCCGCTTTTCTGCAACAACGATGGAGCTGTAGCGCAGGCCAAGGAGCCGAGATTTCACAACATTACCAAACACATTGGGAGGAAGTATCATCTCGTGAATTTGTTCAGAAGGGATACATTTTGCTACATAGAGTAGACTCAACCGACAACGTCGCTGATCCACTGACCAAGCCGCTTTCTCAAATTAACTTGGAGCATCATCTAGAGAACATGGGTATTAGATACCATAGTGTGTGGCATTGAGTGCAAGTGGAAGATTGTTAGGAGTATGCCCTCGAATGCTACTCAGGGGATGTTAGAGTGAGGGCATTATACTTGTTATTATGTAATTCATTATAAAAAGGCAATTGTTAGTTTCTTTATTTACTGGTAGTCACTGTATTCTCGACTATATATATATATATATATATATTTATATATATATAGAGAGATATATATATATATATATATATATATATATATATATATATATATATATATATATATATATATAGAGAGAGAGAGAGAGAGAGAGAGAGAGAGAGAGAGAGAGAAACTTGCCCATGTATTTGAGAGAAAAACATTCCATTCCTTATTGTATAAGGGGATCGGAACTGGAAAGGTTTATGGCTCAAATACTTAATCGTTCACAAGTCGATGAAACTTGATTAGGCGTTAAGTTTATGTAAAGACTTGTGTGACGTGTTCTTTGAGTGGAGAGTGCTTGTGGAACACTAATGGTTAGTGGGACCACACGTTATAGGTATGCTAATGATATTAGTATACTCGAACCGACTCACCCTCGATTCGTCACTCGAATTCACTCTGGGACAGTCAATGACGGAATCGAAAGGTTGTGATAGGTATTCGTGAACCTTCGACTTGAGGATTTAGTAGGGATGTGTTTGTGACGTTAATATTTTCATTATAGTAGTTCGACCTAGAAAGCCAGAAGGTGGGGGTCAACATCAACGTGCATCTTGATGGGCAAGTCGCAGGTTCTACTGAACACCAAGATAAGATTCTTTCTCCTGTTAGTGAACGGGTATATGTCCTATGCGGTTATTAGCAAATGAGATCATAAGTCTTTGGTCAAAGCATTGGAGCTAGTTGTATTAGATACACGAGAGCTCAATGATCTCAGTTTGCATTAACTCATGCATAGCGTCAAGTACTGATAGGGTTTGACTGATCGTGACCCTATAACTTGATTGGGACATTTCAGCGAAGGGTTTATACGTATATTGGTATTCACGACAGAAAGCTTCTTGAATGATCCCAATCATTCATTCTCAGTTGGCGTACAGTGTAGGCCGTCCGGCTGGCTAGATGGTGCTACTACTCTTTGGTTCCTCCCATTGCTGACTGAGACAGAACTACCGAGTCGCGCAACAAGACTGACGACAGAATGAATTGAGATTTATCTCTCTTTATTAATATTAGATATTGGATATCTAATTTATTGGACATTGGATGTCTAATTAATTTTGGGACATTGGATTTCTAAATTAATTTATTGGATAAATTAATTTACGGCCTAATGAATTAAATATAATACTGGGTGATTAATTTAATTCATGAATATAATTATTTCTTGGAAAAATTAATTATATTATTTTGTCTTTGATATGATTAATTAATTGATATAAACACATTGGAACGGAATGGAGTTTTATCTGTTTGGATTCACGGGAGTTCGAAACGAACCAAACTCGTCCCGATTCTTCTAGAAGCCGCCCCCCTTTTTCTTGGTATTGCTTGGTATTATCTTCCACCTTAATTGGTGGAAGACCAAATAATAACAAAAGACTTAGAATACATAATTATTCTTTTGAAGAATAATTTGAGATCAAGACTTTGAATAGTCTTGATATAGTTGAAGAATAAAAGGACACAATACAACTCTCTCTTGCAAGAGCATGCTCGAGCCGTGAGGTTTTGGAGTAAAAAGAGAGAAATTTTGTTTTCTTATTTTCTTCATTATTTTCTTAGAGAAATATTGAGAGTAATTATTTGATAAATATACTGGAGTGTATTAATCAAATTAAATATCTTTATCATCCTATTCTAGCGGTAACCTTGAAGGTTAATTGGGTGGTTGTCGATCCGATCGTTTCTCTGGCGCGTGGCAAGTAGAGATGCGGTGTTTTCGGCGTTGGATCAACCTAAAGCTTGTTGCAGATTGAATTCACAAGGGACATCATATTTTGACCATTTAATCAATGGACTACGAGGGTATGATTTCGAATCATACTCTTGTTTTCATTTATTTATTCGTATATACGTAGCTTGATCGATCCTGCTTAGGGATTTGGATCGAATTAGATTCGTTTATTGTTTCTGCTGCGCCTTTGTTTTAGGCACCGAATCCCAACACCGTGTCGTGCTGCTATTACATCGACCTACTCTCCGTTCCGGTCTCTATCATCGCTCCATTCCCTTTGTATGACTCCGGTCTCTCTCGCTTGCTTGTTTTTCTTGCTTTTTTGTGGCTTCGTCCTACGGACTCCCGCGTTCTATACTCTTCGAGTATATTCAGACGCCCTTCTTACACCCCTCCTCCTTACAGGATATCGGCATGTGTTCGGCTGCGGGCTCGAGAGAGCCCTTGTCACCTGAGCTTTAGTGCTTTCTTCAACCCTTTTGTTTTTTTCTGCTCTATTCATATTTATTCATCCTTGTTTATGTTGAATTCGATGGATTAGAACGACAAAGTATTAGTATATTGATCTTATTAATATCAAATTTAGATATTTCCTTAAATTATGTAGTTTTCATTATAACTTGGTTAACTAACAAAGAATTCACTTTGCTTATTACACTTAGATTGATGAAATTAAAAAATCCGATAGTTTTTTCAATTTTATTCTTCCATTTATTTATTTTTTCTATTAATGTAGATTAGATATATAGCATCACTCAAAATTAAATTTTTTTAATATAATTTTATTATTAAATTGAAATTCAAAGAATATAAAAATATTTCAATACAATTTTTCTACTGTATTCTTTTCGTAACATTTATATCGACAACAGTGTATTAAATTAATATAATTCATTATACTAAGTGAACCAAGTCTATATAGTTATGTTCCATAGGTTTCTTACTTTATTCAAATTAAAAATCGAACCTTTGTTTTTTATAAGAGGTTTTTTTACTAAAAGGGGTACAAGAGGTACTTTATTAATTTACAAAATTATGTATATTTTTTTCTTTTATATGACAATTGCTTGTATTTTCTTCTAATCATTTTTAGTTGATATTTCGAATCTTTTATAAAAACCTGTTTTTGTAGATTTATTATCTCAGCATTTTATTTGATTAGCTCGCCGAATCTTCTTTCTCTTTGTTTAAATTTAATTTATTTGATCGATTGTATCTATACATCCTTTAGTTTTTATTTGAAGTTTTGTTTAATCTCTTTTTTATTCGGGTTGCTACTCAACGGTAGGGTACTCGGCTTTTAAGTGCGACTATAACATCTGGATGAAGTGAAGAATTCGTCCATACCATTAGTTTGGAAGACCACGACTGATCCGTAAAAGGAAATAAATGGAAAAAATAGCGTTCTTTTTCAGCTTCTCGCGATGGAGGACATCTCCTAACCGGCAGATCTCGGACTCTCCTGATTCCGGCCTTCAAAGTAGTCTAAAAAGTAGATCTGTGCCTTCTCAGAGAGCAAGGTAGATGCTCAAATAAAAAGCAAGGGTCCGAAGGAGGCCAACTACGGGTATTCCTAGATTAGCCATTTCTGGATAACAATAAATCCCTTCTTCATTCATGAGCTCATAAACCTATGGAAAAAGCGCGAACTTGTCTCTGACACTCAAAAAAGAGGTTAACATTCGGTTCATTGGATTCCGGGCCGGATGGATCCAGTGCATAATCCGTAGGGAGTTTTGATTATCAACAAAATGTCTGCCAACTAGTTCCTCTTCCTACTGTCCCCGTGAGGCAGAGCAAGTGCCGGTATTGTGAGACACGTAGTCCTCTGAATCTAAAGGGAGGGAACGAACTCGCTAACCAGAACAGCCCCTGTATCGAAACAAGCCTAAAACTCTTTCTTAAAATATTTCCAAAAGTAAAGTACAATAATGCGCTATTGCACTCAAGAAGGGAATTTCAGCTCCCAAAGCTCTTCGTCACTTTCCTTTAGACGAAATAGATCTTTCCTTTGCATCCAAATATTCGACCTATCATGGAGTGCTAGTCGGGTGTACCTTATCCATGTTAAAGTGCTGAGAATCATACGAACATAGGCAAACCGATGGATAGGAATTCTGCAAATTCGATGTTCTATGTCAATGTCTGACAAAACCGAGTATTCTCAAGATCTTTCGTATCAAACTCAGCCAGTATCCAGTATTTTCTCTTATTTTATCAAGAGTGATGATTATTTTCATGTCATCGGCATATTATGTGATGATCGTGAATCCGGAACTTCTTTTCGTAGTGAAGACGCAGTGACAGCTCATCGTTCTTATATCCCTTCCCAATCAAGTATTCAATCAGACGGTTATACCACATCCTTCCGATTGTTTATAAACCATAAAGTGAGCATTTCAATCTAATTACGAAGGCATTACGTGGTCTAGAGTCACTTGATTGGGTAATGAAATGCCATCAGAAACTTTCATATAACCGTATCTAGATCCCCATAGAGATACATAGTAACCACATCTATTAGCTGCATTTCCAGTCCCTTGAAAATTACTACGCTAGTCAAATAGCGGAACATATACGTGGAACTATATTTTCTCGTAACCAATACTAGGGCATTGTGAGAAGTATTACTTCGTGAACCTTGTACATTATGATTCCACTATTCTCACTATGCTTTACGAAAAAAGCTCCTTTATGTCCTACAAGCTTTACACTTGGTTAGGTTAGCACTACCTACACCAAGTACTTGTCACTTTGTCAGAGAATCTAGTTCTACCTAGAATTTTCTTTTATAGGCCACTCAGCTCTATGTTGATTCCATCCAACTGAGCGAGATTCGGCATTATCGTACTTTATGATTCATGATATGTCATCAAATTGGGTGGTTGATCAGGCCACACTCTCATAATTTCATAGATCTTGATTTTATGAATCATATCTTCAGGGCGTCCCCCTCGTCATGACTCATGAACATAATAAAATAAAGCATGATCTCGTGAAATGAGTTTACTAATGGTTAACATGTCAATTTGTGTCATACTCTACCTCTTCCTTGGGTAAGTATTTAGTTGAACCATGAGGCTTCTACCCTTTCCTTTGCAGGGATCCACGGCCTAAACCGCACCTCCACCAGGTGTAGTTGCATCACGCGGTTCATTGGTGATGTGCCCCTCACAGGGAACTTCTAACCTTACATGCACATTTGCAGCTGTAATTTGAGATATTGTCACTTGAACAATATTAGTAAAAGCATCAAGCATCAAACCTACTACATCTTGAAGATCGAGTTTTCTTTATGTTTCATGATAACATTGTGAGGTTCGGGGATCATAATGAGATAAAGTGGGGACACACCATGACAATTCATGTCATTTCCTGAGAAATTACATTTTCTCTCCCCTAACGACGGGAAGGTTGTCTCATTAAAGTGACAATCCACAAACCACGCGGTAAAGAGATCACCAATGAAAGTTCCAAATAGTGGATAAATGTTGGTTATTCTTATCCAACGTGAATACCTAATCATTTTTAAAGACATATGCATTGTGGGGAGCATAAGGCATAGATAATGTGTAACCAAATATGTGAAATTGGCACTCAAGTCCGTTTGGGTCCAAAGTATAAGAATCAGACTATTTAGTTGCCAACTGGTACACATTGTTGGAAATTTTATTGGTATCGCTGTTTGGAAATATAGTTATCAAACTCTTTTGTGTTGCGAAAGCGTAATTAACTTGCAGAAAGTAAATGACATGATATTTATAGAGGTTTGGCCAATCATGCCTATGTCATCTCTTTGTATCTTTTTTTACAGGCTCAAGATCAACCTGTGTACCTCTTCTTCTCTCGGTCCAAAGGATACCATTACAATCTCGTCTTCTATCAGTCTGAGATAAACGTTACACTCTTGTCTTTATGTCGGTCCAAGATAAACCGTTTTCCTTTTCTATTGGACAAGGAAGCAACCTATCTAGCTTTCTATGGGTACTAGACAAACCTCACACGGATTTAGTTATGATTCTAACAATGACGGATCCTTGATCCTAATAACACCAAATAAATCTACAATCCGTATCTTTCCTCTCGTGTATGTTTTCGTGTATGAACACTCAAATACTTATCAATTAAGCACAATTACAACAATAAAGATTAAAATAACAATATATGAAGTGTATAGAATTTGCTTGGAGTTGTTGTATGTTGAATACCGTTAGAAGTGGTATTTATAGGTTCCAAAGCCTCAACTAGCCATTAGCCTCTTTTGCCTTCATTACGTACGTTAACCTTCATCTATAGCGTACGTTATACATGTTACGTACGTTATCCTCCTTCTGTTACATACATTAGGCTTCATACGAAATAGTCCAGTAGCATTCAGTCTCTTCGATTACATATGTTAGCTCATACTATTACGTACATTAAGTGCATTGAGTTGCGTACGTTAAGTGGTCATTGTAGCGTACATTAACTTTAGTCATATATCTGTTGCATGCCTTTTTGACCTTGACTTTCCACCTAATCTTCCAACGATTTATTGTTTTAACTCAGATTCAAACTGCATTACGTACATTAATAGTACTATGTTACATACGTTAAGTTCTTCCGGTTGTGTACGTTATATTGTTCCGTCGCGTACGTTAAATCATCAGGTGACATCAGGTAAGTCTTCAGGTGACTTTCTATTATGTACGTTAAGTTCATTCATAGCGTACGTTATGTCTTCAGAATAGTGTGCGTTATGCATCGTCCGTAGCGTGCACTAAATCATTGTCTGATCTGATCAGTTAGCTTTTTCCCATCTGGTCTGATCAGGTGAATTTTTCCATCTGGTCTGATCAGGTGACTTCGTCTTCTTGTTGTTTTGGTTCGCTCTTTTGTTTCCTTTGTTGTTTTGGTTTGTTCAACAACACATCATAAAAAACTTTTTATAATTATATGGAATAGGATATTCCAACAATCTCCCTCTTTTTGATGATGACAAAACAACAACCTTCAATGGGTTTTTATACCTGCAAAAATATAAATAATTACATATCAAAGTTTTCGGCTTTGTCCGTTTCGTTAGTTTTCTTCTCTCCATCTTTTCTTTTCTCCTTTTCAACTCCTTCTCATTTTTTCTTGTTCATTTTTTTTCTTTTATTTTCAATTTTCTTCTCCTTCGTATTTTCTCCCCCTTTCATGGTCGGGATATTGTTTTTATTTTTCTCCTCATCCTTCCATGACTCGTATTCTCCTTCTCCCATCATTTTTATCAATTTCTCCCCTTTCTCATACTCTCTCCCCCTTTTTGTCATAATCAAAAAGTGCATAATATCACTAATATCGGTGAATAATTAAATATGACAAATAACGGGTAAAACTCCCCCTAAAAATTAGATTTCCTCAAAAAATTAACTCACCATGAGTTAAATACCAATAGTTAAACATATAAATTATCAAAATACCGATTGATGGAAATATATTAATTTTGATTTCTGGGGATCCAACCGAGAGTTGGTTTTTCTTTTGAAATATAGATGATGTTTGGTATTGTGGTTCCTTTAGGAATCCAAACTTTTTTAATTTTTATCATCCGTCTTTAGCTTTTGCAAATCAAAATGTGATGCCCAATTTTTAAATATTTTTCACGTCGGGGTATTTTAAAATTTAAGGATTCATTTTTATTATTCGATTTGAATCCTAACCCCCTGTTTGTTTAAAGAAAATTTTTGAACAGAAAAGATTTGTTCAAATTTGTGGTTTCAGAACGAAAATTTATTCGTTAAATTCTTTGAGTTCATTTTGAATTGTCAAAAGATCATTCTTTAAATTATTTTCAATTTCAAGATATTTAGAATGATCGGGTTCAATAAATATCTCTTTTTCAAACTTGAAGATTTCATCTCCCAAAATTTTATTTTTATCATGAAGGGATTTATTATATTTTAAAGCATTTTGAAAATCCATATGCAATAATTTGAATGCTTCAAATAATTCATCGTGAGAAGTACTTACTTGGCTTTCGACGTCGCTTTCATCGAATGAACTCCTTGCCATGAGTGCAAGGTTATTTTGGATGTTGAAATCTTTGTCCTCGTCTTCATCACTCCACGTGGTGATTAATGCTTCCTTCTTGGAAGTTGAGCCTCGGCAATTTTTAGCAAAGTGGCTCAATTTTCCATAATTTCGACAATTGTTGTCGAATTTCATAGATTCACCCGATTTGATGTCCTTCCTTCTCTGGTTCAATAAGTTTTGATACTTATTAATATTCTTGGCATAAAATGCCGATTCTTCATCATTTTCATCGATCGAGATGGTTTCTCATTTCGCGACACCTTTTTAGCTTTTAAAGCTAATGTTCTTTCCTTTGGCTTCGGCTTTGCGTTCCGAGATTTTAATACAGTCTCGTAATTAATTAGCGAACCCACAAGGGCGCTAAAATCAAAATTATTCAAATCTTTTGATTCCATGATTGCCGTCACAGTACCGTCCCATTCGCTAGGTAGTGATCGTAAGATTTTCTTGACTTTTTCACTATTCGATAGCGGTTTCCAGAACGAAGCAAGTCCATTGGTGATGACCAAAAATCGGTCGAACATGTTGGTGATGGGCTCGTCATCCTTCATCATGAATAACTCGTAGTCATGGAGAAGCATATTATTATTCCTCTCCTTGACTTGAGTTGTTCCCTCGTATGCGATTTCAAGAATTTTTCAGATTTCTTTAGCACTTTCACACGAGAAATACGGTTGACCTCCTTTGGATTTAAGGCACAATATAAAAGTTGAGTGGCCTTACAATTAAGGTGATCGTTCTTCCAGTCCTCATCATTGTACTCTTCGAAGCTTTTAAGTGACCCGTTGGATTTGGTTGGAACTTTCGGGCCAAGGTAGGTGATCTTCCAGATTTCTATATCATAGGCACGAATGAAGATCAATATCTTTTCTTCGAAGTCATGTAATTCGATCCGTCGAAAAATTGAGGTCAATTTAGAGCAAGACCTTCGACCGGTGAAAATTGAAATGCCATTGGATTTTCCTCGGATGTTAAGCCGATTTATATGGATACCCGTTCCGATACCAATTGTTGAAAAATTATTGGTATCGCCGTTTGGAAATAGAGTTATCAAAATCTTTTGCGTTTCGGAAGCGTAATTAACTTGCGGAAAGTAGATGACACAAGATTTATAGAGGTTCGGCCAATCGTGCCTACGTCCTCTCTCCATATCTTTTTCTATAGGCTCAATATCAACCTCTACACCTCGTCTTCTATCGGTCTGAGGGATACCGCTACACTCTCGTATTTATGTCGGTCCAAGATAAACCGTTTTCCTTTTCTATTGGTCAAGGAAGCAACATATCTTGCTTTCTATGGGTACTAGACAAACCTCACTCGGATTTAGATATGATTCTAACAATGCTGGATCCTTGATCCTAATAACACCGAATCAATCTACAATCCGTATCTTTCCCCCCGTGTATGTTTTCATGTATGAACACTCAAACACTTACCAATTAAGGACAATTACAATAACAAAGATGAATATAACAATATATGAAGTGTATAGACTTTGCTTGGAGTTGTTGTATGTTGAATACCATTAGAAGTGGTATTTATAGGCTCAAAAGCCTCAACTAGCTATTAGCCTCTTTTGCCTTCACTACGTACGTTAGCCTTCATCTATAGCGTACGTTATACAAGTTACGTACGTTATCCTCCTACGTTAGGCTTCATAGAAAATAGTCCAGTAACATTTAGTCTCTTTGATTACGGACCTTAGCTCATACTATTACGTACTTTAAGTGCATTGAGTTGCGTACGTTAAGTGGTCATTTTAGCGTACGTTAACTTTTGTCATATATCTATTGCATGCCTTTTCGACCTTGACTTTCCACCGAATCTTCCAACGGTTTATTGTTTGAACTCAGATTCAAACTGCATTACGTACGTTAACAACACTATGTTACGTACGTTAAGTTCTTCCGATTGCGTACGTTATATTGTTCCGGTTGCGTTCGTTAAATCATCAGGTGACATCAGGTAAATCTTCAGGTTACTTGCTATTACGTATGTTAAGTTCATTCATAGCGTACATTATGTCTTCAGAATAGCGTGCGTTATGTCTTCAGAATAGCGTACGTTATGTCTGCAGAATAGCGTGCGTTATGCTTCATCTGTAGCGTGCGCTAAATCATTGTTTGCTTTTTGCCATCTGGTCTGATCAGGTGCCTTTTCCGATTTGGTCTAATCAGGTGACTTCATCTTCTTGTTGTTTTGCTTCGCTCTTTTGTTTCCTTTGTTGTTTTGGTTTGTCCAACAACACATCATCAAAGCCTTTTTATAATTATATGGAATAGGATATTCCAACACACATAAACTAATTGGTTAGAAGATGGTCTAATAATGAACGATTTAAGTAAATTACATGCAATATTGCATAATTCTAGACAAAGAAATGCAAATTGGTGTGCATAACAAATGACATAATCACCATATATATTCTTTTAATGGTGGTTTATATGAGTTTTCATATGCACATAGGACGAGACGCTACTCATTAATCTCTATCATGCAATAAATATCAAGTATTTTTTACGTAAACTCTCTAACCTCATCAAGTCCTTTAGATGTGATAAGAGAGGTGAACCTTTGTAAATTATCTTGAAAGTTCTGCAGCATTTTCAGTGGATAGAAGATCGACATGTGACCAACATGTCGGAGCATCCACCAAACCATAAAATACGTAAATGGTCCGCATATTAAGTGGATGGGTCCATAAATATCTTCTTATATTCGGCGTAAGAATGGAGTGCTTGCTTTTATTAGCATAGGAAGGTCTCGCTCCTACTTTGTCTAAAGAGCAGGCTTTGCAAAACTGAATGGTGCACATCTAATATGCATCCGATTATTTGGATGACATAACATGATTAACATAAACATAGTTCTTTATGTCGAGTTGTTGCCACCTTGTCGCTCGAAAATAAATGATGTCCGTACAAGTTCTTTAGTATAAGGATCATCATACTTCGACCAGGATGACATAGTGCATCGTGTCAAAGCCTATATGAGTCTATGTCCCCAAGTACATTATTGGTGACAATATAGGATTTGAAAACCTAATAGTAGTGAGGTTCATCCACTAGATCAACTCATCAGTTTTTCAGGAATGCGTATACGTCCATGTTCATTAGAATTAATAAAAGAAACTCTATTCCATTCTCACAGTAGGTTTCAATCTGGAAAACATTGCTACTTATATTGTTGAAGCTAATAAGCATTCGAGCGATATTCGGTACTTCGAAATAAAGGTAAGAATCTAATGTAAGCAATATTAATATCTTATTCGTGAAACGACGTTGCATCACGCAATTATTGAAAAGAAAACAGCAATACAATCGTCTTGAGGCAACTATACCAAATATAAATGAGAAAGTAAACATAATACTAGGATTCAATCATAAAGGGGGTGCCTCTACAGACTGTGGCTCGTATGACTCATTTCGATGGTTGGTGACTGTGAAATTGGCATAGGGGGCTTGTTCAGATCATAATCCTCCATATAGTGAGTTTCTCTTTCTTTGGACTCTCTATATTTCTTGTAGTGAGATGCCACTTGCTCGCTTGCATGGAGTTCTTGTACCAATATCCAACATCTCCACAACAATAGCACGGTTCCTCGCCAACTCGAGCCTTAAGGCGATAGGATGGGTATGTGCTTTTGATGTCCTTGGCTAGCATAGCCAGGAGCAACAAGTCTTCACATTATATTGGAAGTACCCCAGTGCCTCGACTATGAAGCCTGTCATGTCCAGTCCCCTGTTCATTGGGGTTCTTTTTCACCCTTCACTTTGTCATAATTGGCCTCGAGAATTTTCTTTGTCCCAACTGGCCTGGCATTATTGCTCACTAACACTTCGTTATGCCTAAGCCACTTACAGTAGGTTGATTAGCTTACTGAAGGTAGTGATGCATTTATTATCATACTTTATCCTATACTGGTTCGCTAGTATAAGATTAGAAGTAGAGAAGATGGAAAGGGTTTTCCGGATCATGTCATCTTAAGTGGTGTCCTTCCCGCAGAAATTTAGGCGTGCCTTGAGGCGGAGCATATCTTTGTTGAAGTCGTTGATCCGTCTATAGTGAAGCAAGCAGATTTCATTCCGCTGCACGGTCAACTCTGGGAGCAAAGTGTTGTGGTTTCAACTGCAGATATATTTATCTCAGGCTGGGGTCGATGTGTCGCCTAAGAAACATTAGTCTACTAGCTTTAATTTTGTCAGACGGTGCATCACCTACGGTATCAAAGATTGTGGCACTATAGTCCTTAGCAATAAATGTGGTCTCGACGTCCGGATACCCATCTATGGTCACTACCAAAAAAACACTTTAGCAGACAACTAGCCGGAGAGAGGCTGATAGCTGCCGGAGAGCGACCGACGGCCGACAGAAGTAGTCGGCTAAAGGCTGAAGGTTTAGCCGATGACTGTTTAGTTGTCGGCCAAAGGTGTTTAGCCGACGACTTTGCTTTTGGTCGTCGGTTAAAGTCATGTTAGTCGTTGGCTAAAGTTCTATAGTTTAGACGACGACTACGAGACTTTAGCCGATGACTTTTTAACGTTTAGCCGACGGCTAGTATACTTTAGACGACGACATGCCATCGGCTAAAGTCTTACATGTTTTTTGTGCAGAATATATCACTACCTAACACTTCAAGACACCATTTATGACACATTCGGAAAAAACAAGAAAATGAAAAATAATAATTTTCTCTGGTTTGATCATTCAAGAAATCATATTGAAGGTATGTTTATTGAATCTTAATATCAGTTATAATCTTATTATGCATAAAATATATCTATTTGAATGATTATGAACATGTTTAAGAATTAGTTCGTTTTCTCGAATATTTCTTGGTGTGTGTGTGTATATATATATATATATATATATATATATATAGATTTGACATCTTAAATTTGAGCTATGATGATTGTACTCGTAATTTTTGTATATGATGATTGTAGTCGTAATTTTTGTATGTTCTTGACAAATACGATGTGTAATATTGTTGTTATTTTTGTTATAGGATGGATAAAAGTTGGATTGATCTGCAAAAATGGGATCCAACGGTCATGGATGTAATGCGAGAGTTTATTCGATTTTTGAAGGAGCATGATAATGATAGTATGATTCATTACTGTCCATGAAATAAATGTAAATGTCGCAGCGATATGTACCGTTTTACACTTGATGTCATATGCGAACACTTGAAAAAGAATGGATTTTGGGATAAATACACATGTTGGATTTACCACGGTGAAAAATCGAATTCAATTATTCCCCATGATCACAGACAGTACAGTGGTAGCACATCCAATGACCCCACAAGAAGGTTGATTAACGACGTGTTTGGTTATTACAAGAGGGACGTATCGGCTGAAGGTCAAGAATACCATATAGCTGATCAACCAGTCACCCGAACGCCTACATTGATACCCGTTAACACAATTTCTGTTGATAGATACAACAAGCTAATCCAACTCCAATAGACTCTTCTTTATCCAGGGTGTCACATGACGGTTCTTGATAGTGTCATAGAGACTATGAGAGTCAAGGTGGAGAACAAAACTTCGAAAGCTGTGGATGATTATTTGGAACTTACAGGGAAAATGCTCCCAGAAGGTCATCATCTTCCTAGTAATCACAGTCAAATGAGACGTATCCTAAAAGGTCTTGGGCTATCGTACATCAAGATCTACATATGCATATATGATTATGCTTTATTTTGGGGAAAGCCTAATGAAGACCTAAAGAGATGTCCGGTATGTGACACAGAGAGGTATAAGTTCACTCCTTCTGGTAAAGAGAAAGCTATGTAGGCTCTTTGGTATTTCCCTCTGAAGGATAGATTGGAGAGGCTTTTCATATCTCCTCACACAGCCAAGGCGATGAGATGGCACGCTGAGCCTTGCGTGACTGATGAAGATACTATGATACACCCTTCTGATGGAGAGGCTTGGAAGCATATAGATAGAGAGTTTCCAGGATTTGCATCAGATTTCCGAAATGTAAGACTCAGACTTGCATCTGATGGATTCAACCCTTATGAATTTTTCGTATAGTATATGGCCGGTGGTAATGGTTCCTTACAACCTTCCTCCATGGATGTGCATGAAGAAGAAGTATAATATGTTGAATCTCTTAGTACCTAGCCATGGGTATCCAGGAAAGTGTATTGATGTTTATTTGAGACCTTTGATAGAGGAGCTGAAGTTGTTGTGCGAGCCAGGTCATCCGACGTACGACAGTTACTCACATGAGATGTTCTACTAACATTCTATGTGTACTGGTACCATCAGTGATTTTCCTGCGTATGGGATGTTGTCCGGATCTGTTATTAGTGGATATAGAGGATGTCCAGTGTGCTTGAATGTAGACTGCACAAGGTATCATTGTCGGAAGGTTATCAGAATGTGTCACCGTATATGGCTTGAGAGAATGCATGTCTGGCATACGGATGTTGCAGCATTTGATGTGACTCAAGAGGTTGGTGATCCACCATGGGAGTGGACTAGTGAGGAAATTTTGGCCGTGCTGAATGAGTATGATTTTGGGCAGTTGAGCAATATATTAGAGGCAACTCCTGAAAGACCTGACAGGTATAAGTACTGGTCCCACAAAAGTATTTTCTGGGATCTACCTTATTGGAGTAAGTTGTCGATTAGGAACTAGATGTGATGCACATAGAAAAAAATGTTTGTGAAAGTGTTGTCGGTATAGTATTATGTTGGTAAGGGAAGACTAAAGATGGCCCTAAGGCACGCATTGGTTTAAAAGAAATTAACATTAGAAAACATTTATGGTTGAAGGAATGGAAGGGGAAACACAAAATGCCGAAAGCTGCTTACACCGTCACCCCTGAGCAAAAGGCTCAGATTTTTTCGTAGATAAAGGCTGCAAGGTATCCCACAAGACATGCTGGAAATATAGGGAGATGTGCTAACTTCAAGGAGAACAAGTTAACTGGACTGAAGAGCCACGATTGTCATATACTCTTACAACATTTGTTTCCTATGTTTATTCGACCATACTTGTCCAAATAGGTAGTCGGGCCTTGTGTATCGTCATCCAGGTTATTTCAAAAGTTATGCACTAGGGAAGTAAGGAAGTCATATCTACGGCTCATGCAAAAAGAGATCATTTATATCTTATGCAAATTATACGACGTTAGGAGTATGCCCTCGAATGCCACTCAGAGGATGTTGAGAGAAGGCATTGTACTTGTAATTATGTAAATCATTAATATAAGGCAATAGATGTTTCCTTATTTGCTGGTAGTTACTAGCATTCCTGACTCATAAATATACATATAGAAACTAGTCCATGTATTTGAGAGCAAAATGTTCCACTCCTTATTGGATAAAGGGGTCGACACTGGAAAGGTTTATAGCTCAAATACTGAAATCATTCGTAAGTCGATGAAACTTGACTGGGCGTTAAGTTTATGTGAAGACTTGTATGACGTGTTCTTTGACATGGAGAGTGTCTGTCGAACAATAATGGTTAGTGGGAGCTGTTAGGCATATTTTTATGCGCTTATTTATCATTATTTTATATCCATCTTGAGCCTAAATCAGCATAAATGAGCTTTTAATGCACCATTCTTATATGTTTTGCAGGAAATCAGAGTCCGGAAGCCGAAACGATGAAAAACGGGCGAAAACAGCAGTTTTTGGTCATGAGCCGCGGCACAAACCAAGTGAGCAGCGGCACACGAAGACAACTAGCGAGCCCCGAGTGGACTGTACCGTGACCCGCGGCACAAGTAGAGTGAGCCGCGGCCCAGGAGAAAAGCGGCGCCCGAGCATCTCGGCCGAGCGGTAGGGCCGCGGCCTGCAGTTAAGTGAGCCGCGGCCCACCGGGCAGTTTTTGCTGAATATTCCGCGTTTCTTTGCCGTTTTTGGAGCAGTTTTCGACCTAATCACACGGACACGTTTTGGAGGCTGATAACAGTTATAAATAAGGTTTTAAGGGCTGAAGACAAAGGGGGGAGGAAATCAACAGAGATCGATATACAGAGAGAAGAACATAAGGAGGAGATTTGTGGGCGACGACAAGACCACGGATCCCCTATGGTTTTTCTTAATTTTTCCGCATCTTAGTTTCTAGATTTATTCGAGTAGAATAGTGATTGTAGCCGATTACATGATGGTTTGATTTATTTATTATTCTTTCAATTCATTCGTTATTCTATTGAGTTGGATTTTTCTCATTGTTCTTAATGCTTTTTAATTGTCTAGCCAACAGTTGAATTGTTTTGAATGTATTTATGGATTCGGGAGATGAAATTTAAGCATAGTTCTTGTGAGAAGAATCATAATTTTCGTGAGATAGGAATATACTCATGGGAATTGTGAAGCCTTTTTATTGTGGGGATTCTTGAACTGTTTTAGCTATTAATTATCTAATTCGAATAGGGATATATCGAGTTAATAATTCGTAGTATTTTCTATCGACCTTCGGAAAGGCTTTAGAATAATTTAGGAATTCCTGGCTTACAATCAATTGAATAAAAGTGAATTGAATTGAATAAATATCATTCCTGATTGTTTGAGATGAAAATCATAATCCTACGCCCTTATTAGTATTATTATTATTATCAGTAGTATTATTTATTTTCTGTAAGTAGTTTAGGTATAAATTCCGTATAATTGTTCTTCAAATAAAATTACGAGTTGACTACATTTTGGTACTTAGTGAAATCAGTCCTCGTGGGAACGATATCTTACTTATCAATTTATTACTTGTTGACACCGTGCACTTGCGGCATAGTGTGAGGGATTTCCTCACAACAAGTTTTTGGCGCCGTTGCCGGGGACTGATTTTTCGCTAATATCAATACCAAGCGACTCTAATTTTAATTTGAAGTTTTTTGTAGTCTTTATATTTTTATTTTTTTTCATTATGTATTCCTTTGATTATCATGACCCTTTGCATTTCATAAATTTCGACAATCTTAACAATTTGCCTAATAGGGTCAGTCAGCCCCCTTCCCCGAAACAAAAGACCATGCTTGAGCAATGTGTAGACGCTCTCAATAATCCTGATAGTACCCCTTTTGAGCGAGAATGTGCAAGTCGTGGTCTTGAGATTCACTATGGTTATTTTCCAGCTCATATATTTAGTATTGAAGTTGAGGGGGAGGTTGAGAAGAAAGACATGCTAAGTTTTAGGGTCGATCCCCCAGCACCTAATAATTACATAAAGTGTGATGAGCTTGTAGAAGAAGTTACCATTGATGATGTTTCCAAAGAAATTTCATTAAATTGTCATCAAACTTCGACTAATAAGGTGAACATTTTTGTGCCTAAAATTTTATTAACGGTGTCACGCATAATTTTTCCTAAATCCATAATGGGAGAGATTGACCCCATTACTTTTGATTTTGTTGAGGCTGATTCTTTGAGTTCTAATGAGGTTGTTCGTGATAAGTCTTTATTATTTACCCATTCCAACTCTGCTTATTTTTTCATCCCTTTGAATTATTTTATTCTTCCATTATTTTTTGGTTGCCCGTATAATTATTCTTACTCATTATTTTTGGCAACCATGCATGAACCAAAGCCTCCCTTGTGTAATAAGAGGCTTATAGATTGCAAGAAGGGGGTATTTGGCAATCTCCCTAGAAAGAAGCCACGTTAAATTTTTTTTTTGCCACGTCGTGCTCAAGACGTAAAATAGAGCGCTTGATGGGAGCTAACCCATCATTTTTACTTGCTTTCTAGTTAGTTGTTTTTATTTGATTTTTAGTTAATAATTTTTTCCTTTGTTTTGTTTTTTTCGTTTGGATTCGTGTATTCTTGTGGCCCTTATTTCTCTAATAATTTTTTAACCACAGTGAGTATTATCCTTCATATGCTAGCCTTTCTTGACTTAATGTCTACAGTTATTTCATGACTAGAGACTAAGTTTGGGGGTCCCTGGTGATGTTGGGCGTTATTTGAAGTATGAATTGACGGACGATTCCACTCAGACATGTGTTGGCGTTCAATAAGACATTTGGAATAAGTTTCACTTTTCCTTATCTCTTTTATTTTCACATGAGTTTTATTGTCGATGATTTTATGTGTAGTGGAATAGATTGAAGCATGCGATATTTTCTTAATTTTCTTGTTTATAAATCGCAATTTCATCATTGCTTTATTGTTCTTACATGCTGTTGATGGTTTTTGTCAAAACGTGAATTTTTCGTGAATTTTTCGTGCTTCTGTGTGTAAAACTGATGTTACGATACTGATTTCTCTTAGAAGAAATGATTGAATTTAGTCGAGTTGCAGTCAAATATCTGTTTCTGTTAAGTATTCAATTAGGTCCGAAATGTTATCGTTTTTTGTAGAAATCTTAGCAGATAAGAAAGGAGAAATACGTGTTTTCAAATCGCCGCCTATATGTTTGGTTATACTTTTTGGTTAGCTAGTCGTCCAGTAACATGAGTCGTGTTGGCACTTAATTTGAGTTTAGAGTCGGACAGTTTTTCCCAAGAAAAGTCGAGATATTATTTGTTCTATGATGGGAAGTCTAGTAACCAGGGGTATTCACGTGACCCGTTATTTACTTTCGCGTAAAACGACAACCCTGAATAGACTAATGATTTAGAAATATCGCATTACCCATGATGGGAAGCCTAGTAACCGGGGGTATTCACGTGACCCGTAGTTTACTCTCGCGTAAAACGGCAACCTTGACACGCGGGACTTGCTATTCGAGTTTTTTCTCCGCTGTAGAGGGGGACTTAGTAACTAGAAGCATCCATGTGCCCCATGAGTGTCTTTTATGTCAAACGGTTCCCCAATACATGAGAATGGAATTCCACCCTAGGATTATCCCGATGAAACATCCCGAAATTCGAACCTAGTGGTTAACTCGAATCTTTATTATGATCATACATCAGGAATTGCTGTCCTAGGAGTAATTTTGATGATGAAACTCTTAAATTTTTGCCACTAGACTGTGGGACTGGGCGAGTTGGCTCGTTTATTTTAACCCTTCATATCGGCGGTCGGTTAAATTCATGCTTGTTAATCTTTGAGCTTGATTTTCTTCATGAACGATTGATTAGGACTGAAATTGGTTACTTTGTGGAATCAGTGTCCTGGACGTGACTCACTATTACGATACTTGTATTATTCTTTGAGATTTTCAGGATAGTATTGATTAGGTTAAGCACTATAAATTTGCACGATTATTCTCGATCATTCCTGATACTTTTTATTTGAAAATTGATTTTTGCTTGGGGACAAGCAAAGGCTCAAGTTTGGGGGTATTTGTTAGGCATATTTTTATAAGCTTATTTATCATTATTTTATATCCATCTTGAGCCTAAATCAGCATAAATGAGCTTTTAATGCACCATTCTTATATGTTTTGCAGGAAAATCGGAGTCCTAAGCCAAACGATGAAAACGGCGAGTAGCAGTTTTTGGTCATGAGCCGCGGCACACGAAGACAACCAGCGAGCCCCGAGTGGACTGTACCGTGAGACGCGGCACAAGTAGAGTGAGCCGCGGCCCAGGAGGAAAAGGCAGCGCCCAGGCATCTCGCTGAGCAGTAGGGGCCGCGGCATAAATTAAGTGAGCCGCGGCCCACTGGGCGGTTTTTGCTGAATATTCCGCGTTTCTTTGCCGTTTTTGGAGCAGTTTTCGACCTAATCACACGGACGCGTTTTGGAGGTTGATAACAGTTATAAATAAGGGTTTAAGGGCTGAAGACAAAGGGGGGAGGAAATCAAGGGAGATCGATAGACAGAGAGAAGAACACAAGGAGAAGATTTGTAGGTGACGACACGGATCCCCTACGGTTTTCTTAATTTTTCCGCATCTTAGTTTCTAGATTTATTCGAGTAGGATAGTGATTGTAGCCGATTACATGACGGTTTGATTTATTTATTATTATTTCAATTCATTCGTTATTCTATTGAGTTGGATTTTTCTCATTGTTTTTAATGCTTTTTAATTGTCTGGCCAACAGTTGAATTGTTTTGAATGTCTTTACGGATTCGGGAGATGAAATTTAGGCATAGTTCTTGTGAGAAGAATCATAATTTTCGTGAGATAGGAGTATACCCATGGGAATTGTGAAGCCTTTTTATTGTGGGGATTCTTGAACTGTTTTAGCTATTAATTATCTAATTCGAATAGGAATATATCGAGTTAATAATTCGTAGTATTTTCTATCGACCTTGGGAAAGGCTTTAGAATAATTTAGGAATTCCTGGCTTACAATCAATTGAATAAAAGTGAATTGAATTGAATAAATATCATTCCTGATTGTTTGAGGTGAAAATCATAATTCTACGCCCTTATTAGTATTATTATTATTAGTAGTACTATTATTTATTTTCTGCAATTAGTTTAGGTATAAATTCCATATAATTGTTCTTCAAATAAAATTACGAGTTGACTACATTTTGGTACTTAGTGAAATCAGTCCTCGTGGGAACGATATCTAACTTATCACTTTATTACTTGTTGACACCGTGCACTTGCGGCATAGTGTGAGGGATTTCCTCACAACAGGAGCACACGTTATAGGTATGCTAATTGGATTAGTATACTCTAGTTAATTCATATTAATGATTTGGTCTTGATTTGGGGAGGATATTATGAAGAATAAAAGGAAGACTCATCTCACTCCTTGAAAAAAACAATTCCATACATAAGGTTGAGAAGGAGAGAGAAAAAGAAGAGTTTTCTTTGTCTTCAAAGTGTTCTTCACCTTCATCATATTTTCTTTGAGAAATATTGTGAGGATTAATTGAGAGATAAAGATTATACACTTAGAGTGTTATAATCAAAGTCTTCATCATCCTAGCTCTAGCCGTATCCTTGGAGGATAGCAAGGTGATAGTCATCCCGTTCGTTTCTCCAGCGCGTGGCAAGTAGAGGCGTTGTATTTCGACGTTGGATCATTCAAGTGCTTGGAGTACTTTGGATCGTAGGGATATACCACTAAAGCTTGGGGAATAGCTCAAGAGAAGGAATCCATTTAATCAACGGACTACAAGGGTGAGTTTCTTATATCTCTTGTTATTTCGTTTATATATTCATATATACGTAGCTCGATCGATCCTCGTAGGGATTCAGATCGAATAAATTTTTATTTTACCGGTTCCGCTGAGCCTTCGATTTAGGCACTGAATCCCAACAGTGGTATCGGAGCATAGGTCATGCGATCGTATATACGATATTGGTATTTGGAATGCTCGTTTAGATGGTGAATGATTTGGAATCATTTTAGTCATAATCGTGGTATATGTTTTATGTTCATTGTAGTTATATTTTACGTAAGCTTATGTCTAAATATAAATCTTTATTTCTTGGAAATATGATTTATATTGAAGATATGAATGTTGGAAAATATAGATATTGGATATCCGGTCGAAAAACTAGCCCTGAATTGCCGTTGGACGGTCCGGGAGTGGTCCGGAAGAAGGGCGCGGCCCGAGTGGCTGGGCGGCCACCTTCTTGCCTGGTTCGTTTGGGCGCGATGACCTCTTTTCGGACCCGTTTCGAGCTTGTTTTCTTCGTGTATTCCTAAAAATGATTTTCTACATTTTAAATTAGATTTAATACGATTAAAATAATTTATGGTATTTCATTTTATAAAGGAAAATTTATTTATTTGAATACTTGTGATCGGCCGAATTATTTTGAACGTTTTCATATTACCGACTGTGTGAATCGATTGGATCGGTTCGTGTTGTTGGTTGGATCAATGTATCTCTTCGTTTTCCATTTATTTAGTATTTATTGGATGAATGATTTTGAATGGGGATGTGGTTCGTGGACTTAGTTTTGAATCATTCATTTTATTCGATTGGGTTGTAATGGCCGTTTTAAGCCTATTTATTTTACTAGAAATATTTGTATCTAGGATGCAATTTTCAATGTAAAATTTATATATAATGACGAAGACCGGAGGAATATCCGTTTCGAGAAGACGAAGATTCAAGACGAAGACTTGTAATTAGATTACGGAGTTTTTGTTTTCTAGGAAAGGTCCATGAACCACATGTTGGTAGAAACTAGGTTGTGAATGGTTGTTTCATATTGTATGAATGCCACAAACGCGTTTAAATGAATTAATGTGCAAAGTGTAACATTAATCGCGAAAATTCTTCCACGACAAATTATTAAGTTCATAAGATTTCAAGGTTTTCCTTTCATCCATCGAGTTTTCGGGAAATTGAAATCCAAACCGGATGTGCTATGCTTCCGAGTTATCGGGGTAGTCGTTCGGGGAGGACGGATAAATTACCGGGAGCGCATTGGATGCCTTTGGTTGGAGCAAATTTTATCCCTAGAAACCTGATAGGTTACCGGATAAGATTCAATTGTGAAACTGATTTGCGTCGATGGTATAAACTTAACTTGTTCACAAACCATAGAAACCGTATATGTTGAGGGGAGTGAACAAGGGGAAAAAGAATATCGAATCATCCATTAGATGGGTTGGTGTTGGACACCACTTTATGAAAATTAATAGACTAGAAACCTGTTCGGTTGCCCTCTATTAAGATTTATAAAGAACTCGATCACCACTATGAAGTAGAGCGACGATACTTCCGGATTTCACATGGGAGTGTGTTATTCCGATAAAAATAGTGGGAGCTGGGTAACAAGAATAGAAAAGACCTTAATTCTATACTCAGATCATAATATAACAAGTCACTAATTAATCTGTTATGCTTAATGGAGACATAACTCTCAATATGACAATGAATCCACTCGCAATTCTACTCGAGAAGAACACCCTGATTGGACATAACTTTGTGGACTGGCTCCGCAATCTGATGATTGTCCTTAGTATAGAGGCACTGGGATATGTCTTGGAGATGGACATTTCGGCGCCTCCTATGCGGACCAGAGCCAATCAGGAAGAGATCGAAAACCACGAAAAGTGGGTTAAGGATGACGTAAAAGTCCGTGCTTACTTGATGGCTTCTATGTCTAATGAGCTTCAGAGAGCTCATGAGAAAATGACTTCTGCTAGGCAGATTCTATCTCACTTAACCGAGCTTTATGGTGAGCACAGTCGAACTGCTAGATATGAGATATCTAAGCAAATGTTCGGTGCAAGGATGAAGGAAGGTGAGAACATTGGGGACCACGTCCTCAAAATGATATCCATGATCGAGAGATTGAAGGCTCTTGATTTTAAGATGGATACTTCTCTTCAAACCGACCTTATCCTATAGACTCTCCCTGATTCCTTATCACAGTTTATTATGAACTTCAAATTCAATGAGATTGCGAGTAACTTAGCTGGGCTAATGAACAAACTGGTGACCGCTAAGTCTCAGATGAAGACTCCATGGATGAAGGAGTCTGCCCTTGTGATTTATTCTGGACCTCGAGGTCTAAGAACAAGAAGAAAAAGACCAAGAAGCATACGGGACCACAAGTCAAGGACTTCAAGGGATAGGGCAAGGCCCCGATGGTTCCGAAGAACAAGAAGAAGAAGGATTCTTGTCTCAAGTGCAGTGAGTTAGGCCACTGGGCTAGAGACTGTCCGATTCTTCATGGCACTTCAGGTACAGAACTTTTAGTTTTGGAAACAAATTGTTCTGCTACTGTATTTTCTACTTCCTGGATACTGGATTCTAGTGCTAGTTCTCATATTTGTACCGTGAATCAGTATCTGGAACAAAGTAGGAAGCTTGGAGCTGGAGAACTTATGATCACAGTCGGAAGCGGGCATAGTGTCGAGGCGACCGACATAGGATCACTTCTTTTGGGTTTAGAATCCGACTTTGTTTTGACTTTAGAAGATGTACTTGGTTTGCCGAAGGGGCACAAAAACATTGTATCCATTCTGGTCATGGACCGAAAAGGCTTTTAATTTTTCATTGGTGATGGTTCCTGCAAAATTTATTTCAGAAATAAACTAGTGGGTACTGCTACATTGTTAAATGGAATGTATCATCTAAATCTCAGCAACAAAGTAGTTGTAAATACTATGACTAGAAAACGTGGTAGGGATGAAACCAATCAAGTTTTGAAATGGCATCTTAAACTTGGTCATGTTGGTCAGACCAAGGTTTACAAGATGGAAAAATATGGACTTATGGGTCCATTGGGATCGGATCCCTTTCCTACTTGTGAATCTTGCCTTAAAGGCAAAATGACTAAGTCCCCCTTCACAGGAACTTTTGAAAGAGCTGCTGATAAACTGGGATTAATCCATACCAACGTATGTGGTGCTTTGGAAGTAGCACGTGATGGATATCAATATTTCATTACGTTTACAGACGATCATACTAGGTATGGTTATGTATACTTAATGAAACATAAATCCGAGGCCTTTGAGAAATTCTAGGAATTCAAGGCCCTAGTAGAGAAACAAACTGGTAATCATATCAAAGCACTTCGATCGGACCGAGTTGGTGAGTATATGAGTATGGAGTTTGACGAGTTCCTTAAGGAACATGGAATAGTTTCACAACTAACACCTCCAGGTACTCCTCAGTTAAATGGTGTGTCAGAAAGAAGGAACCGGACCTTGTTGAACATGGTCCGTTCCATGCTGGGCTATACTGACTTACAGATTTACCTATGGGGGTATGCACTCCTGACTGTCGCTTACATCTTAAACAGATGTCCTTCCAAATCCGTTCTAAAACTCCACATGAGATGTGGGAGGGCAGGAAACCAAGTCTTAATCATATTAGGATTTGGGGATGTCCCGCCTATGTCAAGAAGACTAAGGTGGAGAAGTTGGAAGCTAGGTCCGCGAAGGGACGTTTCATTGGATTCCCGTCTGGGATGATGGGATATCTATTCTACATGCCTGAAGATCGAAAGATCGTTGTTGATTTAAAAGCACACTTCCTGGAAGATGAGTTCATTCAGGAAGGCGGAGCAGGTAGAAGTATTTCTTTAGAAGAATACAATGAAACTCCTCGGGAGACACCTGTGTAATAAACTGGAACTGAACCTTCAGAAACACAAGTACAACCACCTCATAGGTCTATTTGGGTATCTCATTTACCTGAGAGGTATGGTCTTGTGCACTTGGAGGAACTGGGTCTCCATGAGGTTCCAAGTGATAGCCAAGAGACCGACCCAACGACCTATGACCAAGCGATGGTGGATGTAGACTCCGCGAAATGGCGTGCAGCTATGGAAGCTGAGATAAACTCGATGCATGTCAATCAAGTCTGGACTCTACTAGACCGTCCCAAGGGAATAGTGCCTATTGGGAATAAGTGGATCTATAATAGAAAGACTGATGGGGATGGCAAGGTTGATGCCTATACGGCCAGTCTTGTGGCAAAGGGTTATACACAGAAAGAAGGGATCGACTACCACGATACCTTCTCGCCCGTAGCTATGATCAAGTCTATTCGCATGATGCTTGCTATAGCTGCCTACCACGATTATGAGATATGGCAAATGGACATAAAGACGGCTTTCCTTAATGGATTCCTCGAGGAGGAAATCTATATGGAGAAGCCTAAAGGCTTTGTGTCCGAAGTCGATATTCAGAAAGTGTGTATGCTTCAGCATTCCATTTATGTATTGAAGCAAGCGTCGCGTAGTTGGAACCTTCGTTTTGATGAGGCGGTCAAAGAGTTTGAATTCGTGCAAAATGAAGAGGAACCTTGTGTATACAAGAGGGCTAGTGGGAGAAAGATCGCATTCTTAGTACTATATGTGGATGATATTCTACTAATAGGAAATGATGTGGGAATGCTCAATTCTGTGAAAGCTTGGCTTTCGAGTAATTTCTCCATGAAAGACTTGGGAGAAGCAACCTATATTCTTGTAATTCGACTCTACCGGGACAGAGTGAAGAGAACAATAGGTCTTTCCCAAGCCCTTTATATAGATAAAATCTTAAATCGATTTAAGATGGATGATTCTAAAACAGGGTTCCTACCGATGCGACATGGAATAAAACTCTCCTTGAAGTTGTGTCCTCAAGGTGAAGAACAACAAAAGGAAATGCGTAATATACCATATGCTTCGGCCGTGGGTGTAATATCCGCAATTTTCGATTTCCGGTAATTTCTTATTTTCGGTCGGAGTCCGTTTTGACGACTCGCTCATGACCGTTTCGTCATTCTGAGAATGATTAATTCTACACTTTTTGACATCCGAGTTCGTTTCGGTGTCGTTTTGTTGAGTTCCGTGCTTTTTCGCGACTTTTCCGCACTTGAGTTCGATTCTTGCGAATCTCGTCCGAAACTGCTGTTTCGAGTTTCCCGTAAGTCCGTTTAACTTTGTTAGACGTGTTGTGAACTTCGGTTTGGTTATTCGATCACGTATCGTGATTTCTGGGCGTTTTGGGCCATTTTGTAATTTCTTGAAAGTTACGGGTATCCGTATCTGTTTTTGTTGTCTCGACCGGTTTGTTGGTGTCGTTTGACTCATTATGGTATTACGTTTTCATTTCGAGTCGTTTTTCTTGTCCGCGAACTTTTCGCCGTGTTCGCTCCGTCGTTTCGCTGAAATCGGGTCGAGCCACAGCGGTTGCGGGATCGCCGGACGGTTGCTATGGATCGCCGGACGATTGCGGGCACCGGCCGACGGTGCGCGAGAACCGCGTAGCGCACGCTTCTGGCCGGAAAAGGTCGCGCTTCCGGCAGTGTAGCGCCGCCGGTGGTAACTAGCGTCTGCTCGGCCCGGGCGATGGGGTTTCGAGGTTCGGACTCGGTCAGATCGGCAGTAGCGCACGCTATGCCTAGCGTAGCGCGCGCTAGTCGGCAGCGTAGCGCCGCCGGCCCGGCTAGCGTCGTTACTGGCGGGCGATTCGATCCGTGGCTCTGGGCCAGTCGGCTGGCGCGCAGTATCCGGCCGTAGCGCTCGCTAGCGGGAGTTGGGTCGACAGGTTCGGTCGGCAGGGTTGGTCGGTGATGCCGGGTCGTGTGGGCCCTGGCCGAGGGTACTCGGCCGATAGCGCACGCTAGTCCGGGAAGGCTAGCGCACGCTAGGCTGGCCCAGTATAAATATGGCCGAGCAGTCACATTTCACTTCGTTTTTCATTTCCTTCCTTCTCCATCCGCGAGTGGCGATTCATGGGCGACGAAGCCATGTTGTTTAACAACAAATCCATGAAGTTCTTGAGTTCATAACACCAATCAATCGTCCGTTATCAACCTTTGATCCAGCGAATCAAGGTAATCTTCCTTAGAACCCTAATTTCGTGAATTTGGGGATTTTTGCATTTTCGTCCGATTCGTTCCGTGTTGTTGATTAATTCATGATGGGTATGATTAATCTTGATAGTATTCTTGTGTTTAACATCATTTAATCCATTGTTCTTCGTCGAATCGAAGTATATTTCTTGATTTCCTTGGAATTGACTTTTTGGGGGATTTGTCCCCGATCTCGTTTTTCATCCGTTTTCGATGGATCGATTATGGTTAAATGATGTTGTTAAACATATTCTATGGATTTTATATCCATATTTCAACTTGGAATTCCGTTTTGGGTTTTGGAACGAATCGTGTTCTTGGCCATTTTGGGGGAAATCCGTGAACTTTCGTCATTCGTTCTTTGAATTCAACGGCTTTGAGTCGTGTTATGGAATTCATTTCATTGTTATTATTTGTCCTTCGTAGTTTATGAACGTGAGTTGGCGTTCGGTGGAGTCGGCGTGTACGTAGTCGGTTCGGGCCAACCTACTTCGGTCGATTCTCCGCGTTGTTCTTATTCGAGGCAAGTACCTTGCCCATACTTTTCTCGTTTTATGGATATGATGATCGGTGGTCGTCTTGATGCGTTTGTTTGGTTATTTGAAATGAAGTTTCAAAAGATTTCGGTTTGGCCTCGTTAAAGGCTCTCTTTCAAAACGCGTGTGTGTTTTGTGAACGTTGTGTTTTGGGAATTTATTATGATTTGATTATTTTGAACGTTGAAGGATTTGATGATGATACTCCTATTGTTTAAAGTTATGGAATCGTGTATTCCGTATTTAATCTTGTTATTGTGTTTTGAAGAGTTTGATAATGGTGTCGAGTTAATGGCCATCTCTAGTGAGTATTCTTAATGAACTTACATTCTTAGCATATTAGTATTGCATGAGTAACGTGTGTGTGTGTATGCTCACTACGGGTTAGATCCGACGGGGTCTCGGTAGGGGTCCACGGAGGTGTGGATTGACGAGCTTTGCTTTTAACCACTACGGGTTAGATCCGACGGGGTCTCGGTAGGGGTCCACGGAGGTGTGGATCGACGGTTAATTGTGGTGCATTTTTGCAAATGTGATTTGATATTGGCATTTCCGGAAATGAGTACTTTTGAACGGTTTTCATTTGCATGCATTGACTAAATGTGTAAGAGGTAAGTTGTTCGTTTGGCCTACTTGGCTAGGATGGCTCTAGAGTATTTTGTTGTTTATTTTAAATCATTTATTTGTGGATTTTGACGTTGGAAGACGAACCTTGTTGACGTTCTCGTGTACTGTGAGTTGATGAGATTTGGGGCTAAAATCCCAATGGTTTTATAAAAGTCGTTTTACGGATTTGGGGCTAAAATCCCAACGATTTGGTTAATGTCATTTTCCAGAAAGTAAACTTTTGGGGCGGTGACCCCTTTGTCTTTTGGATTTTGAAAAGTAGGATTTGATAATCCTAAATTGTTTTCTATTAAAACTCTCGATGGCATTCTAAACTGTTTTATAAATTATTCCCATTGATTTATGATATTTCATTTTTGAAATGTTTTCTCAAACCCTTGCCTCGGGAAGTACTTTTCGTTTCGTTTGGATCTTTGAGGATCCTCGGTTATTGTTATTCGTGGAATGTGAATTGTATGGCTCGTATTTGCACTTTGTTCTTGCACTAGCAAAACAGTGGAGTTTTGCTAACCCCCGAGTATTCGGGGGGTGGATGTCTGTTTTTGCATTCAGGTTTTGGAGCATAACACAGGGTCGGCACGAAGGATGATGAAAGATGATCGATACTAATCACATGTGGAACCGTAATTCGTTTGTTGTTTCATTTGTACTTTATTTTCCGCTTATATATTGTTCACGTTTAGAGGGTGTGGTTGTATTTTGTCCTGCGTGGGCATGAGTTGTATTAGAGTTGTATGTATTTGTGGAAAGACCAAATCGGTCTACAGAGTCATTGTAGCCTCGAAGGCATTGTCGAGATGTTAAATGTCGTTACCAGCCTGGTAGATCCTTGAGGAAAGGTTCTACGGCGTGTAATATCCCTGAGCGGATTGGGGGTGTTACATAAATGGTATCGGAGCTTAGGTTGAGGAAACCTAGGCTGTCGGGTCAAGTCGTGTTGTTTGAGTCTTGTTTCGTCGGATTTTATCTGACTGAGTCGTGTCGCGACGCGTCGTTTGAGTTTGTTGGTCGTGATTAGTATCGTGGGGCGATCATCATCTTCGTGCGACCTGTGGAAGTAAGTCTCCCTTCTTTGTGTTGTGCCTCGTGTGACACGAGCTATTTTTATGATTATTTTTTAAGTGGTGGAATCCTTATGTGAATTTTGATTTCACGATATGTATTTAGTCGACTCTCGTATTTGATTTATACGAGGAGTGTCGTCGTTTGTGATGTCTTTTTATTGTTGTTTTTGTTCGTTGTTGATGATTTTCGAATCGATTTGCACGTTTTACAAGTTCTATTGTGGAAGCTTTGTGCTTATACGCGTTCGACTTGTTCACTAGCCAGTGCGGGAGGGTATTTTATCAGTGGTTTTGTTCTGAATGTGGCATTTTATCGTTTATTTCCGTTTAAAGACATGTATTGTCTTGATTTTAAACGTTTTGATGCGTGTGCTAGGAGTTGTTTTAGTGAACGTCGGTATGTGTGAGTTTTGGGCATTCTGGCCTATTGGATTTTTGAAAACCTTGAGTATCTTAGAAAAATAAACTTCGAGACATATTTTTCAAATGACTTATTTTCTTGTGGTACATCCTAGGTGCCACAATATATTTCAAAAATTTTCTACCTCGAGGACCAAAATGTTTTGAGATATTTTCAACACTTTTATTTAGACCCGAGGGTCGAATATTTTGAAAGTTTTCACTAAGAGAAAATGTCCTCATTTTTATCAAATGCGAAATGGTTCTCCAATGTCTCGATAACGATGTTTCACGTTTGTACTTTTTTTTGAAAGATGATACTCAAGATCAATCGGTGTTCTTCTAAATTATTTTCAGAATGAGGTTTTCGTTTTTAAAACCTATCCATTCCCGTTTGAGGACTGGATATGTATGTGTGATGTTCGCGTTGTCATTTTGATACTTTCTCCCGAGTATGATCGAATTGGCGGTGTGAGCGTTGAGACGCTTTCCACACATTGGTTGTGCTAGCCCCTGTGAGAGGCGGAGTGTTGGTATTGAATGTTGTCGCCTCATGGCAATTTCTGCGTTGTCGCGCATGTGCGAGCTGTTAGAGCTTGGTTTGGTATGACCGTGTGCATCGGTGATGGTTCCGTTATGCGTCGATTGTTTAATGTCTTGTTACCTTGCTCCCGTTTTTGTGAATTTCGTGGACGAGGTCGGAGGTAATGCCCGTACTATTTTGACTTCTGTATTTTCTCTTTCTCCAGTCTATCGATTCGCTCATGTTCGTTGATACTTTATGAACTTGATCTGTAATTCGGTTTCATCGTCCGAACGAGCTACGACCTTGTTATGGGTCGATCTGGTTATCGCTGTGACTTTTTTGGGTTCGGTTCGATTCTTGTGAACCTTGTTCGAGAGTGACATTATCTGGTTCTATTAGTTCTTTTATTCGAAGTGGATCGGATTTGGAACTCTTATGTTTTCGACTCTGTCGACTCATTTATGTTCGTTGGCATTTCTGAGCTTGTCCTGCCCTTGTTTTTGTTTATCGAACGAGTGTGATATCATTTCGGAATAACTCGTTGGTCTTTGTGACTTTTCAATCGCTATTCCCTTTCCTGTGGATCTTATGGGAATGCATGTCTTGTAGTTCTCACCAGATCATCCTGGGAGTTATTGTTTGAACTTTATTGTTCTTCGTGATTCGAACATGATTCTTCGATTTTTGTTGTCTCGATCGTTTGTTTGTTCGGTTTTTGTTCTCGTTTCGTGATTATTGAGCATTCAGACTCCTTCGTAATTCCCTTTAGTTCGGGAAATTAGTTTCGTTTTCGATCTTCCAGCCCTTAGGCGGTGGAATTCCGTATTTGTTCAGCGTTTGGCTCGCGTTTTGATCTATGTACCGTTAGGTTGGTCAATCGTATTGATTTTCGTTCGTTGTGTTTTGTGATTGTTTGGATAATGGACTTGATTGTATTATCCATTTGGTGACGCTTGTCACTTGTTGGTTTTATTATATCCCTAACGGCGACGTTGTGTTGGTCGCCGTGGAGCGTGTTTTCACGCCGTATATTCCTTTGCGTTGTTTGTAACATCTCGCCGTTGGGCGTTAGTTACGCATTCTTGTGTATCTCGTTGAGTTTTCCTGGCGGAATATTTCTTCCCCCTACTTGTTTTAAGTTTCGGGACGAAACTTCTTTTAAGGAGGGTAGAATGTAATATCCGCAATTTTCGATTTCCGGTAATTTATTTTTTTCGGTCGGAGTCCGTTTTGACAACTCGCTCATGACCGTTTCGTCATTCTGAGAATGATTAATTCTACACTTTTTGACATCCGAGTTCGTTTCGGTGTCGTTTTGTTGAGTTCCGTGCTTTTTCGCGACTTTTCCGCACTTGAGTTCGATTCTTGCGAATCTCGTCCAAGCTATTGTTTGAGTTTCCGTAAGTCCGTTTAACTTTGTTAGACGTGTTGTGAACCGGTTTGGTTATTCGATCACGTATCGTGATTTAGGGCATTTTGGGCCATTTTGTAATTTCTTGAAAGTTACGGTATCCGTATCTGTAATTGTTGTCTCGACCGTTTCTTGGTCGCGTATGACTAATTATGGTATTACGCTTTCATTTAGTCGTTTATGTTGTCCGCGAACTTTTCGTCGTGTTCGCCCGTGCGTTTTGGAAATCGGGTCATCGAGCCACAGCGGTTGCGGGGCCCAGTCGGACGGTTGCATGGATGGCCGGACGATTGCAGGCACCGGCCGGGCCAGGTGCAGCGAACCGGCGTAAGCGCACGCTTACGGCCGGAAAAGGCTGCGCGCTAACCGGCAGTGTAGCGCCTGTGCCGGGTAACTAGCGTCTGTGCTCGGGCACAGCGATGGGGTTTCGAGGTTGGACTCGGTCGGAGATCGGCGAGTAGCGCACGCTACGCCGGCGTAGCGCGCTAGTCGGCGGCGTAGCGCCTGCTGTCGGCCCGGCTAGCGTCGTTACTGGCCAGGCGATTCGATCCGATGGCTCTTTGGGCCAATTGGCTAGCGCAGTATCCGGCCGTAGCGCCGCTTAGCGGAGTTGGGTCGGCAGGTTCGGTCGGCGGGGTTGGTCGGTGATGCCGGGTCGTGTGGGCCTGGCCGAGTACTCGGCCGTCTGGCGATAGCGCACGCTAGTCCGGGAAGGCTAGCGCACGCTAGGCTGGCCCAGTATAAATATGGCCGAGCAGTCACATTTCACTTCGTTTTTCATTTCCTTCCTTCTCCATCCGCGAGTGGCGATTCATGGGCGACGAAGCCATGTTGTTTAACAACAAATCCATGAAGTCCTTGAGTTCATAACACCAATCGATCGTCCGTTATCAACCTTTGATCCAGCGAATCAAGGTAATCTTCCTTAGAACCCTAATTTCGTGAATTTGGGTATTTTTGCATTTTCGTCCGATTCGTTCCGTGTTGTTGATTAATTCATGATGGGTATGATTAATCTTGATAGTATTCTTGTGTTTAACATCATTTAATCCATTGTTCTTCGTCGAATCGAAGTATATTTCTTGATTTCCTTCGAATTGACTTTTTGGGGGATTTGTCCCCGATCTCGTTTTCATCCGTTTCGATGGATCGATTATGGTTAAATGATGTTGTTAAACATATTCTATGGATTTTATATCCATATTTCAACTTGGAATTCCGTTTTCGGGTTTTGTGGAGCGAATCGTGTTCTTGGCCATTTTGGGGGAAATCCGTGAACTTTCGTCATTCGTTCTTTGAATTCAACGGCTTTGAGTCGTGTTATGGAATTCATTTCATTGTTATTATTTGTCCTTCGTAGTTTATGAACGTGAGTTGGCGTTCGGTGGAGTCGGCGGGTACGTAGTCGGTTCGGGCCAACCTACTTCGGTTGATTCTCCGCGTTGTTCTTATTCGAGGCAAGTACCTTGCCCATACTTTTCTCATTTTATGGATATGATGATCGGTGGTCGTCTTGATGCGTTTGTTTGGTTATTTGAAATGAAGTTTCAAAAGATTTCGGTTTGGCCTCGTTAAAGGCTCTCTTTCAAAACGCGTGTGTGTTTTGTGAACGTTGTGTTTTGGGAATTTATTATAATTTGATTATTTTGAACGTTGAAGGATTTGATGATGATACTCCTATTGTTTAAAGTTATGGAATCGTGTATTCCGTATTTAATCTTGTTATTGTGTTTTGAAGAGTTTGATAATGGTGTCGAGTTAATGGCCATCTCTAGTGAGTATTCTTAATGAACTTACATTCTTAGCATATTAGTATTGCATGAGTAACGTGTGTGTGTGTATGCTCACTACGGGTTAGATCCGACGGGGTCTCGGTAGGGGTCCACGGAGGTGTGGATCGACGAGCTTTGCTTTTAACCACTACGGGTTAGATCCGACGGGGTCTCGGTAGGGGTCCACGGAGGTGTGGATCGACGGTTAATTGTGGTGCATTTTTGCAAATGTGATTTGATATTGGCATTTAGGAAATGAGTACTTTTGAACGGTTTTCATTTGCATGCATTGACTAAATGTGTAAGAGGTAAGTTGTTCGTTTGGCCTACTTGGCTAGGATGGCTCTAGAGTATTTTGTTGTTTATTTTAAATCATTTATTTGTGGATTTTGATGTTGGAAGACGAACCTTGTTGACGTTCTCGTGTACTGTGAGTTGATGAGATTTGGGGCTAAAATCCCAATGGTTTTATAAAAGTCGTTTTACGGATTTGGGGCTAAAATCCCAACGATTTGGTTAATGTCATTTTCCAGAAAGTAAACTTTTGGGGCGGTGACCCCTTTGTCTTTTGGATTTTGAAAAGTAGGATTTGATAATCCTAAATTGTTTTCTATTAAAACTCTCGATGGCATTCTAAACCGTTTTATAAATTATTCCCATTGATTTATGATATTTCGTTTTTGAAATGTTTTCTCAAACCCTTGCCTCGGGAAGTACTTTTCGTTTCGTTTGGATCTTTGAGGATCCTCGGTTATTGTTATTCGTGGAATGTGAATTGTATGGCTCGTATTTGCACTTTGTTCTTGCACTAGCAAAACAGTGGAGTTTTGCTAACCCCCGAGTATTTGGGGGGTGGATGTCTGTTTTTGCATTCAGGTTTTGGAGCATAACACAGGGTCGACACGAAGGATGATGAAAGATGATCGATACTAATCACATGAGGAACCGTACATCGTGTGTTGGTTCAGCTGTACTTTATTTTCCGCTGCTGTATTGTTCCCGTTGTACGGGTGTAGTTGTATTTTGTCCCCTGCGTGGGCATGAGTTGTATTTGAGTTATATGTATTTGTGGAAAGACCAAATCGGTCTACTGAGTCATTGTAGCCTCGAAGGCATTGTCGAGATGTTAAATGTCGTTACCAGCCTGGTAGATCCTTGAGGAAAGGTTCTACGGCGTGTAATATCCCTGAGCGGATTGGGGGTGTTACAGTGGGTAGCCTTATGTATGTTATGTTGTGTACGAGACCTGACATTACTCATGCTGTAAGCGTGGTGAGTAGGTTTCAGGCAAACCCAGGTAGGGAACATTGGACTGCCGTAAAGAACATTCTCAAGTACTTAAGAAGGACTAGAGATATGGTTCTGATGTATGGTGGTGGAGAATTGGATGTGGTGGGATTCACTGATTCGGACTTCCAAGGACTGAAGGATGATTTGATGTATACTTCTAGCTATATATTTACTCTTAATGGAGGAGCAGTATCTTGGCGTAGCGCCAAGCAAAGCGCAACTGCTGATTCCACATGTCAGGCTGAGTATCAAGCAACCTCGGAGGCTTCCAAGGAAGGGTACTGGATTAAGAAGTTTCTGGGAGAACATCAAGTGATACCATCTGCTGAGCTGCCTGTTTCGCTGTACTGCGACAACGACGGAGCTGTAGCACAGGCCAAGAATCCGAGGTCTCACAACAGCACCAAACATATTGAGAGGAAGTATCATCTCGTAAGAGAATTTGTTCGCAAGGGATACATTGTGCTGCACAGAGTAGACCGGGCCGACAACGTCGCTGATCCACTGACCAAGCCACTTTCTCATACTTGCTTGGAGCGTCATATGGAGAATATGGGTATTAGATACCATAGTGTGTGGCATTGAGTGCAAGTGGGAGATTGTTAGGAGTATGCCCTCGAATGCCACTCACAGGATGTTGAGAGAGGGCATTGTACTTGTAATTATGTAAATCATTAATAAGGCAATGGGTGATTCTTTATTTACTGGTAGTTACTGGCATTTCTGAATCATAAATATACATATAGAAACTAGTCCGTGTATTTGAGAGAAAAACGTTCCACTCCTTATTGGATAAAGGGGTCGGCATTGGAAAGGTTTATAGCTCAAATACTTAAATTGTTCGCAAGTCGATGAAACTTGACTCGGCGTTAAGTTTATGTGCACACTTGTATGACGTGTTCTTTGACATGGAAAGTGCTTGTCAAATACTAATGGTTAGTGGGAGCACACGTTATAGGTATGCTAATTGGATTAGTATACTCGAACCGACTCACCCTCGATTCATCACACGGATTTCACTCCGGGACATTCAATGACGGAATCGAAAGGTTGTGATAGGTATTCATGAACCTTCGACTTGAGGATTTAGTAGGGATGTGATTGTGATGTCAAGATTTTCATTAGAGTAGTTCGACCCTATAAACCGGGAGGTGGGGGTCAACCTCGACGTGCATCTTGACGGGCAAGTAGCAGGTCCTACTGAATGCCAAGATAGAATTCTTTCTCCCGTTAGTGAGCGGGTTATATATCCTATGCAGTTATTGGCAGATGAGATCATAAGTCTTTGGCCAAAGCATTGGAGCTAGTTGTATTGGATACATGAGAGCTCGCTGATCTCGATTTGTATTAACGCATGCATAGCGTCAAGTACAAATAGGGTTTGACTGACCGTGACCCTATAACTTGATTGGGGCATTTGAAAGAAGGGTTTATATGTATACTGGTATTCACGGAAGAATGGTTCTTGAATGATCCCAATCATTCGTTCTCAGTTGGGGTACAGTGTAGGCCGCCAGGCTGGCTAGGTGGTGCTACTACTCTTTGGTTTCTCTCATTACTGACTGAGACGGACCTACTAAGTCGTGCAATAGGATTGACGACGGAATGAATTGAGCTTAATCTCTCATTATAAATATTAGATATTGGATATCTAATTTGGTACATTAGATGTGTAAATCAATTTATTAGATAAATTGATTTACGGCCTAATGAATTAAATAAATTACTGGGTGATTAATTTAATTCATAGATATAATTATTTCTTGGAGAAATTAATTATGTCATTATGTATTTAATGTGATAAATTGATTGGATTAATTAATCGACACGAATACATCGGAACGGAATAGGAGTTTATTTGTTTGGACTCACAGGAGTCCGAAACGGACCGAACTCGTCCCGGTGCCTTCTAGATGGCTGCCCATTTTCCCTGTAATACCCACGATTTCCGTTCCGGTTATTTTGGATTTTTTTTCGGATATTTCCCGGTTGTCGAGTTCCGGTATCATTTTCTCGACAACTGATTTTGGAGTTTAAGACCGTAGGTGATGATTTGTTATCCGTTGTTTTCATTTCGGACCGATGATGTTGTCCCCGAGTATTTTGTCGTGTTCATTCCGTGCGATTTCGGAAAATCGGGTCGTCGAATCTTGGTGGTCGGACACTGGCCGGACGGTTGGGAACGGTGGCCGGACGGCTGCCGGCACTGGCCGGACGAGTGCAGGCACTGGCCGAGCGGTTGCGACAGGAACCGGCGTAGCGCACGCTACGTCCGGAAAGTAGCGCCTTCCACGGCCGAGGCGGCGCACGCTATGGCGATTAGGCGCGCTTGCGCTAGTCGGCCGAGGCGATGAGGCGAAGGTTACGGGTCGGGAGATCGGCAGTAGCGCACGCCATCGCTGGACATCGACGCCTTCGACCCGATAGCGCACGCTACGGCCGGAAGGCTGCGCACGCTACCTGGCCGAGCCAGGAAGTCTCTGGATTGTGGCTGGGCCGACAGCGCACGTGTTCAGCGCATGATGGCGGGCCCAGCCGAACATTCTCGACCATGACCGCCCGCTAGCGCACGCTAGCTCGGCAGTCTAGCGCACTGTCACGCCCCACCTTAAGGCAGCAGGCATCTACCGGCATCCGGCCGAAGCCTGCCGGACGGGCGCGCAGCATGCCCGCGCGCGTACATGGACTCGGCCAAGCTCACAGAGGACTACCCCCCCTATAATAGGCTTAGACGGAAAAAGCCTTGTGACAGCAGTAGACATTGAAAAGCCGAGGAACCCACTATCCAGAAAGAAGACCCTAGAAGCATCAAGATGGAGACCAATCAACTCCAGAAGGTCAAAGAGGGTTCCGTAAGGTCGAAATCGGGTCGGGTTGCTACGGGCCGAATCGGGCCTTGGCCGGGCCGCCGACACTTCGGGCCGGGTCGGGCCGGACGTTCCAGAGGGGTCCAGGGACTCCAAGAATACTTCTTAGAATTGTTTAGAATTGTATAGATCATTCTAGATGATGTCATTCTTGTAAATACTTGGAATAGTGATGTTTTGTTGGTAATTTGTTAGCCTAGGAGGATTAGTATAATTACCCACTTGGGGCTCATTTGTATCTCATCTTGAGAAAGCCGATTTGCTACGGTCAATAAGAGGAAACCTTCCCCAAGCACTTTCTTACTTTCCTTCCTAGTAATCTTGTGTGTGTTGATAGGCTTACTACTTAGGCTTGAGACAACCTAAGATAGTGCCGCACGGAAAGGACTTAGCGAGACGCAAGTATAACCCCGTGACAGTTGGTATAGGATCCAAGGTTGAGACAACCAAGGCGGATTTTCAAGATTGCTAGCTGATCGTGCAAGGAGTAAGATGGCACAATCATCCGACGTTACCCAACCCAACACTCGGGCCGAGAAGACCAAGAAGGGCGTAGACAAGTCTGTCGGATTCTTTGCCATGGACAATGAGTGACTCGGCGGAGGAGGTCTATGATGAGGTTGCAAGGAGGGTGGATGACTTGGAAGAAGTGGTGAGGAGCCGCACAACCAGGTTCTTTCTACTATCAATGCTTGTGATGGGGACATGAAGAAGGAGTTGGCCGATTTTCGGGCCATGATCTTGGCCATGCAAGAGAGTATGGAGGTTCTCAAGATGGAGATGGCAACAGTGAAAAGGGCGATTGCCAACGGAGAAGGACATGTGGGTGCGACACCAAGCGAATTGACATCCCAAGGCCTGGGAAGTTCAACGGATCGAGAAACGCCAAGGAAATTGACAATTTCTTATGGAACCTGGAGCAATACTTTGGTGCCTCAAACATTCGAGATGATGACACCAAGTTGCGGACGGCGCCCTTGTACTTGGCCGACACAGCCGTCTTTGTGGTGGCGGACAAGCGGTGACATTGAGAGTGGTGCGTGCGGGATGGCTTCACAGGAAGACTTCAAGGCCGAATTGAAGAGGCAATTCTATCCCGAGAATGTGGAGTTCGAGGCTGGGGCAGTCAAGAGACTCACCACACTCGCACTATCAAAGACTATGTCAAGGAGTTCCAAGAGATTGTACTGGAGATACCAAGCTTGACGGCGACCGACAAGCTATTTGCATTTATGGACGGACTCAAGCCTTTTGCAAGGCAAGAGTTGGAAAGGCGCAATGTTCAGGACGTGGCGACTGCCATTGCTGTGGCCGAGGGCTTACGGGAGTTGAAGACCAGCGACAAGCCAAGGACTTTCCGCACAGATAAAGGCAAAGGTGGGGGAGACCGCCCATCAAGGTTCAGGCCGAACAAATACTGGGGCAAGCAACCAGTGGACGAGAACGATAAGCCGAGAGGTTGTCACATATGTCATAGTACCTCTCACATGAAGTACGATTGCCCACTTCGGAGGAAAAAGGTCGCAGCCATGCAAGAGACCACGGAGACCGAGGTTGCGGATGGCGCGCATATGGGCTCATTGAGTTTGCTCAATGCTGTCAAAGCCGTTGTGGAGCCGGCGAAGGGACCCAGAAAGGGGTCTATGTTCGTGGATGCCTTGATCGGAGGCACACACATCAAAGCCTTAGTGGATACAGGAGCTACGCACAATTTCATGCGGGACGGTGTAGCCAATGCCTTACGACTTACCGTCACTCCAACTAATGGATCGATCAAGACAGTGAACACCCATGCTAAACCGGTGACCGGCGAAGCACGAGGAGTGAAAGCAAAGATAGGTGACTGGCAGGGAATGATCACCTTCACTGTAGTGACCATGGATGACTATGATTTGGTTCTTGGGTTACAATGGTTCGATCAGTGCACGGGCTTGCATTCGCCATTTTCGATTCCTTAGTCATTTTGGACTCGACAAGACACAGGCCATTCCGGCCGGGAGGAAGCGAAGGGACAGGCACCCTTTCGGCCATGCAACTTAGTCGAGGCCTTGAGCGTGAAGAGACCTTGTGCATTTTACGTTCGATGATGGAAACGATATCGAAGGCAAGGATGTACCAAAGGAAGTTCAAGCCGTTTTGGAGGAGTTCCGGGGCGTGATGCCGCGGAACTACCTAAGAAGTTGCCACCCAGACGGGATGTGGACCATAAAATTGAACTTATTTCCGATGCGAAGCCACCTTCGAGGACACCCTATAGGATGTCACCACCGAACTTAAGGAGCTGCAGAAACAATTGAAAGAGTTGTTGGATTCCAAAATGATCCACCATCCAAATCTCCTTATGGATCCCCGTTTTGTTCCAAAAGAAGCATGATGGATCCTTACGTATGTGCGTGGACTATAGGGCACTCAACAAGCTGACGGTTCGCAACAAGTATCCCATTCCACTCATTGGAGAGCTGTTCGACCAACTGGGAGGTGCCAAATACTTTTCAAAGATCGACCTAAGATCCGGATATTGGCAGGTCCGGATAGCCGAAGGAGACGAACCCAAGACAGCCATGGCGACCAGGTATGGTTTGTTTGATTTCCTTGTGATGCCGTTCGGGCTTACAAATGCCCCAGTGACCTTTTGCACCGATGAACAAGGTATTTCAGCCATACATAGACAAGTTTGTTGTCGTTTATCCGGACGATATTGTCATTTACTCATCATCGATGGAGGAGCATGTAGAACACTTGCGACAGTGTTCCAAGCATTGCGGGACAACGAACTTTATGCAAAGTTGGAGAAATGCTCATTCGCCCAACAGAAGTGACTTTTCCGGGGCACCGTATCAAGGATGGCCGCATAATGATGGACGAGGCCAAAGTGAAAGCAGTTCGAGATTGGGAGCCGCCGACCAGCGTAACCCAACTCCGATCATTTAAGGACTCGTGAACTACTACCGGAAGTTCATCGAGGATACTCTCGGATAGCGGCACCATTGACGGACCTATTGAAGAAGGACCACAAATGGGAGTGGACGGATAAGTGCCGAGAGGCCTTTGAGCGACTCAAAGGCAAAGTAGTGACGGGCGGCCGATTCTTGCCTTGCGAGACCATGCCAAGGCATATGAGGTTCAGACCGATGCATCGATTATGCCATCGGAGGAGTTTTGATGCGGCTAGGGCATCCGTTGCCTATGAGAGCGAGAAAATTGAATGACACCGAGAGAGGCAGTACTCGGTACATGAGAAGGAAATGACCGCCGTGGTTCATTGCCTTAGAGCACGGAGGCATTATTTACTTGGGAGCAAGTTTGTGGTACGAGCAGGACAACGTAGCCACAAGTTATTTTCAAACCTGGAAGAAGCTCACGCCAAAGCAAGCAAGATGGCAGAATTCCTAGCCGAGTTCGATTATACCTGGAGTATAAGCCGGGAGTACTTAACCGAGTAGCCGATGCATTAAGCGGAAGGCCGAGCTTGCGGCCTTGACCAAGGCCGAAGGAAGCATCAAGGACCGCATACGCGAGGGACCGAGGCGGGACCCTTTCGCAGAAACATCATGCAACTTGCCGAGCGGCAAGACAAGACGGTTCAGGAACGAGGCGAGCTACTCTTTACCAAAGGCAATCGTTTATACGTGCCCAAATGGGGAAACTTACGGAGGGACATCATGAAGGAATGCCACGACACACTATGGGTCGACACCCGGTATGCACCGTATAAATGGCTTTAATTGACAATTCTTACTTTTGGCCCGGGATGCGTGAGGACGTTGAGGCATACGTCCGACATGTCTTGTATGCCAACAAGACAAGGTGGAGCAACAACAACACAGTGGACTACTTCAACCCTTGCCCATACCGAACACCCTTTTGAAAGCGTTTCAATGGACTTCATTTCGCTTTGCCTAAATCGGATGGGTGCAGGTCGATCATAGTTGTGGTGGGAGTTCTCAAAATACGCAACCTTTATTCCAGACCGGCGGACGTAGCTGGAGACGGCCAAGTTGTTCTTAAAGCATGTGGTAAAACATTGGGGCATTCCAAGGACAATCGTGAGTGACCGAGACCCACGTTTCACCGGAAAGTTTTGGTCGGGACTTTTCAAGCTATTGGGCTCGAACTTAGCATTCTCAACAAGTTTCCACCCACAAACGGACGGGCGGACGAGCGAGTTAACGCCGCTTGAGTGCTACTTGCGGCACTATGTGAGTGCCAATCACGGGGCCAGGCCAAACTCTTAGACACGGCCCAATTCTCATACAATTTGCAGAAGAGTGAATCAACGGGACGCAGCCCATTCGAGCTCGCTACAGGGAGACAACCGGCAACAACGAACAACATTGCCACCGGATACACGGGACAGAGTCCCGCAGCATATACCTTTGCTAAGTCATTACAGGAGGAATCGGACTTGGCTCGAGCATCTTTGGACAAGGCAGCCAAGAAGATGAAGAAATGGGCCGATCTCAAGCGACGAGCGGTCGAGTTTAATGAAGGCGACTTAGTTATGGTGAAACTTCTCCCGCAGCAATTTAAAGCATTTCGGGCTGTGCATAAGGGACTCATCCGAAGATACGAGGGACCCTACAAGATCGAGCGGCGTGTTGGGACAGTTTCCTATCGTGTGGAACTTCCGCCGAAGATGAAGATACACCCGGTCTTCCATGTTAGCCAACTGAAGCCTTACCATCAGGACATGGAGGATCCGGGCCGAGCTCAGTCACATCGAGCACCGACTGCCGTGATTACTTCCTTCGACAAGGAAGTAGCCGAGATCATTTCACATCGGGACGTTCGACGAAGGCGTGGCCCCATACACCGAGTACTTTGTGCATTGGAAGGGACTCCCAGACGCCGAAAATAGCCGGGAACATGAGGATCACCTATGGGAATTCCGGCTGATGATTGAAGAATATCGGGACAAAGATCGTGCCGAGGGCAGTCACGACTTTGGTGGGGAGAATGTCACGCCCCACCTTAAGGCAAGCATCTGGCATCCGGCCGAAGCTGCCCGGACGGCGCGCAGCATGCCAGCGCGCGTACATGGACTCGGCCAAGCTCACAGAGGACTACCCCTATAATAGGCTTAGACGGAAAAAGCCTTGTGACGCAGTAGACATTGAAAAGCCGAGGAACCCACTATCCAGAAAGAAGACCCTAGAAGCATCAAGATGGAGACCAATCAACTCCGGAAGGTCAAAGAGGGTTCCGAAGGTCGAAATCGGGTCGGGTTGCTACGGGCCGAATCGGGCCTTGGCCGGGCCGGGCCAGGACACTTCGGGCCGGGTCGGGCCGGACGTTCCAGAGGGGTGCAGGGACTCCAAGAAGACTTCTTAGAATTGTTTAGAATTGTATAGATCATTCTAGATGATGGCATTCTTGTAAATACTTGGAATAGTGATGTTTTGTTGGTAATTTGTTAGCCTAGGAGGATTAGTATAAATACCCCCTTGGGGCTCATTTGTATCTCATCTTGAGAAAGCTGATTTGCTACAGTGCAATAAGAGAAAACCTTCCCCAAGCACTTTCTTACTTTCCTTCCTAGTAATCTTGTGTGTGTTGATAGGCTTACTACTTAGGCTTGAGACAACCTAAGATAGTGCCGCACGGAAAGGACTTAGCGAGACGCAAGTATAACCCCGTGACAGCACGCTAGGCTGCACCAGTATAAATATGACCGAGCAGTCCTGTTTGCACTCATTTTTCATTTCCTTCCTTTCGTGTACACCGCTGGAGTCTTGGAGGTGACGAAGGCATGTTGTTATACAACTAATCCACGAAGTTTGGGAGCTTATAACATCGATTAATCACTCCATAACATCCTTCAATCCAGCGAATCAAGGTTAGTTTTCCTAAAATCCTAGTTTTGGGAAAAATTGGGGATTTTGTTGATTTCGTCCGTTTGATTCGTTATAACTTAGAATAGTGAGGGGTTGATGATTATTAAGTTGTTTTATATCGAATCCCTTGTTTTTACATGGTTGGGTTGCCGAGGATTCGTAGTTTTATTGAGTTTCTAATCGACACCTTGAAAGTGTTCGATAAAATGTCACAAAGGGGATCCGGGCCTTCTACGATTATTCTTCCTCGTTCGATCGTCAATTTATTCATGGTATGATGTTGGGGTCAGGTTCCTTGCGAAGAACTCGAGTCGGAACCCTTCCGTTCGCCGTTTTCCGATCGGTGGTGTTACCGTCGTTTCCGCCGGAGAGTTGTGAGCATTCGAAGTCTTCCGGTTAAGAGACGTTCGTCGTAGTGTCCAGTATCAATTATTGAGGCAAGTATCTTGCCTATACACTTCATAGTTCGTAGTGGTTATAGTCGGTAATTGAATAGGTGTGCAATTGAATTATTTTTAATGAACTTATAAAAGAACCCGTATATTCTCGATAAAGGTCTTCTATAAAATATACTTATGTGTTTGTGAACGATTGTGTGGTTCTGAGGATATGTACTAGTGGTGTGCTTTGGAATATCTTCTTTACGTTTGGTATCGTTGTGCGTGATTATGTTGATAGTGGACTTAAGGTTATGTCTTTCTGACAAGAAGTGTGTACATATGTGTGGACGTGTGTACTATTGATGAGTTTGTGATGATGTGTGATGTGAGTATGTGTCGGATGTTGTGGCCATTCTTAGCAAGTACCTTGATTTACATTTGAAGTACTTCGGGGGAATATGTTTTTGAATCGTGATTTCGTGAAAGTGGTAATTTCAGAAAATGTGGTTTGTGCCATGTGGTTACTGAGAGTGTGTGAACCGAGTAAAACCAGTGAGGGTCCCCTGGGGTCCGGTAGGCTGCGTATCCCTACGGATCACTTGGTGGGCTATACACCAGGGAGGGCCTGACGAGGTGTCTCTGGGGTGTGTATCTTGCTGAGAGGTACAGGGCCAGTATAGCTCGGGAGGTTGTTTTGTGATGATGAATATGGCACGATGTTGCTTTCGATAATTTTGATATGTCCGGAGTATCACATATGCAAATTCCCAAAGTGAGATACATCATATGTAAGGTCTTGGTACTTGGCTAAAATGGCACCGGTATAAGCGTCGTATATTATTTGTTTCATGGTTGTGATATTTTTGGCATAAGGATACGGGCTCTATGATTGTTTCCGTACATTGTGGTTTGGTTATGTATCGAGTGTGACCGTTGTGTTATTCACTCGAGTATGGGATATGGGTGTTTTGGGGCGTGGACCCTGTGTTTGTGACCAGATTGGTATCTTTGAGCAAAAACAATTCTTTGGCCCGTGTCCCTATGTGGTTTGTCGAGTTAAAGATTTATTAGCCCAGAAATGTATTTCTAAAACTCCCGAGACTTTTTAAATGCTTTTCAAAGAGCCTGCGTGTCTCATTCCAATTTTTATGGTTTGAACTATTTTATTCAATGAAATATCTCGGGAAATCTTCATTGGGTTAAATTGTGGAATTAATCAAGTTTTTATATTCTTGGAATATGTTGTGTATAGCTCGTATTTGCACTTTATACTTGCACTAGCAAAACAGTGGAGTTTTGCTAACCCCCGAGTATTCGGGGGGTGGATGTCTGTATTGCGTCCAGGTACTTGCAGGTTGCTGGGGAGCGAACCACAGGATCGGTACGAAGGATGATGGAAGACGACGATGCTAATCACATGAAGGCCGTGTTGGGTATTTGGTGAAGTCTTATTGTTTTGTCTTTTTGTTGGGGTATTTTCTAATTTTCGGGAAGTATTAATGTATCCTAACCCCTGCGTGGGTACGAGTTAGAAAAAGGAGTTTTGTATGTTCGATGTAAAAAATTTTGGTAAAAGACCAAATCGGTCTAATGGTTCATTATTGAGCCATATCGGCTTAAAATGTGATGTATTGTTTTCGTAATTAGCCTGGTAGATCCTCATGGAGAGGGTCTGCGGCGCTGTAATATTCCCAAGTGGTTTGGGGGTGTTACAGAATATGGTATCAGAGCTTAGGTTGCAGAAACCTAGGCTATCGGGTCCAGTCGGGTATTGTCGTGTCTTGTTCTGTCAGATTGTGTCTGTCTAAGTCGTGTCGCGACGCGTCGTTTGTGATGTCGGCCGTGATTAGTATCGAGGTGCAGCCATCATCTTCGTGCGACCTGTGGATGTAAGTCTCCCTACTATAATGTGTCTTGTGATATACGAGCTTGTATGATTTTGTGTTATGACGTGGAGTTTAAAGATGATTTGTGATTATGTGGCCTATGTTGTTTGATCCTCGTATGATGCTAGAATGGAAGTGGTGCCAACATATATGTAGTTATACACACATCCTGATATAAGTCGTTTTTACAAGAGTAATAGCCTTGGTGTGGTTACGCAAAGAAAGATTCATCAATGTGATATTTTAAAACTTTACATGTTTTTGGGGAGTCACGTATATTTTGTTTTAAAACATCCTCCAAAGGGAGGAAAAAGTTGATTTTTGTATAATGACCTGAGGGCCGAAATTTTTTTTTAGAATTCAAACTACCGATATTTTATTTTCATCTTGTATTATAAGTTTTCAAAACACGATTTTTGAACTCAAGTGAAGTCTACAAAATGTAGACAAGACGTGACTCTCGTTTTCAATTTATCGGTTTTATGACTGTTAGTCGGCAAATATGTGATGATGTTCTTGTTGTTCGGGCAGTGTTGCCAGTTTTAAATTAAAACTATGATGTGAATGTTGGGTCGTTCGATTTGTGAGCATTGTGATAGCTCTCTTTAATAAGAGGTGAGATTTCGGTTTTTGAATAACAATTGTCTTTTGATGGTTTCTCATGAAGTGTCGAATCAATGGCTTTGGGACTCGAACGTGTTGTTCATTTGTGACCATTGATTTTAGTAATGTCGTATATATGTTCGTAATCACGTGCTGAATTTGAGCTGTAGCGCACGCTAATGTTGTTGTAACGCGCGCTAATGCAGCATGAATAGCGCACGTTAAATAATTGTTGTAGTGTGCGTTAATTAGCTGGGACAGAGGATGTGGAACCGCATTTTAGCCGTTAGGTCTAACTTTCTACAGTCAGTCGTCTGTGACTGTATTCTATGTGCGTTGTCTAGTGATGACAACCGTTTTATGTGGAAGAGTGTTGTGACCTTTCATTCGCGCTAAGTGATAATTGATTTTGTTCGGTGAGTTGATAAATTATGTCTGCTGTGTGTGTGTGTTCGAAATGTTTTCCTAAAACTTTCATAAGTTTGTGCAAGTTGCGGAAATCAATTTTTGAAACTAATTTGACGTTGCGATTAAGCCGGCGGCTTTGTATGAACTTTGGAAATTGTTTGAAATTTGCGAGCCGGCCTAGGATTCTCAAAATAAAACCTCGACGGTATTGAAAGAGTTGTTTTAAAATACCTTGAACATTTTGTAAAATGTTACCGTCGTTGATTCTTGTGTAGTGTTGGGAGAATTTTCAGAAATGACTTTAACGTACTATTGTATTTTTGAATAATTCGAGTACATGATTTTCAAAAATCTTTCACATCATAAAATAAATTTTTTTTTTCAAAAACCCGAGGTGATGCAAAAGTACCAAAAGTACTTTTAAAGTTTATTTTGAATAACATACAAATCCAATGATTTTCAAAAGATTTTCTTTAAAGGGATACCTCGTGGATTTTCTTTCCGAGTTGTTATTGGTTACCTTATGTGATATGTCATGCTAAGTTGGTACTTTAGCATATTTGTTTTTGCGAAGTGATGCAATCGTATTGAGTGAGAATCCGCTTAGTATGCCGAGGGACAGCGGACGCGACCGTGACCGCGGTACAGTTGGTTATGGAGACTAGATGCGGCACCAAGAGGATATGGCCGGGAAGGTTGATATTCAAACACTTCGTTTTCGTTGTTTAGGTTTCGGGGACGAAACCTCTTTTAAAGGTGATATGATGTAATACCCACACTTTTTTTTTTCCTCGTTTCCGTTTCGTTCGATCGTATTGAGGCGATTGTGTTCGTTAATGCTTCTGACCTTGTGTTGTTTCTCACATTTGTCATTCGAGCGAGTTCTGATATTGTTCCAAATTGATGTGCATATCGTTGTGATCTTTCCAAGTTCGGATCGATTTCTGGTGAACCGTGTTCGAAACTAACACCTCGTGCTTCCTACAAGTTATTGATGTCTTGATTTGAGGTATGAACTTCAAAGGGTATCGTTGTTGTTCGATCATTGCTATTCGTTCGTCGTTGTCCAATCATTATCGTTTGACCTCGAAATCGTGATTATTGAACATCTGGGCCATTTTGCGATTTCCATAAGTGTTGGGAAATTGTCTTCGTATTTGATCTTCCAAATCTGTGAGTTATTGGAATTTCATACCTTTCAGCGTTGGAATCGTGATTCGATTTTTGTATTGCTCGGTTTTATCAAACGCAGCGATTCATGCTCGTTGCTTTTCGTAAGAATTCTTGCGTATTGAATCGGATCGTAGTGGCTTTATACTGCCTGGAGTTCTGGTGTGTTGTCGAGAGTCGCTTTGCTTTTGTTTTAAGTTTCGGGACGAAACTTATTTTTAGGGGGGTAGAATGTAATACCCACGATTTCCGTTCCGGTTATTTTGGATTTTTTTTCGGATATTTCCCGGTTGTCGAGTTCCGGTATCATTTTCTCGACAACTGATTTTGGAGTTTAAGACCGTAGGTGATGATTTGTTATCCGTTGTTTTCATTTCGGACCGATGATGTTGTCCCCGAGTATTTTGTCGTGTTCATTCCGTGCGATTTCGAAAAATCGGGTCGTCGAATCTTGGTGGTCGGACACTGGCCGGACGGTTGGGGACGGTGGCCGGACGGCTGCCGGCACTGGCCGGACGAGTGCAATCTGCCGAGCAGCGGACAGAACCGCGTAGCGCACGCTACGTCCGGAAAGTAGCGCACGCTACGGCCAGAGGCGGCGCACGCTATGGCCGATTAGCGCGCGCGCTAGTCGGCCGAGGCGTGGCGACGAAAGGTTCGGGATCGGGAGATCGGCAGTAGCGCACGCCATCGCCGGACATCACAAGACGCTACGGCCGCCGATAGCGCACGCTACGGCCGGAAGTGCAGACGCTTCTGGCCGAGCCAGGAAGTCTCTGGATTGTGGCTGGGCCGACAGCGCACGTGTTCAGCGCATGATGGCGGGCCCGGCCGAACATTCTCGACCATGACCGCCCGCTAGCGCACGCTAGCTCGGCAGTCTAGCGCACGCTAGGCTGCATCAGTATAAATATGACCGAGCAGTCATGTTTGCACTCATTTTTCATTTCCTTCCTTTCGTGTACACCGCTGGAGTCTTGGAGGTGACGAAGGCATGTTGTTATACAACTAATCCACGAAGTTTGGGAGCTAATAACATCGATTAATCACTCCATAACATCCTTCAATCCAGCGAATCAAGGTTAGTTTTCCTAAAATCCTAGTTTTGGGAAAAATTGGGGATTTTGTTGATTTCGTCCGTTTGATTCGTTATAACTTAGAATAGTGAGGGGTTGATGATTATTAAGTTGTTTTATATCGAATCCCTTGTTTTTACACGGTTGGGTTGCCGAGGATTCGTCGTTTTATTGAGTTTCTAATCGACACCTTGAAAGTGTTCGATAAAATGTCACAAAGGGGATCCGGGCGTTCTACGATTATTCTTCCTCGTTCGATCGTCAATTTATTCATGGTATGATGTTGGGGTCAGGTTCCTTGCGAAGAACTCGAGTCGGAACCCTTCCGTTCGCCGTTTTCCGATCGGTGGTGTTACCACAAGCTCACGTGAGAGTTGTGAGCATTCGAAGTCTTCCGGTTAAGAGACGTTCGTCGGAGTGTCCAGTATCAATTATTGAGGCAAGTATCTTGCCTATACACTTCATATTTCGTAGTGGTTATAGTCGGTAATTGAATAGGTGTGCAATTGAATTATTTTTAATGAACTTATAAAAGAACCGGTATATTCTCGATAAAGGTATTCTATAAAATCTACTTATGTGTTTGTGAACGATTGTGTGGTTCTGAGGATATGTACTAGTGGTGTGCTTTGGAATATCTTCTTTACGTTTGGTATCGTTGTGCGTGATTATGTTGATAGTGGACTTAAGGTTATGTCTTTCTGACAAGAAGTGTGTACATATGTGTGGACGTGTGTACTATTGATGAGTTTGTGATGATGTGTGATGTGAGTATGTGTCGGATGTTGTGGCCATTCTTAGCAAGTACCTTGATTTACATTTGAAGTACTTCGGGGGAATATGTTTTTGAATCGTGATTTCGTGAAAGTGGTAATTTCAGAAAATGTGGTTTGTGCCATGTGGTTACTGAGAGTGTGTGAACCGAGTAAAACCAGTGAGGGTCCCCTGGGGTCCGGTAGGCTGCGTATCCCTACGGATCACTCGGTGGGTTATACACCAGGGAGGGCCTGACGAGGTGTCTCTGGGGTGTGTATCTTGCTGAGAGGTACAGGGCCAGTATAGCTCGGGAGGTTGTTTTGTGATGATGAATATGGCACGATGTTGCTTTCGATAATTGTGATATGTCCGGAGTATCACATATGCAAATTCCCAAAGTGAGATACATCATATGTAAGGTCTTGGTACTTGGCTAAAATGGCACCGGTATAAGCGTCGTATATTATTTGTTTCATGGTTGCGATATTTTTGGCATAAGGATACGGGCCCTATGATTGTTTCCGTACATTGTGGTTTGGTTATGTATCGAGTGTGACCGTTGTGTTATTCACTCGAGTATGGGATATGGGTGTTTTGGGTCGTGGACCCTGTGTTTGTGACCAGATTGGTATCTTTGAGCAAAAACAATTCTTTGGCCCGTGTCCCTATGTGGTTTGTCGAGTTAAAGATTTATTAGCCCAGAAATGTATTTCTAAAACTCCCGAGACTTTTTAAATGCTTTTCAAAGAGCCTGCGTGTCTCATTCCAATTTTTATGGTTTGAACTATTTTATTCAATGAAATATCTCGGGAAATCTTCATTGGGTTAAATTGTGGAATTAATCAAGTTTTTATATTCTTGGAATATGTTGTGTATAGCTCGTATTTGCACTTTATACTTGCACTAGCAAAACAGTGGAGTTTTGCTAACCCCCGAGTATTCGGGGGGTGGATGTCTGTATTGCGTCCAGGTACTTGCAGGTTGCTGGGGAGCGAACCACAGGATCGGTACGAAGGATGATGGAAGACGACGATGCTAATCACATGAAGGCCGTGTTGGGTATTTGGTGAAGTCTTATTGTTTTGTCTTTTTGTTGGGGTATTTTCTAATTTTCGGGAAGTATTAATGTATCCTAACCCCTGCGTGGGTACGAGTTAGAAAAAGGAGTTTTGTATGTTCGATGTAAAAATTTTTGGTAAAAGACCAAATCGGTCTAATGGTTCATTATTTAGCCATATCGGCTTAAAATGTGATGTATTGTTTTCGTAATTAGCCTGGTAGATCCTCATGGAGAGGGTCTGCGGCGCTGTAATATTCCCAAGTGGTTTGGGGGTGTTACATTCCCTCCCCTTTCCCTTGGTCATTGTCTCCACCTAAATTGGTGGATGACTTGAAGTGTCAAGGGGACAAGATCCTTTAGTTAATTCATATTAATGATTTGGTCGTGATTTGGGGAGGATATTATGAAGAATAAAAGGAAGACTCATATCACTCCTTGAAAAAAACAATTCCATACGTAAGGTTGAGAAGGAGAGATAAAAAAGAAGAGTTTTCTTTGTCTTCAAAGTGCTCTTCACCTTCATCATATTTTCTTTGAGAAATATTGTGAGGATTAATTGAGAGATAAAGATTATACACTTAGAGTGTTATAATCAAAGGCTTCATCATCCTAGCTCTAGCCATATCCTTGGAGGATAGCAAGGTGATAGTCATCCCGTTCGTTTCTCCGGCGCGTGGCAACTAGAGGCATTGTATTTTGACGTTGGATCATTCAAGTGCTTGGAGTACTTTGGATCGTAGAGATATACAACTAAATCTTGGGGAATAGCTCAAGAGAAGGAATCCATTTAATCAACGGACTACAAGGGTGAGTTTCTTATATCTCTTGTTATTTCGTTTATATATTCGTATATATGTAGCTCGTTCGATACTCGTAGGGATTCAGATCGAATTAATTTTCGTTTTACCGCTTCCGCAGGGCCTTCGATTTAGGAACCGAATCCCAACAGTTTCCTGTGTTTATTCGACCATACTTGTCCAAATAGGTGGTCGAGCCTTGTATATAGTTATCCAGGTTATTTCAAAAGTTATGCACTAGGGAAGTAAGGAAGTCAGATCTACGGCTCATGCAAAAGGAGATCATTTACATCTTATGCAAATTTGTGAGGATATTCTCACCGATTTTTTTTGATCTCATGCCTCACCTCATGATCCATCTCCCTCGCCAAACAGGCCCGGTCCACCACGTGGATGTTTCCAATAGAAAGGCAACTTGGTGAGTACAAGGACTCTATGACTAATAAGTCTGCACCAGAAGGATGTATAGCCGAAGCATATCTTACATGGGAGTGTGTAACATATACCAAGTTCTATTTAGGTACGGTGGATCCCACACCCGAGCCTATGTCAACCATTCCAGTGCAATTTAATCTCTCCATTGTCACCAGCGAAGTTGAAGTTCAAGGAAGATTACCTTACAGTCATTTACAACCTTACAAGCTAGGAATTGCACATTGGTGGATATTGCTCTGTCCAGAAGTTCAATATTGGAAAGACATTCACCTTTCATGATGCTGTGAATGGAGACATTAGATTCCACAATGAAACATTTGCTGATTATTTCGGACAATGGGTAAGTGTTTAATTACTGTTTACGTAATTTGCTTACATAGTTTACTTAATTACGACATTCACCTTAATTAGTATCCAGATGACGCACATACAAAGTGATGGCCACCCGATGTGGTCACGTGAGTTGATGCTTCTTTCGATGAAGCCTATTATATATAGTGTTTAATCAATGGCGAAGGTAAATGGTATGACATTTGTATGTATCGACAGAGATCAAAGAAGGAGGTGTCAAAATTCTGGGGTTATGATTGACGGTGGATATTACGGTGTTCTTCTCTGAACTAATTTATGGAGAAGGCTTGACGGTTTACTTGTTCAAGTGTAGGTGGTTTGATACAATCCTCAAATCGAAAGGGAGGATAACTATGGACTATTATCTGTTGATACTTCTACAAGTTGGTATGAAGGTGATCCTTTTGTTTTTACAGCATCTGCTAAACCAGTTTACTACCTCGATGACTTGGTAAAAAAAGGAGCCTGGAAGATCGTAAATCATGTGGCTACGATAAATATATATATATAGTGCGGCTACACTTGGATAAGCAGTCGATAAGGATGATAATGAGGCATATCAAGAGCCGGATACAACTAATATTGCACCATCGTCCATAATACTACTGAATAATATTGTAGAAGGTTGAGTGGTTCGGCTACATGGTGAAGAACGTGGGTTCATAGATATAGGTACAGATGAATTACGTGCAGACTCTAATGAAGATGAGGAGGAGGAGTTCAGACATATGCTGCCAGTTATCAATCCCAACACAGAGACAGACTCAAGTAGTGATTCTGACTACGAACCTTAGAAGGACATATCATTTGTAAAAGTTCCTTAAATATTCATTCTTGTGTGCCGCTCGAACGAATCGAAAAAGTGATATTATTACTTGATTTTTTTATTTGTTATATTCATTGTTTCATTGATGATTTTCTCAATATATATATATATATATATATATATATATTTCTTTATTTATAATAAAACAAGTATAAATATATAAAATATTATGATATAAAAACTGTATAAATTAATATACAGATATATAATCATGTCTAAATATTTATAATTAAATTCAAATATAATATATATTATATAAAAACTGTATAATAAATATATAAAATTTTATTATATAAAAACATGTCTAAATATAAAGATATATAATCATATTATATATATACATATATTTATAATTAAATTCAAATATGCAAAATATTATTATATAAAAGACATGTATAAATATAAAAACTAGGTTAAAATGTACGGATGATAAACATGACCAATGGCAAAATGCCATATCGCTGATATAAATGGCCCGGGTTCGAACCCTGGCAGCCACTCGGTCATGTTTTTTTTTGGGATTAAGAATAGCCGACGTCTATCATCGGCTAAAGTCCAAGGTATAACCGACAGCAGCCTGGTCGTCGGTTAAAGTAGCACCACTTGTCTGGAACACGCGGAAGTCCTTGTCCGCAGACACGGTCGTGCCATATTTGACACGATAGAGTAGGCTTTAGCCGACGACAGCTGTCGGCTAAAGTGTAGATATTTTAATTTTTATTAAATATATTTATAATTGAATTTATATATAAAATTTCATTATATAAAAATTGTATAAATATATACAAATATATAATGTAGGGTTTAGCCGACGACAGCTGTCGGGTAAAGTGTAGATATATCTATATATTTAATAATATTTTTTTCGGACTGTAGCCGACGATAGTCGTTGGCTAAATATTATAAATAATATATTTAAATATATATACAATGATCGGGTAAAAAATATACAATTTTTAAGATATCTATAGATTTAATAATACTTTTTTCGGACTTTAGTCGATGGTAGTCGTCGGCTAAAATAAATTCTAAAAATGTATTTATATATAGATATAATAATATTTGAAGTTCTTTGAATTTGATTAAGAATATATTTATAAAAAATATATTTATCAATATATATATATATAGATTGTATATTTGTATATATTTATACAATTTTTATATAATGAAATTTTATATATAAATTTAAATATAGATATATTTAATAATATCTTCTTAAAAACTGTATATTTTTTACCCGATCAATATATATATATATATATATTATTTATAATATTTAGCCGACGACTATCGTCGGCTAAAGTTGGAAAAAAATGTTATTAAATATATAGATATCTTCAAAACTGTATATTTTTTACCCGATCATTATATATATATATATATTTATATATATTTATAAATATATTTTTATAATGTTTAGCCGATGACACCGGTCGTCGTCGGCTAAAGTGGACTTATATATAAAAAACGAGCTTTTTTCACTTCTGTCCTTCTGTCCTCTTCTTCCTTCTGTGCTTCTGTCCTTCTGTCCTCTTCTTTCTTCACAGGGTCCGTCGCTTCCGCCGCTTCCATCCGCCGGGTACTACTATTTTTCTTAATTCGATTTTAATTTTACTGGTTTAGGGTTGATTTAAATTTTACTGGTTTAGGATTGAATTGGAAGAATTGGGAGAATTCTGAGCATGAGCATTTTACTGGTCTGTTCTCTTAATTTTACTAGTCTGGTGCCTTTATATTTGAGAAGCTTACCAAGACAGTACCAATTTTGAATGGGTCATAGATCATAGTTTTATATATAGGTGTAATTACAACTCCCAAACAAATCCTTGTCAACCACGTAACTGGAAATTAGCTAAGTAATACTACTTGAAAGAGCTTTGTGTAGCAGGAGTACAGGAATACAGGAATACATTGAAATAATTTAGAAGAACTGTTGTGCTCTTATGTATTTAATCGGTTGCATTATCTCTAGGAGTCCTATTGGCGGAGCTCAAGTCCTAGAGCATGACAGCTCTAGGTGTAATTCAATCTACGAAGCTTGAGCCAAGATGTTCTTTAATTAACATGTTTTTTGATTGGAAGAATTGGGAGCTGATATTTTGTACCGCTAAGAATTGGAATTGGAATGAATTTTCAATTTGATTTTGGAATTGGTTTAGGGTTTGATTTGTATAGTTCAAAAATATTCATGTATAAAATATTCAACTGGATGTTAATGTGTACTGTTTTGAGCTCGTGTACTGCTTTGAATAAGTGTACTGATTTGAATTTGATTTACTTAGTTAATGTGATAGTTTGAATTTGTACAGGTTAAATAGATAAAATTAAGAGACTAGCGTGTGGTAAGAAAAAATTGAAGACTCTGGAGTCGGGAGATAGTTCTGCAGCTTCTAATCGTGCGGATCCTGTGGGTAAATATTTAGATCAGAGTAGCATCCGCATACGTGAGCTAGTAGAAAATAATGGACTGAAGTTTAAGGATGGAAACTTGTATCCGGTAGATGACGCACATACTATTGTGAGGCGCTTATCGTATCAGACTCTCAGATCGCGGACGACCCCCACTATTGTCGAGATGACTCAACCTCGTATGCCTCTTATACACCGCATTCCCTCCCCTCCTACTACATCTGGGAGTGGCCGAGCTGCACTGAGCACGTCATCCAAGGTGCCTTCCGGTCCGCCGTCGACTCTATTTATGCCCTCTATGGTACCGTCGATTCCAGGGGTCGATGAGAAAGGAGTCTACCGGCCATATAGCTTAGTTAACCCAACGGAGGCGTATGTGTTCCAGGCGTGGCCTAAGAAAATAATTTGGCGGACATGTCGGATATCTAAGACGAAATTGTACGCGGCGCTTGCGGAGCTTGGGAATGAGGAGGATCGTGTCGAAGGTGAACCGAAAAAGAAGAAGAAGACTCGTGTCCCATCGAAGGGTCTACCACTTGATGCATATATTTCAAAAATGGCCGTCACAAGATAGCAGTAGATGAAAAGTATCGACGACCCATTTTGACTTCGGATGCTTGTACGGCATATTGTCGTAATGTTAGGTTTGTCATACGCGATAGAGTTCCGGTACTGTGGGCTGAGTGGAAGGATGTGCCACAATGTGTGAAGGATGCATTGAATAATGCTATGTCGGTAAGTTTATCTCAATTCCGAAAGCTACTTTGTGTATTTAAATTCGGGAAAACTTAGTAATATATATTAGAGTAAATTACATAAATCGTCCCTGTGGTTTGCCGGATATTATGGTTTTGGTCCCTGGTTGGGTATTTTTACGGATCCCGTCCCTGTGGTTTGTGATATGTTCCGGATTCAGTCCCCCATTACTAACGTCGTTAAAAAAGAGGTGTTAACACACACATGTGACAAACATGTGAGGGTACAACTGTAATTTTATTTTTTCCTCTATTTTCCTTACGTCTATAACCAAAAGGACAGTTAAAACCCTAGTTTTAGATAGCTTCACGACATTTCACTCTCCAAATCTCATTGGCTTCTCAGTTTTTTTTTCATTTAATATTTGTGCTATCATCACAAATGGTGCTCTCAACATGGAAAGTTCGGTTGAGCGGAGAATTATTCGATCCTTACGAAGTATATGGTATTTTTCTTGGATGATTACTGTAAGACTACATCATGTTTACGATATTGTTGGGTGAGACTTGTAGTATATTGATGATATTTATTGAACCCTAATATTTTCCTATGTCATTTGTAATCCGGGGGATAGGAACTATAATATATTTTCTGTAAAAATAAACCATGGGGGTAGACTTACAACCTTCCCGAGAAAAGCCTATGTTAATGGTAAAGTTAACTTTGTTGATAATGTTGATTCTGGTGAGTTTTCAATACCTGAACTGAACACAATGGTGGAAGAGTTAGGTTATAATAAGCAATGTATGTGTTACACTTTTAAAAAGCCAGACAGTAATATGGAAATTGGCCTTCAAGCCTTGGGTAATGACTCTGATGTGCTGAACATGGTGAAGTACGTTGGTAAGTTCAAGCTAATTGAGGTTTACGCTGAAAAATTAGATGTAGCAGCTGATACGAATGTGTTTGATCAACGCTCATGGCCACCAGAATTTGATACATCGCATGATTTTGACCCTTTTTTTCCTTCTGATGTGAACTGCAACAATGTGAATGCCGGTGGATATGTGAGGGAAGGATTCGATAGGGGTCAGTCTAGTGGTTTAAATAGACATGATAATGTGGATATTGAAGATGAGAAAGATAGTGATTTCATAGTAGATGAGGACAACATGATAGATGATGTTGAGGTTGATATGGAAGAGTTTAGGAGGAACATCGACACTAATGTTGAATGGATTGGTTGTTATGAGCCACAAGTTGAAAAGTGCGACGACGACTTTGAAGATGAAGTAGTGGATCTTGAAGACTTTGAAAGTGCAATTGATTCTGATGGTGATGGTGAAACAGAAAGGAGAAAAGCATTGAGAAAGTTATGTAAAGAGCAAATAACCAGAGTTGGATATACTGATCCGGGAAATTTCTACGTGGGACAAAGATTTGGTGATAAAGAGATAATCAAAGAGATGATCACTAAGCTTGCTGTTGACAATCAACGGCAGATACATTTGATTAAAAATGATAAGATGGGAGTGAGGGCTATTTGTAGAGGAACAACACCCATTTTTTCTAAAGATGTTGGTGAGTCTAGTGAAGCATGCGTAGTACAGAAAGATGATGTTGGTGTTGTTGGACATAGTAATGAGACTGGTGGACCTAGTGTTGAAGCAAATATGTCAATTAAACCAAGCCCGCATGGAATAAATATTGAAGATGTGAATGGGTCAACCAAAAAACCTAAGAAGGTTAGTGCGCCATCCATGAAAGATCAAATAACATGTCCTTGGGTGTTACATGTATCCAAAGGAAAGAGAGATGCGACATGGACAGTTAAAACTTTTGATGATAACCACAAATGTCTTCAATCGAGGCAGATCAAAAAATGTACAACAACTTTTTTGTCCAACGATGTTGAAGACACCATTGTACCAAACCCAGATATACCTACTGTCGCTCTTAGAGACCAATTGCAAAAAAAGTATGAATTAAGTGTCTCAAAAATGAAAACTTATAGGGCCAAACAGTTAGCGAAGGAAAAGGTTACTGGTGATTACTCACATCAATATGCACAGTTAAGAGATTATCTATTAGAGTTGAAACAATGTAATCCAGGAACAACAATTAAGCTGGATATTGAGAGAAATTGTGATCCCAACAGTAATACAAGACAATTCAAGAGGGTATATGTATGTTTAGGAGCTTTGAAGAAAGGGTTTAAGGCTGGAAACAGAGACTTATTGGGATTGGATGGATGTTTTTTGTCTGGGCCATTTCTTGGACAAATTTTAACCGCAATTGGCATTGATCAAAACAACGGAATATATCCAGTCGCATATGCCGTTGTCGAGGCTGAAACTAGAGATTCATGGAGTTGGTTTCTTAAATGCTTAGGGGATGGCCTCGACTTGAACATTAACTCACATTTCACTTTCATGTCAGACAAACAAAAGGTATGCAATTAATTTGTAATTTCTACTATAATTTTGTAATAACTGCTTATAAAAATCTAAATGGATTAATGGATATTAATGGTATTAATTAGGGGATAATTCCAGCCCTATCAAACATGTTTCCTAGTGCTGAACATAGATATTGTTTGAAACACATTTATGACAACATGAAACTTGTTTGGAGGGGGAAATGTATAAGGACTTGTTGTGGAGGTGTGCCACATTTACCACAATTCAACTGTTTGACAAGAACATGGAAGACCTAAAGAAAGTCAATAAAGATGCATATGAGTGGTTGAAAAAAATTGCACCTACTCACTGGGCAAAGTCTCATTTTTCTGGTATGGTTACTATATATGGTAAGTGTTAGATGTTTAATTATTTTTACTTGATTGATTCACTTGTACACTATTTACAGGGAGGGCTCACTGTGACGTGCTATTGAACAATATGTGCGAAGTCTTAAATAGGTAACTTTTAGATGGAAGGGATAAACCAATAATGACTTGCTTAGAATTTATTAGGGAATATCTGATGAAAAGAATAGTCATTGTCCAAAAAGTCATTAGTAAGTGTGATGAGCCTCTCACACCAAATGCAACCAGAATCTTTGAAACTATTAAGAAAGAAGCTAGCCAATATAAGGTAAATATTTTATACTATCAGTTGTTTGATAAATATTTAACAGTATTAATATTGTAAGTGACTTAACTAGAATTGTTTACTGTAAGGTAATTTGGAATGGAGCGCACAAATATCAAGCTTCTGGACCTTGGGGAGATCAATGTGTGGTTGATGTATCCGACAAGGTTTGTTCATGTAGAAGATGGGAGTTGACAGGAATACCTTGCAAGCATGCTGCTGCAGCCATCTGGGACATGGCAACCAATGGAATAGAAGTTGGGATACTAGAAAAATGAGTACATTCCACTTATTGGATTGAAACATGGAAAGAGATGTATAGTTATAAAATTAATCCAGTAACTGGGAAAAATATGTGGTAAAAATCAACTGTTCCACTTACCCTCATTCCACCAGTACATCACACTCAAGTTGGGAGACCAAATAAAAAAAGGAAGAAGAGTGCAGATGAATTGAGGGAGGGAATGGTGAAAGGAGGAAAGTTGAGTAGGGCAGGGAAAACTGTCACTTGCCTGCTATGCAAAAATACTGGGCATAACAAAAGATCATGTAAAGGTCAACAGATGGGTTCAAAAGGTGGATCACAAACTACAAATAATGGTGGTTTAAAGGCTGCAAGAAGCTCACAGTCTGCAAATAACTCACAAGCTACAAGAAGGTCACAAGCTGTTGACATTATGGATTTCCAACCTGTTGCAAGAAGCTCACAAAGAATCACCATAAGAGAACCATCTTCTGCCAACACCAGATCTTCACAAACTGCACCAAGAGGGGGGAGAAACATAGGTGCAAAAGATAAGGGTGAAGCAAAGGAAGTGGAGTAATGAGGTCTGATGTGATGTTGCAAGTGTTACTTTGAGGTTGCATTTTTTTTCTTTTTAATCTGTGTGAACATGGGTGATCAATGTTTGTTTTTCACCAAAACTGGATTGCATGTTTTATTTGGTCTAATAATGGTTTGGACATGGGTGATCATCTTGTCATACACCTAAATTGGATGGTGTGTTTTTTTTTGTTCACCAAACATTGTCTGTAGTTTCATGTTTTTGGTTTCATTTGCAACATGTATGACAATTATATTCCTGTCTTTGGTTAAGAACCTATTAATTATTTATGTTGTTAACAGTGGTTTCCTATAGAGTAATACTAGTAGATGCTAATTGATATTTGTGAAAGTAGCTTTGTGTAGTTTAATACATTATTGTGGGTGTCATATTTTCTGGGTGACAGTGCCACTGTAAGTCACATGGGTCTTGTTATATATAGTTGTTGTATCTTTTAATACTAATAGTAATATGTGTTGCTGTGACATAATCCAATATTGTTCAATATGTAACAACAATGCTACAAAAGTATTCTTTTTTTTAAAAACAACAAAGTTATTGCACGTAAAGAAATCATATCCTTGTGAAAAACTTATAATTTCTACAATATTTAAATGCAAAAAAAGTTTGCTATTCATATAAAAGGAGTTAAGTAGAAGTACCAAAATCTCAAAAGTGATGCCAAACGGTGGTCCAGTAGAGTTAATAAGGCTTTAAGTAGTCATGGAAAAAGAAAAATGACGTTTGTAACCTCACATGTTTGTCACGTGTGAGAGATAACAGCTCTCTTTTAACACAGTTAGCAATAAGGGACTGGATCCGAAACATATCACAAACCACAGGGACGGGATCCGTAAAAATACCCAACCAGGGACCAAAACCATAAGATCCGACAAACCACAGGGATGATTTCTGTAATTTACTCTATATATTATATGCTAATTATTGGTTTGGTTTGAGGTTCCTTCTTTCCTACTACATACTTGGTGTGATGAGGTGCAAACAATCAAATAAGTAATTTTCACAGTACGTAGTTGAGTAATTACTCGAGAAATTTTTGCATCATTTTAGTTATTGTTAAAAATATGTATTTGTCAAATATTTTAATAATTTATTATTAATATAAAATAATTTGTAATATAAAATTCACAACTTGTAAACATATAAGGTAATTTGATTGATAAATTTAAACATGGTAAACTTTCTACATTAGTTGTAATTATGAGTATTATAACGTACACTTTTAGAATTACATAAAACATTATAATATTAATTATACATAAAAATAATAAAACTAACACATTAATATTATATAATCACTAAACTGAAATCTTAACATTCAACTGCATAATAACAACTGTATACACACAACAGATTATTTATGAATAACATAATAAACAAATAACATTATGAATAAGAACAAAACAATAACACAAATAAATACATAAAATTTACAAAATACTTTACAAATATATTTGACTAATGTTTGATTATTATTTATAAATATTTGTCATAGGTACAATTGAAAAAATGAGCTACATATATTTTGGTCAGCTTGGGATAATTCCCGCGAGGCTACTCCCGAGGAGTTCAAGTATCAAGAGTACGAGTGGAGGTGGCTGTGCGCACATTTTAGCGACCCGGACTATATTGTATGTAATCGAGCTCTAAATATTGTTGTAATGTTATTGTTGTTTAAAGATATGTAATGTATCTGAAACTTGTGGTAATTTTGTTCCTTGTTAAATGAAAATTACATGTTTCTATGTGTAGGCGAGCAGTTCAACCAACACTGTTAACCGTAAGGGTTTGACGGAGCACCACAACTTAGGTTCGTGGTCGTTAGCGAGAGTTTCGCACGAGGCCACTTTTGATGAAAATGTGGCGAATGCCTTTGTCTACGTGACTCAGAAGGCATATCCGAGCTATACGGATAGACTTGTAAGTTGTAAATGTATCATAACTTAATACTGCTATCAGTCTTTACCTCTGATCTTTATTAATATTCGGTTATTTTTTTTGAACCCACTTAATTACGAGAGAGTGACTAGGGAGTCTGAGAGGATGTTGACAGAGATGGCGGTGGAGGAGCATCCGGATTTGGATGAGACTGGCCTCGAGTTAGCACGTCGAGAGGTCGATCAAGCTGATCACTACATTAGGGCAAGGGTGTAGGATAACATTTAACCTCCTAAAGGGAGTCATCACCGGACGCAGATGATGGGAGCTGAAGGCAACCGATTATTAAAGAATACTACACGGTTTCAGCGCAATCAAAGGGGCGATACACAAAAGGCCTATCTGGAGGAGCAATTGAGGATCGAGAGAGAGCTCCGAGCTGAAGAGCAAAAGAAGTCTCAAGACGAGTTCCAGAAATTTGAATAGGAAAAAAGGAAGGTTCAACAAGCCATGATGCAGTATATGATATCATTGAGTCAGACCGTGGCTTAGTCGGGAATTCCGGTACCACCACCACCTTAATTCTTCGATTCACAAACACCCCCTCTTCTTCACAGTCTCGGGACGACAACATACAAGACGGTAGTAATCCTTCTTCTATCTTTAAGAATTTGACGGATCTTTGAGGATTTTATTTAGACTTGTGTTCGTTAACGTGGTTGTTTATAGTGATTTTGTTGATGTTGATTCATGACATGTTGATATGCTGTGATTTTTATACTGTTGGTGTATAAATTATGCTTTTCGTACATTGATGTGTGGTACATTTGGAATAATAGGTTATCTGAACAGGCATAAGGATACTAAAATCCTACATACTTTATCCGACAACAAAAATGCCGTTGGCTAAATCCTACATACTTTAGCCGACAACGTAGTTGTCGTGGGCTAAAACCTACATACTTTAGCCGACGATATTAACTCTGTCGGCTACTACGTACTTTAGCCGACAACGTAGTTGTCGTCGGCTAAAACCTACATACTTTACCCGACGATATTAACTCCATCGGCTAAAATCTAAATATTTTAGCCAATAACATTTTCGATGCCGGCTAAAATTGAACTTTAGCCGGCGACCTTTTACATTTGCCATCGACTAAAGTTTAGCCGGATGACCTCGGCCGACGACTTTAGCAGACGACTTTTTGCCGTCGGCTAAAGTATAAACATTGGTAGTGGGTACTCAAGCCCTTCTGACTCCAAGATGTCAAATTAGGGACGAGTTAGATAAACTATCTTGATATCAGAAAAAAAAAATCAATTTTGCCCAATATATCATGAGTACTTTCCTGATAAAATTTTCAGTAGTGAGAGCGTATTATTTTTCGAAACCAAGATATGGTCAAAATTACTTTCGATGCTATTTGAGAATTAACCATGAAATTACTTTATCATGGTTCGATATGATATATGCAGTAGTATTTGAGTCCTCTAAAAAAACTAATGATGAAGCCTAATTTGCATTCCATATCTATATATGCAAAAGATATAGCTAAGTAGGTTTCTTATGCCGCAATATAAATTAGTTTATGTGAATTACTTTTAATCAAGTTGTAATAAGCGATTTGCTTTGATTTAATTAGCATTATTAATGCATCATGCTTTACTTGGCTCAAATAGGCATAACTAAATATATGAAATATAAATATGCAACTAAATGAAGTAAAGCATGTAAAATCACACGTTGCAGATAGTAGGGTTCGGATTTGTATACCTTACTTCGGTACGGCGAAAAAAAATCTGATTTAATAAAGCGGGTACTAAAAACGGGTCAGGCTCCAACTGAAGTTGATCTGGTCTGGGAAAGTGGGATGGGCGCGTGCTAGGCTCGTGTTGGGCTGGGAGGGGACTGCACAGCGGGACAGGCAACAATAGTTCCGATTTCTGCTCCTTAATTGAATGTCCCATGCTCCTTTGAACTCCACAACCACTCAAGCCTCAAGTTCTTGCTATATGTCTCTTTGGTAGCCTGCAGGGCCGTCCATGGGTTTGTGCAAGTTGTGCTACTGCACAGGGCCCAGACCCAATGTCAATTTTTGAGGGCTCCAATATATAAGTAAAACGTTATATAAAAGTGTTTCAACAATATAATAAGTGTTGTCTTGGCCTAGCAGAAACTAGGAGTGTGAGGTGTAGTAGTATAAGGAACCTAAATTTGATACCCACTCTCCTTCTTTTCCTTTTTTCGAACTTGTTTTTCCTTTTTTGGTTTCACCTTCTATTCTTTCCCTTTTTTGACCTTTTTTTTATTTTACTTTTCTTTTTATTGATTTTTCATGAAATTTAAGTTCCTTTGTTAAAATTAAGTTACAAACATGCGAGACAAACAGCAACAAACTGAGCCGCAACACAAATATTTTACTTTTTTTTACCTTGTTTTTTTCTTTTTTTTTGTGTTTTTCTTTTTTTGGTAATAAAATTGCCTTTGTTTTTTACGACTATTTTTGGCTTTTTTTCATAATGTTACGGAAAACTGATTATATTAAATATATTATATTATATTGCTTTCAAATTTTATTCAACCAAAAATAATGTTTTTAGAAAAAAAAATTGAATAAATATTTGAAAATTTCTAGAAATAATTAGTTCAACATTTTAAAACCAAAATTAATTAAATTTACATTTATTTCTTTTAAGAATATTATGATTTAGTATGCTACACCAAATTTCTATTAACGAATTTAAATAATTTTTTTAGAAATTTAGTTTTTTGTAACTACAATATTTTTTAAATTTATATTTATTCTTCTTATCTTTTATTATTGAGTATATTCATTAATAATTTTGGTATTAAATTAGGGGCTCATTTATAAGATTTGAACAGGGCTCTCAATTGTTTGGGACGGTCGTAGCCCGGAACACAGCCCTAGACATATTTACCTTCCGTGAAAGAGAAAAATGAAAAATCCCATGCATTTCAAACCAGAACCCGTTTTTCTCATCATGTAATTAGAACGTAAATAATACTTTGGGCCGAACCCGAAATACAGCCTTGATAACCTATTTTTTTCGGGCCCCATCGTTTTCATCAGGCCGGAAGTTAGAAGTTAGAAGTTGGAAGTTTGATCCTCCGTCGTGCCCTGTCCATCGGCGTCGTGTGCCACCGGAAATTAGGGCCCTCGAACCCAAAAGTGGACTGCAGACCATGAGCCCGAAACCCAGCGGGCCTGATTCTGACCCCGAATCTCATCGCCAGCGCCTTTTGACTTCAGCATCATGAGATAATTGGGAATTTGCAGTCGGGTTTCAAAGGGAGTGTTGGGAAAAATACCGACTAACGTCATGTCACAACGAATAATGCGGAACCTCATTTGACAAATTCCCACTCTTCAATCGTAACTTTGTGGTTACCGACGAGTAGAGCAACAATTACAACTCGATAAAATTTAATACAAATGATATCCGAAAAGCAATAAACACGAGACACAAATTTTAGCGTGGAAAACCCCTCAAGACGAGAGTAAAAACCACGGGACCGAAGCCGCTTAAATCCACTATCGCCAATACACACAAATACACAATCGTTCCTAATACAAACTAGGGGTATACACTAATCGTCAAATACTTGGTAATAAATATTCTTCAAGTATTTGGAATCAACAACAACAAGATCGAGAAAAGAAACAACCGTAAATAGCTTACACAAATAGCTAACGAAATACCCATACTTCCGGACTCAAAAACTCGATCTACACCGGTGAAAAGATTTGCCCAATAGCTACCAAGCTTTTGTCAAAAGATCACGACGATCCGACCAATAAATCTCTGGGAAAATGAAGAAATGTATTTCTCTCTCTAGTTTCTCTCTCTGTCTCTCTCTCTCTCTCTTGTTCTTCAAAGTGTGGAAGATGAAGTAAAAGTCCCGATGACAAAATCTGCATAAAAATATACCCATTTGCTGGGTTTGACCCGTGTGCCGTGTTGGGATTTCTATGCATCGAATACAAAATAATCGGATTAAAAACGCAGCGGAATAATAAATAAGAAAACCCAATTTGGGATCTCATGCAGTAATTTAATTGTTTAATTAAAGAGTTAATCGAATTACCTTAATCCGATGGAACAATTCTAGATCCGGACTAGAAGCAGATGAATATCTCCTTCCTCTTTTGGTGATCCACACACGAACAATTCCACAAGCCGGATTGCTAGATCCTTACGAATAATATTGATAAATAGTACAACACAAATTCCTTACTAGAAGGATTGTACTATTGATCAAGATCAACTAAGGGAAGAAGATTAGACGACCGACGTCGTTCTTCTACTGCAAGAGGAAGTGCCCGATTTTTTTGTTCTTCTTGGAAGGGGGCGATTTTTGTAGGAGTTCTTATGACAACTCCTTGTCATGGATCTCTTATTTATACTAAGTAATCCCTAGATTCAATAATCTAGTATTTGCTTAGTTGCCCTCAACTTATTAAATAATACAATATATATATATATATATATAATATCCAATATTATATATTACTTATTATTTAATCTCCTTATAAATATAATATCCAATATTATATTTATTATTCCCAGTTGATATTTATTCCTACTTGTCTATAATTGTCGTACGTGCGACTCAAAAGGCTTATATTATGTTGGCAATTATTTAATACCTTATTAAATAATAAATCATAAGCGGCCTCTAGCAAGACATTATGATTACCCAAATAATATAAGTTAATAGTCCATTAAACCTTTTAACGTATCAAATCCATTTGTCACGCGATATCATATTTGAACTAAGTCATGGAGTCTGTCATACTTATTTATGTTCAAATGCTTTCTCGATCTTAAGTAGACTGATTGAATCAAATGACTCTTCATTTGAGCATGGCCATGCATTTCCTTCAGTCCTACTTATCGAGGGGCCCAGCAGATATCTCTCTCACCTAAGAGAGGGGCAAATCCCCATCTTGATTATTCATTGCCCTCTACATGACTCCCACTAATCCCGATCGCTAACCTTTATGATCACCATGTTTCAGATGACGTTGGATTACGTCAAGGCATAGCAGTTATCATGTTGGACTCTATGATAATCTCAGGTTCAAGGATTTATTGACATACTATTATATTGAGATTCACTTATGACATTTCCATGCAGTGATCCAGTATTAGTTCCCCAACCAATACCCATAAGATTGATCCGTACCATACGCATAATCATCCGATGATTATCAATCAAACTTATACTAGTATATTAATCACTTGAGTCTCTACTCAACGCGATTTTACCAGGGACGTTTGAATAATCTTATTATTCGTGAATAACTATTATTCGATTATTATAATATTAAAACATGCACACATTATAATAATCAACGAGAAATAAATGTTATCAAATAACTTTATTTTAATGTGACAATTACAAATCTAGGCACATCGAATGTCCTAGGGCACTATTCTCAACAATCTCCCACTTGCACTAGGACCATTCATTCATGACTTTTAGTCCTATCGCTCTAGCATGCTCAACATGCTTTCCTTGTGAGAGAGGCTTGGTAAGTGGATCTGCAACATTCTCTTCTGTTGCTACTTTGCATATTGTAATATCTCCTCGTCTGACGATCTCTCTGACTAGGTGATATTTTCTGAGTATATGTTTGGAATTATGATGGAACCTAGGCTCTTTAGCTTGTGCAATAGCACCATTATTGTCACAATAAAGGCTTATGGGACCTTGGATGGTCGGCACCACTCCTAGTTCGGTAACGAACTTTTTGATCCATACGGCTTCCTTAGATGCATCCGATGCTGCCAGGTACTCAGCTTCTATAATAGAATCAGCAACCGTGCTTTGCTTGGAACTCTTCCAACTCACAGCACCTCCATTCAATACAAACACATAACCAGTTTGTGATTTGAAATCGTCTCTGTCGGTTTGAAACTTGCATCGGCGTAACCTCTTACAGTCAGCTCGTTTTCCACCCCTCCATAAACTAGGATATCATCATTAGTTCTTCTCAAGTACTTTAGGATGGTTTTTACTGTTGTCCAGTGACTTTCACCTGGATTCGATTGGTATCGACTTGTCATACTAAGGGCAAATGATACATCTGGTCGAGTACAAATCATGGCATACATGATCGATCCAATAGCCGAAGCGTATGGTATCTTGCTCATGCGGGCTCGCTCATCAGGAGTCTTAGGACTCTGAGTCTCACTCAGATGAAT